>VCAZ01000013.1:1629315-2034796 GCA_005784505.1 Bagarius yarrelli
GCTATATTAAAATAACCAGTGTTGTGCAGTAGCGTTACTCAGTAGCATGGTGATGGTACCGTTGTTGTTTTCTGACTAAAATATCCCTCAGTATCAAAGCTCTTTTGTTATTTGTGCACTAGCCTTCGCACAAGCTACCGATCCTGGATTAGTGAGTGAACCCACCGCCCTTAACAGCTGGTAGTATTTCTCCTTCCTTGTGCTTTAAAGCAGCTGGCAACCACCTTTTTTTGTGCATCACTGCCAACTTTTGCTCTGAACAGTGACCTCACAAACCAATCACCGGGCTGACACTAGGGCTGTGCCTTTTGGTGAAAATATTTAATTGCCATTTTTTTGACAGATATTGCGATAGCGATTGCATCGCCCCTTATAATCGCAGTACAGATTTAGCACGTAAAGTTAATCACACTGTTTAAATATTAGGCAAACTAAGTTGCTCAATCCCGTGATTTCACCATCACGTCGACTGAAAGCCACACAGAACACCTTATAGTGGCTATAAATGAAATTCCACAAATGTCAATTCGTAACCAACATCATTTATGCTAAACATCAGCATGTGTCACGTTTCAGTGTCGAGTCACCCGAAACCATCTGTTTGGATTTATAGTTCCTAAAATTCATACAAATAAATATGAGTTTTACTTGCTCAGAAGCCACAAACAGCAAAACAAGTAGGAAAGTTCAGTCTAGGAGAACTGGTTATTGAATTCCATTTTTATTCCACTTCAGGCCAAACTGCTGCATAAACTCTTTTTATTTTTCTTTTGCGTAGCCAGATATGAGCCATTCGCTTAGGGACTGCACATAAAACAGGAGTGAGTCACCCTGAAGAGATGTATATTTCTCTTAGAAATAAAACGGGTCAAACATTTAGCTAGAAATAAGTCAGACAAGGTTAGTTGTTAAAGATAAATAAATGTCATAAAAGATAAACATATTTAAACTATGTTGTATAATGAAACAGTCCAATCAGAATCTATTTCAGGACTGTAAAAAAAATCAGTAGAACTACAACATAAACTTATTAACACTTAACATAGAAATTATATTATAGTTTATGTTTATATATTTATATATAACGTATATTAAGTATCCAACAAAGAAACCGGTTAACGAACATATCAAACATACCGAATATGTTCTTTTGGGTAAATTCATGTTTAATAATAAAATTCAGCTTGGAGATGCAGCTCATTTCCATAAATAAAACATTAGAAATTATGTCGTTGGAACAGCAGTCTCTGTGCTAATATCTGAAGAAGCAGTCCAAATAACAACAGACCCACAACCTTCTTATCACTAGCCCTATCACAGAACCCATGAGAGACCATTGACTCGTCTGCCTCAGCTATCACTCCTGCTACATTACCATAAAACCATGATAGCAAATAAAATCTGACAAAAGATGGATGACCGATGTACTGTGTTAACTGGTTTAATAAGAGGAGCTATGGCTTGATACTGAGCGCAGACTGCATGAAGATGACAAAGAAAAGGAACAGTGGGCGAGTGACGCAATACAAGGAAAATAAAAGAAAGTAGAAAGAGGGACACTATGATTGCATCAGGCCAGTGAGGACTCTTAACCCCACAGGAAACAATTCCATTACATTTACTCCTTTTTTTTTTCTTAGATAACATCTTAACTCATTTATACAACCCGCTCCTTCAGGCATAGCATAAGATTAGTGTTGCTCTGTTTGCATCCAGATGGATATTATGTAACTCGCATAAAATTACCGCTTATACAATTTATTCTTGAGTGATTCCAAAACCGCAGGAAATTGATTCTAAAGTGATTCCAAAACCTCACTAGGGGAGACACTAATTCTGTCTGAGTGAGCATAATACTTATAAAACTGCTGCAACTGATGATTGTGTGTTAATAACGTTTAGGTGTTTGAGATGTTTGTCATATTAGTTTCTGCTCCTTGCTGAAACCTGCCAGGATGTGTATGTATATATATTATTTAATTAAATTAAATTAAATTTAAACTCCTGACTAACCAAAGAAAAAACTGTTTGTGTTTCTCAGCACCCTGTTAAAGAGCGTTTGTTCGACTAAATCCAGACTTACACTGTGTGCCATTTTAGCTACAATTCGTTCAATTGAAACTAATTTTTGAAATCCTAAAAGTATTCCTATAATTCTACATGATTGCTAGTTTGACATATTTACCGGCAGCCGTTTTAGGAAATAGTTCACCCAACAATTAAAATTCTGACATGCATTATTCACCCTGCTGTTGTTTCCAGAAAAAAGCCCCAGAAAAGTGCTCAGAGAAAGACACATGCTAAATAAAAGCTAACAAAAATCTACATTGAGTTTGGTCTTAAAAATGGTGTTAAAGTGCGCGTTTCTCAAAGTGTAAACAGGGCACGAGGCACATCGCACATATGCGCAACGTCATCATGACTGAACAAGTGACACAACCGAGACGAAAATGTGAAACAGTCGTTATTTTTGTTTTCTTTGCACAAAACAACATTCTTGTTGCTTCATAACATTAAAGTTGAACCACTGATGTCACATACTTGGTCAATCATCTTGGTACTTTTCTGTCTATGGGCGAGCCAGAGAACTTACATCGTGTTCCAAAGATGATAGAAGGTCTTACGTTTTTGGAACAACATCAGGGTAAGTAACGAATGTTAGAATTTTTTTTTTTTTGGGTGAACTATTTCATTAATGACTGTCGCACTGGCGAATTTCTGGCAGTGTGAGAAGATTTCAGACACTTTTCTGCAGTGTGACTTCTACAACCACCTTCGAACCAAGAGCCGATAAGAGCGCCAAACCTGATGGCACAATTAGCTTAAACTACCTCAGGAAAATGTTAAAATTAGTCCGGTGGACAGTACAGCAGAAAATAAAGATTAAGGGATGTCATGAACAAATTTAAAGCTACAGATGATTTTAATTTATTTATTTTTTTTGTGACTAGCTATCATTTAGTCAGAGAACGCGAGTTACCAAACGTTGCATGGATAGATGACCCAAATCTTCGGATGAGTCTGTTTTTGATGAGTTTGGGCTGTCGTACAGTCTGAAATTAGGACAACTGAGATCCCACAGAGTAACACGGGGATCATGTTCGTACAGTCTGACACGCAACAAGACTATTTAAAATCACACAGGCGTAAGATTGTCTACCTAAGATTTGACTAAGACTCTGAGTTATTAAACTAGATGGCTTAGCTTCAACTTTAATGGGTGCGCCACATTTTATAATCTGCAACATCCTCACTGAACCACAGTGGTACAGAGAGAGAGAGAGAGAGAGAGAGAGACAGGGGTGGGGTAAAAAAAATTAATTATTCCAAACTAGAAGCAGAGATGCTTACCTCACTGTCCTGAGTGATCTGCACCTGCTCCCCCTGGGGCACCTGAGCTATATGAAGGTGTCCCTGTGGAATCTGAAGAGAAGACGAAAGAAAGCAGGTTAGTATGTTTGTCCTGGCAATTGTTCCGAGTTAAAAGATGGTAGCAGACATCAGTGGTCTTGTTCTGCGTGTGTGTGTGTGTGTGTGTGCTTTACATTTCCTCTAGTGCGTTAACAGCCCTCATAAACCTCACCTCAACTGCTGACTCCTAGCTCCTGGGTAATATCCAGGGTCTAGCAACTGCTACACGGTTGGTCCTGGCTGCTCTTTCTGCGTCTGACTATTACATCTATTGTACCTGCTGGTTCTACTACAGACAATGACTGTAAGAATGATTAATGCACCATTACTCTCCTGCTCGACGAACATTCCAGGTTTTTTCACATTACTATAAGAATATATATGATTTAGAGCTTGATATCTTAATCTCCTTGGACCATCAGTTTTTGATGTTTCTTTCTGCATTCTTCTTGACCTGCTCCAGTAAAATTAATTTACTGTTTTTCTTGAAAGTGTATAATGATTTAAAACAGCACTTGGCCCAGTCTCCTGGAAAAGGACGAAACTTGTTTGGCAGTGTTTTTTAGGCATCAATTGGGCAGCAAAGTCAGTGAGAAAAATGAGCAAAACCAGTCCACAGGTTTCCCACTCTTTTTCAGAATTCATTTTCCAGGACATTTTCAAGACAGTTTCAGAATAAAAGACATGGATCACATATTCACAGCCGAGAGAAATATATCCCTCTGTCCAAAAGTAAAAAAAAAAATATATATACACATTATGGCTATGACTTGATAGATTCAGAAATGCACCAAATATGCATACACACACTTCTCATTATAATGAACACATTACAACGACTGCCTAGGTTGTTCTCATTAAGTTTTCTGCTTTGTTTTCCCTAACCGCACTCTCGATAAAATAAAATGAACCAAAAGGCGTTCTAAAAAATCGTGCGCAAAAAAACGAATGTCCCAACCGGCTAAAAATCGTAAAAATGTCTGTCCAAAACTTTATATAATAAGCTCCAATAAACAGCGTCCTTTTGAACTTCTCGGTGTAGTTGCTTCAGGGCTTTTTGCAAGTTTTCCAGATTTTGTTCGAGAGCTGCTAGCTTCTCTCTTTTCTGTGCGACACTTTTTCAATAAGCATTTAACTTTGACAGCAAGACAAAGTCAATGTCTTTCTTCTGCCCTAAATGCCATTTCATCAGAACATCCAAACAATTCCAAATTATTTTACCGCTTATCAAGATGGAATCATTTGAAATCGGTTGATTGTGTAAACTAGCAAGTGAAAACCTGCACAAATAATAAACTTTTACTCAGATGAAATCATGGGTCAGCTACAATTCATTTAACGGCTGTTAAAAAAAAGTTTAAAAAGTATGTGCTTACTAGACAAAGTTGCTGAAAACATTCAAGCGCTTGAATCCTAGCACCTACAACCGCCAACACAAGACAGTGTTACTACGACAGAGTGTTAACGTGTCAAAACTTAGCGTCCCTAAACAGGGACAAAACATCTAATAATAATAATTTTCCAGGACAAGGCGATTTTTTCCATGTGTTTTAGGATTTCCAGCACTCGTGGAAACCCTGAGTACAGATTGCACTGGCATGTCAATAAATAGAAGAGGGATATAATGAAAAAACACTATTCAGGAAGAACCAGGTACAGTAAAAACAGCTTCTCTCTTCTTTGGTTGCTAGCTGGTGGCAGAGTAAAGCTGCCTCTGAAGTCCTCTGGTATAGTTTGTGGGTGCTGCTGGGTTTTAAACTTCACTTATAACGCCTTTCTGTATTTCAGATCCAGGGCAATGGTCCAGGCATTCTGGAGACTGACTCAACGGTAAATCAGGCCCCCCCCCCTTAATGTGCTTTGGCCTCGCCATATATGGCACAACCCTTTGTACTTTCCTGTGCCACCGGAGAGGCTGATCATGTATCCTAGAGTGTTTATTTAGCAGATATTCTCAAAACACTTCGGCTGTTATTGCATCTTGTCGGGACTGTTTTGCCGCAAAGGCGATTACAAAAAGGCCACACATTTGCATTGAACCTTGAGCTTGTTTGGTTCTGGTTGCTGGTGTTTCTGACCTGTGCAAGCAAACCGGCTGGATGAGATGGATTTTAATCTTGCTGAATGAAGTCTTTAAAGTTACACCCCATAACAATTTTGTATCACAATTCAAAATATCATTTTAGCTGGATCACTACAGATTTATTAACGCTTGCTTTACTAACACTTTTTGATGAAAATATGTAACGGCTAATATCTAATTAATTACTGTGTTAAGGTGGTAAAAAGTGATAATTTAAGAATCTAAAAGTTCCTACACTAAAAGTTGCTGATTGTAGTTGTTCATTATGGTAAAATCATTTACATTTATGGCATTTGGCAGACGACCCCCATCCAGATTGAATTACATTCATCTCTTTTAAACAACTGAGCAATTGGACGTTAAAGGTCTTGCTCATGGTCCCAACAGTGACAACTTGGTGGTGCTGGGATTAGAACCCCGATCTTTCAATTAGCAGTCCAACACCTTAACCACTGCGCTACCACTTCCGCAATCATTAAAAAAAAAATTAAAAAGTGGCAAAACTATTGCTTCAGCCATTACAAATCCTCCCCTAGTAATTAATATGTGTTTGTGAAAGAAAACAACAGCGTAAGGGAGAGAGAAAGAAAGTCACTAAACACAGCTGGATGGTTCATAGGTCACCGAATGGCCCTTGAGAGGAGCACAGGAAGCTTTCAGCTTTCAAAGCACCGATTTATCAAACACTAACACACACATGAACGCAGCACAGGGACTTATATACACTTTCCTGTGGAGATAAGCGTGTATGTTCAACTGCTAAAACCCGGAAAAGAAAGACAGTGTATAAATGTTTAGATTGTTTCAAATACCCACTAGAGAGAACCCAAAAGCATCTGTGCTCTGTGTTCTCTGTGCTCTCTGTGCTCTGTGTGTGTGTGTGTAATACAAGTTATTGTACACTCACTACTTGCACTTGTCCATCTTCTCCGATGCGGTGAATCTGGACCTGTTGAGCAGCACCAGACAGTGCGTACTGGAGTGCCTGCTGTGTGGTGGTCTCCAATGTTGCTGCTTCTGTGACCCCGTCTGTGAGAGCACAAACACACACACACACAGACACATACATTTTATATATATATATATATATATAGATATATATATATATATATATATATATATATATATATATATATATATATATAGATATATCATAGATATTAGATATTTGCATACAAGAATGCATACTGTATGTCAAGTGACTGATTTGGAAAAAAGAGTAGACAGAGATACACAAACTATTTCTGATGACGCAATCGAGATGCCATTCATTTTCTCATAAACGCAATTTTGCATTCCTGTGCATGAGCTACATGCTAAGATGTAAAATAATTACTAACTAACTAAAGCATACATTTACTTACATACATAAATATATACATACAGGCCACACATGTTGCACATATACCTTCCCCAAGCATATACAGAAACCCCATTACGCTCTCCTGACAGACTTGCGTAATGTCCAATCTACCCGTGTTTACACAGCATAAACCACTACTGAAAACACAACACAGACACGCCTGTGAGCAGTCCAAACACACTTGTACCCCTGCAGTCAAAAGTAAACGCCGCTCCATAGCCTAAACACTCACTATCATCACAGTAGTCAAGAGCCGCCACACCTAGGCTTGGCGATACACACTACTGACCAGCTGTAACCACAAGTAGCATCGTTAAGAACCTTTACTTTAACCAGTGCTGTTCATCCACTCTAATACAAGTTCAATTTCATTCCTTAATCTTCAGGAAGTTATTAATCTTGCACCAAGAGTGAGAGATCACTAGTTTATTAACAAAAGAGTAAACATTATTAGAGATTTATTTTTAAGTAATTATTTTGCTTGTTCATTAATATTTGCATTTCTGGAACCCATGCTGGAATATTATTTATATAAGCTTCACCATATATGGTTTTGTGCCCAATAAGTGCCATCTGAGCACTGGGCTTGATATTGACACATGACAACACGGCAGCGTGAATTCAAAGTTGGCTTATGTTTAAAAGGTCTTATTTCATTTTCCTTGAAAAGTGCTGAGTCATCGATTTCCGTCACTTCCACATATGTTGGGTGGGTTCCTCTGTGGGCGCATGGGAAAGTAAAGTGTGTATCACATTATACCTCAAATTCCAAAATAGTAGCTCATCGGAGGAAAATTTTTACTACTTACCTCATATCCTTAGTTTCGCCTTCTATATTGTATGTACTGCTCAGTTGGACACATGAGATAATTTTGTTACTTTTTTTATTACTATTTAACTGAAATGATATCATTATGATAACTTTTACCATAAATCACATGTATTTGGATTTCTGGATGAATTTTGTTTATGATTAGAGATATATTATAAATTCTAATAGTGAAATCCATATTGAGGCTGTAAATGACACAAAAAGTACTCTAATTAATTTATATTGATCCTTAACCCTTACTGTCCCCTGCATCATTACCAAATGTCTATTTAATTTGAGGGTAGAGCGGACAGTTTCAAAGGGAGTACAAAAAGCTAGCTCTGCAGGGTGTGTGTGTGTGTGGGGGGTGTATTTACAGGCCACTCTGGTGGGCTTTTACAAGATTTTTGGATGTGTGCCAGCAGGTCAGAAGTGGTAGCCCACAGATCTCAAAGAGGAAGAAATAGGAAGGGAAGCATTAGACCTAGATTATAACCATGTGTTTTGAAAACCCTGCTGACTCGCACATTTAAAGGTTGAGGCTCCTCTCAATGGTGCAGAACAGCTGATCTTAACACACAGAAAGTAACAAACAAGAGCCTACAATCTCTTTTAAAGACCAAAATACCTGAGTCATGACACTGTTACCTGAGCCAGTGCGGGCAGCCGGTACTCTGCGGGAGAAGCTCTTGACCGCCAGGCTCTGACCACGCTGTTTCCGTCTCCATGCCGTTCGACACTTGGAGTCGATGCTCTGTTTGATCCGGTACCAGTCGGACTCGGTGATGCTAAACTTGTGGAAGAGATGACCTACAATACAAAAATTATAGTCTCGCCTAAAATTGCTAGGAATTCAAGCAACGTTTTATATTAAGTTTCATTTGTATGGAGCTTTCAACAATAGACACTGTCTTAAAGCGGCTTATGGTAATGATGTTCAAATGTAATTGTAGCCTTATATATTCAGCCCAGCTAGGGTTTATCATAACAAATTTAAAATTAAAGTACTATTCAGTTCTATAAATAAAAACAAAACAAATCAGAGAGAGGTCAAAATTACCTTACACTTAGGCAAAAAAACAAAGATTTTTTTAAAAATAATTGGATCAAATCCCACCTGGCATCCTAATCAATATACAGTTAGCCAAACATTTATGCACCTAACCAACATATTCCCCAAATATTGTTTCGATATTCCCCAAACTGTTGCCACGGAGCTGAAAAAATGAAATCAAAAACCTAGAAAAAACACAATAGAATTACTAACAATCTCCAGCCCAAGACTGAATGCCTCATTTCCTACAGCTACAGGTTATCTTCACAGCAGAAGAGGTAAATCTGGAATTTGATGTTTAAAAGCACATTTGGGTGGGATTGCCAGGTGTCCAAATTCGTTTGGTCATTTTGTAAGTAGGGCGGCAGTGAATAGGAAATTCATCTTGGAAATTTTGGAAATATTCCAAGTTAAAAATGTAATTGGAATTTAAAAGAAATCTATTTGAATCTTTTTAAAAAATTTTATAATTACATAAAATTATATATATTGTGATTTTTCCCACAATAGTGTATCAGTATTATAACCTCCAGTATCAATACATATTTAAATTACGTTTTAAATTGAGCAAAACCCTTAACCGTTCCTGTCTTTCGTCCCCACCGCTGTTAGACCGTCTGTCCCCACCGCTGTTAGACTGCACAGTCTTTCGTCCCCACCGCTGTTAGACTGCACAGTCTTTTCGTACCCACCGCTGTTAGACTGTACAGTCTTTCGTACCCACCGCTGTTAGACTGCACAGCCTTTCGTACCCACTGCTGTTAGACTGCACAGCCTTTCGTACCCACCGCCGTTAGACTGCACAGCCTTCCGTACCCACCACTACAGATGCACATAACTAACTGTAAACACTTGTAGATTTTTTAAATGTTTTTTTATCGTAAATTGTTTTTATTTTCACACAATTTGCACATTTCTATTGCACATTTTTTCTATTTTCCTACCTTGCACATAATTGTTTCTGTATCTGAGCCACCGTAACAATTTAATTTCCCCACTGTGGGATCAATAAAGATTATCTTATCTTATCTTATCTTTAGGGGCCCTGTATTATAGCTGACTCTGCGCTCTGATCACAACCTTCTTAGAAGCATATTTCACTGTAGAGTTTATGTGACAAATACAGACATTTACGGTAACATTATATGTTCAGTACAGGACATGGGGAAAAAAGCAGTTGTAGATGACTTTACTTGACAACCACTGAACCATCAAAAGTGGCACCGGAAAGCATTTACTGAACTCGAACTACTTATATTTGTTTAATGAATTTATCAAAATATGTATAAAGAAAGCTCTAATTTAGCATCACTGTCAAAAAACGGTAACTCCAACCAATAACTTTATATAAACAATAGCTTGTTTGGTAAATGAAAAAAGCTTTGTAAATGAAATAATTAGTGTTTTATGTTTTTCCAAATAATCAAATGCGAAATCACACTGAATATATGTTTATTAACATATAAATTAAGTAATCCTTGTTAAAGCTACTAAACTGATCGTTTCTTGTGCCTGAATGCTTAAAAATAGCTTGAGATGTTTATACAGTAACAGATGTGCAACAATGTGCAAATAATAAACTTTCACTCAATTATTAAACCTGGTAATTAATTCGCAAATCACATGTGTTCTGGACTGTAGTGCAGTCGACTATAATCCCCGCATCACACTGCATATCCTGTGATGTGACTGTCGCGGATACACACATTTTCATTTTCATATATTGTTCAGCCCTAGAGTGGATAAATATGACTGGGTGGGGCAAATCTGTACAAATAGATATCACTACTCTACACTAAGACATGACTTAGCAAATGTGTCTGTATGTGTCTGTATCTACTCAAGGTGCGTCGATTGCAACAGACCACACATTCCATACGATTCATCTCCTTTACACATACAAACATACATAGCCAATATAAACATGTGTGCTTAGCGGCAACGTATGTAGAAAAACTGTTTTATGTCATGAAAGTTCTACGTAATTTCTCACAAATGAAACCTTGTCATGTTTAGCGGTTAGTTTATAGTTTTATTTACATCGATTTAAAACCTAGAAAAGACATTTCTAAGAAAAGGTCATGACTGAAAACAGCATGCTCATCATTTATCACAGCCCTCCATCCAAAATCATTAGTGCATTACTCATTCGGTGACACACGATCTCTATGAACACTGCTCGGGATTTTCTCAGGCATTTAGTCTGTACCGTATCACAGCAAAAATATCAAATGAAGATTGACTGCATGCGGTTGTAACCTGCCTTAAGGGGAAAAAAAAGCTAAGAACTTCAATCCTGACTGCACTATAAGTTCTAGGTTCATGATGAATCACTTCACATGCTTAACTTGGAACACTGGGCTTTGACTTTTGCGTTAGAATACTTTATGTGAGTGTGTGAGTTGTGTGACATACCAGAGCAGACTGGCTTATGGATATGATATTTTAAGGTCAAATAAAATTTAGGTAGATCTGCATTTCGGAATGTTTTAGGGTTTCTTTACATTTACAGCATTTGGCAGACGCTCTTTTCCAGAGCCACTTACATTTATCTCTTTATACAACTGAGCAATTGGGGGTCAAGGGCCTTGCCCGGGGGACCAGCAGTGGTGGCTTGGTGGAGCTGGGAATCGAACCCACAATCTTTGGGTTAGCAGTCCAACACCTTAACCATGAGCCACCACTTCCCCACCAACTTTAGAACTTTTACAGCCTTTTTTGCCAAAGGCACAAATTAATCAGTTATATTACAAAAACAAACTTGACTGCTGTACTAATGTTTCGGGTTCAGGTTAAATATACAATATATTCACAAACATATTGAGACACCTGGCCGTGCCATTCATATTAGGCGTTAACCGATGTGTTTTTAGGGCCAGTGTCTCTACCGATTATTACAGATCAAGTAGTCCGATAATGAATACACTGTAAATTTATATATCAGTAGCGGGTGATGCATTGGTACCTGGCCTTAGTGGGGACTTGAAGGTGATACACCACTTAATATCACCATTATCACGTCGCAATTATACAAACCAGCAATACAGTGCAAAAATGCAGTTTAACACAACGTGGCATTACAGAGAGACATTTCGCATATTGAGGGTAAAAGCCATTTTTACTAAAGCAAGAAACCCTTTTAACACAACTCCAAACCTCTACATTACAACCGCAACTGTACCGCGTACATCATCTGGAGCAATTAAGAATCAAAATTTATCTAATAACAAGACCAAAACATTAAAGATATAAACAAAATATACATTCCATTCAAAGGCTGTAAGTCAGCTAAGACAAGCTAGTTATCTTTGAGGTTAGCTGAACACTCCTCACGATGTCTAACTTTATCGGAAAAGTCCGAATTGAAACCAGATTTTCAAGTTAATCTAAGACCAAGTTACTTTCTCCTCCTCCGTGGGCATAAAAATTCGAATGTACGATACGATAACCAAAAAAAAACTTAATATCAGCACCAATAATTGCCCAGACTGATTGCTCAGTCGACCTCTAATCCATGTGTATTTTGTGAACATTTAATTTCAGGTTTAGTCTTACTTTTACATTTATAATAATCTTCAGACTTCTGAATCTGATTCAAGTGTTGCTGTGGGGATTTTCTCCATTCAGCCACAGGAATTTTAATGCTTTTAGATACTATCATTGCTGGAGGAAGTTTGGGGTGCTACAGCTCATCCCGGAGGAGTTTTTTGAGGTTACAGTCAGTGCTCTGTGAGGCGTTGTTTAACGTATATCATGTCTTCATTAAGCTCAGGGGCTTTGTGTACAGGGACATACTTAAACTGAATCTGGGCCACTTCTAGTAAGATACTGATTAAATACCACAACATACAAAGACCTTGTGGCAACAGTTGTGGCAACAGTTTGGGAAATACACACTTATGTGGTAGTATGTGTGTATATGTGGTGTGCTAGTATAGTGTCCACTAACCTTTTCGATATATAACATATGTAAAGACATAACATATAACATTACATAGGAGAACTGGTAGCTTAGGCTGGGGGTTTAATGCTAAAGCTGGGCCCCTGATCAAGGTCCCTACCCTCAACTGCTCACTTGGATAAATAATGAGATAATTGTAGGTCGCTCTGGATAAGGGTGTCTGCCAAAAGCCAGAAATGTAAATGTTTATTAAAAGGCACCACTGCTGTCAGTGTCGTGTTGGGTATGACAATTAATCAACCGTCTGCATAACCAGAATAAATAAAATCATTGCAACACAAATAAACTAACAAAAGGAGAAAGAAAAGAAAAGAATGCAGACTCCTTTATAGAAAAGAAGACTTACAGCGGACGCCGTAGATCATGAGCGGGTCCAGCTGCTTCTTGCCATGCTTGCCCTGGCCAGACAGGTTAGAGACGGCCTGCACCTCCCGATGGAAAAGGTAGTCCAGGAGCGTGAGCGCCATCTTCTCCGGGGTGCGGCAGTTACTGCTGATGTGCAGCATGTCGCTTGGAGACACGGGACATCGCACACGCATTTCTGGGTTATTTTCATCCCCGAGCCATGTTCCTGCAGGATAGTCCTCTACACAGACACACAAAAGAAGTAGACCAGCATGAGTACCATGTGTTTACTCTAAACAACAACAACAAAAAAAAAAACACCATTTAGGATGATAAATATAATTCAGAAAAACAATCCTTTCCTTATTTTCGGAAAAGAAGCCTACAAAAAAAATGCCTACAAAACATTTACAATAGCAATAAAATGCATTTACAATCTCTTGGTGTTTTTAAATTTTGTCAATAAAGTGTTTATGCGACTAGGCAACAGAGCCACACCTGTCTAATAAATATACAATCTTTATTATAAACAATCAGATTATGTTAAACAATATAACTTTTGAAGGTACGCAGTAGTAGTGTGTGAATTATTGTTTTCAGAGCTGGTTTTTACTAACTGCATTCGTAAAATTACCGAAAAATGGAAGACTTTTAAGGTAAATTAGAATTGCCGGTTGTAGCTTTGATTGGAATAGCTAGAGATTTTCTCTCATCTGGTCTGACACACACACACACACACACACACACAAACCTGCTGCTTTAGACAAATGCTTACTTTCCGCCCTTCTTTATAAATACACATGGTTTTCCTATTCTGAGACAATCTGCACTTACAACAGCTATGTAAACTGTAAGTACGGCACTGCTTACTGTAACGTGAAAATTATTATTAACATAGTGGCTGCCGTCACAAAAAGCATAATTTTATCATAACAAATGTCTTAAAATTCTCCTGTCCCACAGAAACAGCAAAAAATCTAACAATAAGTGTTTATTAAAAAACAAAACAAAACATCGTATTTTCCATCCATAGCCACATCTGCTGTTGAACTTCTCGGAATTAAGTTAGGTCACTGTTACCACCTACATTACAGGCGACTCTTTTCTGAACGTTTCGTTTTACTTTCTTGACGTTAGGAGAAAAATCCAGCTTGTCCTGTTACAGCAATGGCGTGCAGCTCTCCTTCTTAAAGACTTGGTTGGAAATGTAATATAACAGATTTATCTCTGCCTGTGAGACTAGTCAACAATTTACTTCTTACAGGAAAACCTACCGGTCTCGGTACGAGTGCTCGCTATAAAAAATAAACAGGATCGAGTGGGTTCATCACACCTTACTGTCCAAGCTACCACTTTAAAAATAAATCAGCACCTTCAGACTTCGACTACGTTTAGCAACACTTTCTTAACGATATAAACAAAACAATTGTTGTAATAAAGCATCTTTTATTTTTTCATAGAAAAAAAAACATGACAGATCTAGAGAAAAGCAGCAATGTGTTCAGTCCTGCAATAAACCACATGACCCAGGCAAGCTGGTACTCCGGGATGCGTAATCGCACAAAAATGTATAGGAAGGACGGGTAAACACGTGGGAAACACGGCAGTAAATCAGCTTGTTTATTTTTCTACAATGTTTTATATGAGGTGAGATCGTTTACTCGATTAACTGTTTATAATACACAATGTTTATTTGTTTATTTAGTCTGTGTCTCTTTGAATAGAATTTCCTGACAGCTAGCAGACAAGTGCGAGTCCTTGAAGAAATAAGAAATCGGGAATTAAAAGATTGTGAATGTAAAACTCCCAACCTAATTATAGGAAAATCTGTAGATTAGGCATTCATGCGGCGGTCTCAGAACGCTAAGGACCTGATACAAAACTGCCCCCTGGTGGTGGATTTTTATTCATAAGCAGGGGAAGAACAAAGCAGACCTTTGGTTAGTCTTATTATTCGTGGTATAATAAGATGCGCAAGAATAATAGAAAAAGGATCAGTTCGTCAAATGCCTCCAACAGAAAATCAGTAAAAAGCCCAGAGACGCCTGAGTGCTAAGTGAAAAGGGGTGCTGTTGACAGAGATAACGACAGCTGCTGGGACTGACAATAACCAAGGCAGAAAAGACATGTGGACGAAGAACAAAGATTTTCTTAAAAAAAAACAAAAAAAAACCCCACATGGTACCCTGAAGCATCTAAAAGATACTGTCAAGAAAATTCACAGCTTCAAGTAACAGGATACACACACAGGAATGGCTGGGAAGTGAACGGCGCCACAATCCTAACAGCAAATAATAAAAGCAGAAGCAGAAGACTTTCAATCAGAACCAGCTTTGTTAGCTGTAGCTAATCCTGAGCTAAAAGAATACAACAGACCCTAAATGGTCAAAAGAGCCAAAATGGCCTGTAACTGTTTTTAATACCTACAAAAGACTCAAATGCCTGTTGGTAATGTTTTACTTAATTTCACAAAAGCGCTGTTTTGCCTCTAAATTACAGACCTAGAAAACTACATTTTTCTTTCTTTCCCCAATGGACAAACTAATAACTATATCATACTAATAACTATATCACAGCAGCTTATATAGTCAGACGAATTAACGGCTTACAGATTTTTTTAAACAACCAGGATATTTAATCTTAGACACACACACACACACACCACATCTAACATTTTACAGAAATTGCACCATAAAATGCGATATCATGCTAAATAATGTGATGTTTTATGTACTACGATATTTTTTAAATGATATAACCAAAAGATGTTTCGTGAGACGCGTTTACCAGTGTAAATATTTGTCTGCCGAAAACATGATGATAAAACGTGGTTATGTGGTCACTTTAAAAAGTCGTAGCGTTTTCCCATCATACTGCCACTTAAAATACTGTCATGTTTTTGATGTGCTTCTTCGTTTTGGCACTAAATCCAGGCGCAGGCTCTGGCTTGTTGAGATTAGTGTTCAAGTAGCTTTAAGTGCTTAAAAAAAACATTGTTTAATGTATTTCAATCGCACTTGTTTAACATTATTTTGCGCTGCTGTGACATCGTATGTCCATAACAAAATAGCAGATGTAGTACATCTAATTTTCATTTATACTACCTGTAACCATACTATAAAACTAATTCCTTTAACAATCAGGAAATACATACTGAAATCTAGTACATACTTAAGTTATATGCAATTTCGGACGGAACCCAAGTCTTACTTACCATGTAGCACCTATAGAACAACATAAACCAGATCAGGTAAAGGAGCCAAAGCTCTGAAGCATTTTCTTGCTGTTGTCTAAATGTAGCGTCTCACCTTCTGAATTAAGGGTGATGAGTGTGATGTTGTTGGTGTTTTGCCCTGAGGATTGACCACTATTGGACACGGAGTCGCTGGCTTCTGATCCACTCTCCTGATCGTCCTGACTCTCTTCTGTTCCCGGCACCTTTAGGACGATTGTTTTGTGCTTCCCTCTGCCAACCGTACTGTCAGCCAAATATTCAGTTGTTACTGATTCACTAAACGTATTACAAAAAATAGTGTGTAAGAGCCTGAATACGATCCGTGTGCTGAAATGACCTAGATTATTAATTAAACTCTAAACACAAAATATAAGGTCTTTGAACTCTAGTTTCTTGTTTAAATCCTGTGCATTCATAGCTTTTGTAAAAAGTATTGAAAGATTATAATTATCTAGATGCCCTATATGGCCAATAATATGTGGACACTATACCAGTACACCTATAAATGTGTCTTCCCCACAATTCCTGCTAAAATTGTCTAGAATGAGTTCCCTTTGCTGGAACAGAGAAGCTTAAACATTGTTCCAGCATGACAAAGCGCCTGTGCTCCATAAAGACTTGGTATGTAAGAGTTGTGTGGAGGAACTAGATACACTGGGATAAACTAGAACACCGACTGCACCCCAGTCATTACCAACATTAGCGTCTGATCTTACAAACATTTAGCTGCAGCTAAATGAGCTAATCCTCACAGTCCACAATCTAGTGAAAGCCCTTTTTAAAAGGGTGGAGGTTATCACTGGTCTATGGATAAGACACGGTCTGAAATATGTCATACAAAAAAACATATGGATGTGACAGTCAGGTGTTCCAATACATCTACAGCATTGGGCAGACGTCCTTATCCAGAGCGACTTACATTTATCTCTTTTATACAACTGAGCAATTGGGGGTTAAGGGCCTTGCTCAGGGGCCCAGCAGTCGAGACTTGGTGGTTCTGGGTACTACACAATGTACACCCAAAGAACAGCAACCGCAAGGGTCTTACTTGCTAAGGAGATTCTCCAGAGAGTCTGTGGTGCGAGTAAGAGGCTCCTCTTGGCCTGGTTTGGGACGTTCACTGCTCATTACCACATTTGTCTGTGGCACCACACTAAAGACACAACCATCAGGAAGCTGTTAGTGAAACTTGAGTTATGTTCTCCGGCCATATAAGAACATATTTATACTTCACTCACCATCGAACTTTGTCACACGTCTGTGTGGCACCGAAAGGTGATCCGGCCACCATTGGCACCTGAATTGCCCCTGGGATTTTCCCCATCACAGTGTCAAACTTTTCCTCCAAGGCCCGACATGTGGACTCCAGGACCTGCAGTTTTGCCTCCATGTTGTCCAACCTCTGGCAAATAGACTGGCTTATGGACAAAAGCATTACCTGGAAAGCACCAGACAGGTACCCACATGAGGAAATGATCACATATCCATCACAGCACTGTGTTACACTCTTGTTTCATGCTCTCATCAAATTTTGATTTATTTAAAATGAAAGCAGAACGATCTGCAACTTTTCCATAAACTACTCGTAAAAACGTAATCTGGCCTTCATCTACGCCAAGTCGAAATATATCAAAGTCAGATTCGATGAAAACAAAAAAACAAAACCATGTTACACTGACTTATGCTTTGAATAAAAGTGCATGATTGGGAAAAGCATGTCATGCATTACATTTAGTAAATACTAAAGAGAGCCAGACATGTTGTGAAGTCACTGACCAGCACTGACTGACTTCTGAGGACACTGTGACCTGTTCCTCTTTAACAAATGCATATGTTTGATATGAACAGCCTGCTTCAGATCATAGCACATTATTTCAAAGGGGTTGCTGTCAGTGAAATATCGAACTCTTCTGCAATTGAGGTGGCTCTGTTGTTGATTTCTGGATTGATGAAGTTCATGCTGCATGAACTTATTTTAAGCTTTAGATTTCATAAAGACTGAAGTAGGTTTTCCTCTGTGCGTGTTTCTAATGCAGCATTGGAACATATTGGTTTTCAAAGACTGCAAGATGTCCAGAATAGTCAGCAAAGCGGTCAGAAATGATTCTGCTTATACTTGCATGCTTCATGACTCATGGTCTAGTGCTTTCAATCCAAACTCAAACTGTGTGTTTTTATTTGACAAGGCAAGTCGAACCCACACCTTTCCTGTCTAGAACACCACGATAAGAATCGTGAAAAGATTAACCACTTTTTTCTTTTCTTTTTTGGAATTGTACGTAAATCAGACTGCCATGTGTTACACCACAGTGCTGTTAAATGATTGACTCAGCTGATTAATGGCTTTTTACAGAATGTCTGATAAATATTAAAATTAGTTATTGAGCATGTTTCTGTTTATTTTACTCTTCTGTTTATTTACACTCCTCTATAACACTTCAGTCTGTCACATGCACTAAGGTTACATTCACAATGCAGGCAAACGTGGTCCCGAAATCACGCAGTTCCGTACGCTTCATAAATCTCATGATATTCCGAAAGTGCTGGAATCCATCTGGCTGTGCAGCGAAGAGCGTAACGAGTGAATGTAGCCTGTGTTTTGTTTTTGTATTGTCTATTTTGCGCTGTTCGGAGTAATGTTTGTAAGGTTGCACCAGGTTGCAAACATGCATTTTATGTTGCTAAGATTCTTATTCTCTAGTCTTTAGCTTTGTGTTGTTTTTCTGTAAGGCAGCTTTTTGTTGTTTTGGTGTAGTTCTATGTTGTTTTATTTCACTGTGTACTGCATCTGCTATATATGGTTAAATTGACAGTAAAGCTTTAACTCAAATTACTCCTATGTCAAATCAACTTTTTCTATTGAAATGCCATTAATATGTTCCGGGTCCCCAAAAAAACACTGCATTTTTTTTGTTACATGTTTTTAAATAAAAAAAATATACTTATAAACAACGACTATTGTATAAAAAAACAAAAAACACTAGGATGTACTGCGATAAACTGGTTCTATTAAGTATAATGTACAGCATTTTACCTTGGAGATCACATTTGCTAACGCACATGTCGGACTAGCTATTGAGTGAGACGCGGAATGCTGGGCGGATGTAACAGCGTTCAGTGTGACGTTCGCTACACCAACTAGCGGTTGGGTGTCTGGAGCTGGTTTGTTACCTGAATTTTAGCTTGCAACTTAAAGCAAAAAAATTGAGAGACTTCTCATATCTCAGAAAACCCGCTAGTTGGGACACTCGTGAGTCGAGGAACCACTGTAATCAGAAATTCTAATAGCATGTAATGTAACTCGAATGTTAAACTCACTTTAAGAGAGGCATCCTGGTTATTGCTTTCCATCCTCGCTCGCTTCCGGTCAGGCTTATCAGCATCTTCATGGTTCTCCAGAACGTCTAAAGCAACCGCAAAAACCCCAAACATAACATAGTAAACAGAAAAAAAGCACAACACATTTATTTATAATCCAAATGATATTAGTTAAATAAACTAGACAAGACCCTAAAAAGGCCATTTCACTGAACTGTAGGAAATAGCCAATTCAAAAAAAATCACAGCAATCAATAAACAGGTTAATAGAATGTAAACAGATAAATACAGAAGATAAATGCGTGATTTTTTCAAGAAAAGAAAAAAACTTGAATCTGTTCAGAAATTGAAGCAGTAACTAAAGTTAGTTCGCAAATTATATCTGTTTAAAACTGACCAATAAAGTTTGTTGGCAAGGTTATGGAAAATGTGTTAAGAAAAAAATGTCTGCGTCTACTAAGACACTGGATGTCTCATTTAACTTACACACATTGCTAGAGGCACATAACACCCAGATAAATGTTAGGAAAAGTTTGTTTTTTTACCTGCAACATTTTCCTCATGGTTTAATTCTCCCACAGCAATCTGGACGATCTCCACCAGATCCTGTTCAGACATCATTCAAGCCTGAAGAGAAAAGAAAGAAGCAAAAAGGTACAACTATTAACAATGCAAAACATGCGAAACCCTTATCTGTCTTTTGTGTATGCATTTGGTAATTGATGGCCCTGGGGCCTCTATGCTCTATCGCAAAAATACACACTCCATTCTTCCAGCCATGTTACTACAGCTTTGAAGTAAAACCTTGCCATGTACTCAATGCCTTAACGTGCAAAAATAATAATAAAATAAATGATAATTCTTTAAATACCTTTAGATAAGTTTATTATCATTCTAAAGCCCTAAGACAAACCCGCAGCCTCCAGCTTTATGACTGCCTCACCTTAAACCGAGGTGGACCAGATGCAAACAGATCAAGTGGAGAAGGTTTGTGTGGGTCATACAGTATTTCCAACAAATAAACACACACATACATACACATTATATATATATATATATATATATATATATATATATATATATATATATATATATATAATATATATATATATATATATATATATATATACATATACACACACACACACACATTTTATATATATATATAGATATATATAAAAGACATATAGATACTTAGGCCATTTATATTTTTTGATAGTTGTTAAACAATGAAACAATGAGTAACATTACTGCATAAAACATAAGAGTTTAGAAGAAAATCGGCGTGTATTTACAGTAATAGCATGTAGTCCCGCAGAGGATTTTTAGTAAAATACTACAGCATAGTCGATTATAGCACTTATAGAGAACTGTAACTATTTTCCTACACAAAAAAGGAACATCTGGTCACCCTTTCTTATTGCCTTATTCTTTTACTACAAAATAGAATCGTTTTCAGATTATTTTTTTTTTTTTTAAATAAATAATAACTATAACCACAACAAACTAATAACTATAACCACAACAAACATACGTTTCTTATATCATTTACACAGACATCAAAATGGCCTGTTAGAAATACTTTTTTTAATTCCCAGTACATTTTTGACTTTATTGTGAATGCTTATTGTGAATGTTCATTAAGTGAAAACAATAAATAAGTGTATGCTTTCGTAATAAATAATTGTGTTTTAGCATCTTTTAATATATCTCCAAAAATTATTTTACACCTTTAACTAATAAATACTTAGAATTTTTAAAAAAAAAAGCAACATCTGTTTCTTTTTTAGTGACATAATATGGTTAGAATATAGATACGTAGCTACACCATGTGACCAGCTCTAGCTGGCCATTACACCCACTGCAAATCCTAACCGAGTAGTGTACTACAAGTGTATTCGGGACGGGAGGTTGGATGTGAAGGTCTGGTGTGCAGTCAGCATTCCAGATCATCCTACAAGCGTTCACTGGGGTTGAGGGTGACTTTACGGACCACACATTGTGCACAGGGTCACTGCAATAATGGAACAGCTTTAGGCTCTTTAATTACAGTAATAATACAGGATACAATAACTTTCTCAACCTTGTTTTTATGTGTCATTTATGTATCATCTGAGAAACAGCCAAATATTATATACAAGTGTGATGTGGGGTCCAGATGGCCAGTAAAGTAACTTATATTTCTCACATGGAGATACGAGTAAAAGTTAAAAGCAATGAATGAACAGTAATTAAACATGAATAGGTTTGTTGGTGTATCAGGTTATAATATAAAGTAATGATGTTTTTATTCTACTTTTACTCCTAAGAGGACATGATCCGGACGGAGAATAGAAAAAGCATTCTGGATAAAGGATTCCGACCAAATCTGTAAAAGCTTAAACCCCAAAACAAGACTTGCTTCATCAACTACATTCATCATATTTCCGCATTTGCTCTGATGTCGTTTCAACATCCGGTTCTAATAATTTGCTCATCACTAACTGTGATTAATGTATGTTATTGATATAATGTCACAGTTTGTGCTTTTCACCAAAAGTTTTACATGAATCTGCTGTTAAAAGCATGAGCTGTGATAACAAGGAACTGGTAATGAATTAAAGTAAGGATAAAACTAACACATTAAACCCAAATACTAGTCAAAATCTTCCCATCATATTATTCCAACACAAACTGCAGTTAAGTTGAGCATGTGAAGGTTCAGATCTTTGATCAAGGTGGAAGAAGGAGGGTTTCATTTTTGTTGGTACCGGATTTAAACTTAAACTGTGATTAGCAGATTGAAGATGTTGTAACCGACTACATAGATGTGGTTTAGAACTGCGAATGTATGGCCTACAGCCTAAAAAGCAGAAAACAGTCTAAGGCCATAGTGGATTGTTACTGGGAATCCCGATAGAAATACCAAATACACTTGTTTTAATACTGTTAAACATAAACAGATCACAGGTTCGATTCCCAGTGCCAAACAAACAAAACCGTATTAAAATGTTTCTAAAGATTTGGTTTATCAATTAAAACTAGGATAAGGAGGTCATAGGTTCAATTCTCAGAGCCAAACAAACAAAACCGCATTAAAATGTTTCTAAGGATTTAGTTTATCAATTAAAACTAGGATAAGAAGGTCATAGGTTCAATTCTCAGTGCCAAACAAACAAAACCGTATTAAATTAAAATGTTTCTAAGGATTTAGTTTATCAATTAAAAACTATGGATCAAGGAAGGTCATAGGTTCGATTCCCAGTATTCTCAGAGCCAAACAAACAAAACCGCATTAAAATGTTTCTAAGGATTTAGTTTACAACCTAGTTATGGTCAGGAAAACATAGGTTCGATTCCCAGTGCCAACAAACATAAAACAGTATTAAAATGTTTCTAAGGATTTAGTTTACAACCAAGTTATGGTCAGGTGATAATAGGTTCGATTCCCAGTGCCAACAAACATAAAACAGTATTAAAATGTTTCTAAGGATTTAGTTTACAACCTAGTTATGGTCAGGAAAATCATAGGTTCGATTCCCAGTGCCAACAAATATAAAACCATATTAAAAATGTTTTCTAAGGATTTAGTTTACAAACCTAGTTATGGTCAGGAAACCATAGGTTCGGTTCGATTGCCCAGTGCCAGCAAACATAAAAAACTGTATTAAAATGTTTCTAAGGATTTAGTTTACAACCAAGTTATGGTCAGGTGATAATAGGTTCGATTCCCAGTGCCAACAAACATAAAGCAGCATTAAAACGTTTCTAAAGATTTAGTTTACCAACTACAGCTTTGATAAGATCATAGGTTCGATTCCCAGTACCAAACAAAGCCATATTAAAATGTTTCTAAGGATTTAGTTTACAACCTAGTTATGATCAGATCAGATATAGGTTCGATTCCCAGTGTGCCAACAAACATAAAGCAGCATTAAAATGTTTCTAAGGATTTAGTTTACAACCTAGTTATGGTCAGGAGATCATTGGTTCGATTCCCAGTGCCAACAAACATACAACAGTATTAAAATGTTTCTAAGGATTAAGTTTACAACCTAGTTATGGTCAGGAGATCATTGGTTCGATTCCCAGTGCCAACAAAATCATACAACAGTATTAAAATGTTTCTAAGGATTAAGTTTACAACCTAGTTATGGTCAGGAGATAATAGGTTCGATTCCCAGTGCCAACAAATATACAACAGTATTAAAATGTTTCTAAGGACTGGGTTCACAAACTAAAGCTATGGTCATAGGTTCAATTCCCAGTGGCAAAGAAACTGAGCAAGGCCCTTCACCCTCAAATGCTCAGCTGGATTTAAAAAAAAAAGAGAGGAAAAATGTGCAAGTCAGTCTGAATAAAGGCTTCTGCTACATGGTAAATGTCCTGAGGGGGTCTGTGTTATTGCCACCCCCTTCCCCTCCCCTCCCCCCCCCCAGTTAAACCAGGCTTTACATTCTGAGCAGCTGTGCCCTACATTACAGACTTAACATTTCCAAACTCCTCATATTATCCATTAAAACTCATACATACATAACTGAATTATAAATCAGCGACCACTTTAATATCCATTTTATTTTCTAACAATAATAATTATGCTCGAACGAGTATTAAAGCTTTACTTTCTAAGACCTGCTTGCGTTCCGCAGGTTATAATAAAGACAAAGCAGCAGAATACAGAAAAGCGTTGCATAAAATAAACAATTAAAAGAATTCATTTTAATATTTTTACAGCTTTTATTATTTTTTTTATTCGTCATTTAATAACTAGCAGACCGCGTCCAGAAGCACGCAAGGTCAGCGGAAACCTCGGGTGCTAAGCGTTAGCTAACAAGCTAACCTAGCATAGCAAAGCTAACAGTAGCTAGCCTTTTTTTTTTTTAACCATATTTTTACTTTACCCGAAACTATAACTATTTCTAATAGAGCAGTAACCAAAATATTTCCTAAATAACGTGTTTATCAATCATTTCAGCATATACGCTCAATACAAAACACTCTAAATAGTAAAGTAGCCGCTGCTAAATACGGCTAGCGGGTTAGCCAAAGAGCGCGAATTCTCATCAGGACAAGGACCGAAAAGACGGCGAGCGGATACGGTGTTAAAAAGGCCCGGACTTTACACACAAGAAAAGCGCGGAAAACAAAGAGAACGATCGCTGTGTTTATTTTTACAAAAATAAGCTGAAGTTGTGTCTAAACACGAGTGTGTCAGTCCCAGCAGACCGCCGCTGCAGCACACCGCGGTTATATTACCGTGTGAATGATGAATTCTCGTGTTGTTTTGGAGAGATTTCGGTAATGGCGTCCTTCCTCGCGAGAGAAGAGACTCTGCACGAGCTCCACTCCTTCCCCTGAGCTCCACTGCGCTCTAAAGCCGTAGAGGCGAACATCGGTACTGCGGCCTTCAGTTCAGAATACCCAAGCAAAACGGACGAGTCCAAAGGGAAATTGTAGTTCAGTGATTAAAATGTTGGACTGCTTATTGGAAGATCAAGGTTCGATTCCCAACGCCACCAAGTTGCCACTGCTGGGCCCCTGAGTAAGGTACTTAACCTCTAATTTCTTGTCTAGAAGAGATACATCTAAGTTGCTAAGGTGTCTGCCAAATGCCGTGAATGTAAAAGGACCAAATACCCAGCCCAGGGGGCCAAAGTTAAGTGGTAGTTCAGTTGTTAGTGTGTTGGCCTTTTAATTGGAAGATCTGGGTTTGATTCCCAGCACCACCAAGCTGCTGGGCCCCTGAGCAAGGCCCTTAATCCCTAAAAGCTTAGTTGTTTAAAAAAATAAATACAAGTTGAACTGCTAATTGGAAGATTGGGAGTCAATTCCCAGCACCACCAAGTTGCCACTGTTGGGCCACTGCGCAAGGCCCCAACTGCTCAGTTAAAAGAAATAAAGTCGCTCTGGATAAGGACGTCTGCTTAATGCCAAAAATGTAAATGTCAACCTACTGTACTGACCATGTAATAACACACTGTTTACATTAAAAAAACCATAAAAAGATGCTGATACACTGATCTGTGAACTATTGTACCAGTATTGAGCTGTTCAACGATGTGACTGAAAGCACTTTTGTACCTTGCTGTAAACAAGAGTGTCTGCTAAATGCTGTAAATGTAAATTTACAGGTACATTATTGGGCAATTGGCATTATTGAGAAATAATAAAAGAAACACATTGTGATCATTTATGCTTTATTGCCATAAAAACTGTTTGCTATCATTTAAAGAGCTTTTGGTCCGGATCAGTTTGTACAAAAGAGAATTCATCAACAGGACTGCTGGATCCAGATGTCCAACAACTGTCTCTGCAGGTGTAAATTAAAACTGTTCCAAACTCGACTGAAAACTCTGTGAAGGCAAAACAGGAGAGTTAATTACCAGTTTCAAAAACATCAATACGGATAAATGTTGTGATAATTTTTTTATGATAATGTGTTGATATTCTAAACTTTAGTATCAATACCATATCTAAATAAGGTTTTAAACTGATTCACGTTTATGTTTATGAGTTTTAACCCTCAGTGTGTGTCAAATGACTTGGTCCTGTGCCGCTCCTGTAGTTGCCACTGACGCATACGGCCATTTTCTCAAAAGCAAACATGGTGGAAAAAATAAGGGGCGCCTCCATCTTTGTATTTGACGTATGATGTGTTTATGTATTTAGATGTATTGCAATATATCATGATGTAGTGTATTGTAACTCATGTATCGTGATATGTATCGCATCGTGTGGCCTTTGCCAATAATTAAATTCAGTTCAGTTTTATTTGTATAGCGCTTTTTACAATGGTGATTGTCCCAAAGCAGCTTTACACAATTGAAGAGATTATGAGATAAAATGAGACAGAAATCAGTTTGTCCCTGATGAGCAAGCCGGGGGCGACGGTGGCAAGGAAAAACTCCCTGAGATGGAAATAGGAAGAAACCTTGAGAGGAACCAGACTCAACAGAGAACCCATCCTCATTTGGGTGAAAAACAGGTAGCAGGAATTATGTGGTTACATTGTGTGTGTGTGTGTGTGTGTGTGTGTGAGCAACTTAAATCCACAATACACAAACCTACCAGTTTCTATAATAGACAATCTTACATTTCATATTTATAGAAGTTTAAAACTGTCGAGCTCAGCACTTTTGTGCTATTTTCTTGAAACAAAGAAAAAATCGTAATATGCATACAGTTTGTTTAAAGATAAATTTCCCAATCATAGTGCAACTGTTTATGACACATTACTAATCAGGCTTTAAAAAAATCTAATAAAAAAGGAAACGTTGTTTGATCAGAGCGTTAAAATGTAAAGTTAAGAAAATCATACAAACCATACATTATATAGACAATAAATCCTACAGTATATACAATAAATCAGACAAACCTGTAGTCAGCCGTGTGCTGCGGAGTAAACTGACCAGTGCTGGCATTAACTGAAATTCAAAAACTCTAGGACTGCCACAGTGTTCACACGGAGGCGCCGTCTCATTCACGTTTGAAGGAGGCTCCATTATAAATAACGGTGTCCCGCTCCAACTGTATCTGTAAGACAAGGTGATCGAAAATTTACAACCATGCAACTAATCATAGACTAATAACAAGCAAATAAAAACAGTTTTGCTTTTAACACCTGTTACAAGACACTGATTCTTTTCATAACTCTGGGTTAGGCTAAAACATTTTAAAAAATGGTTGCTATGAAAAGGACACTTCCTGTTTTAAGCTGGTCTCACAATATAGACCTGCCGAATTCTCTCCAATAGCTGCAAGATTGCGTATGGTGGACCTTGTGTGGTCTTCTATGTGGCGCCAGCTTTGCAGGCCATGCATTCTGCTTCACACAGATCCCGACCGAGACATAAACACAGGAATTTTCTCTGAATTTATATTTGCTATTTTTTGCATTTTTACACAGTTCAGGAAAAATGTCTGATGACAGGCAATCCGCTGCTCTAACTCTGGGTGTGGCGCCCAGGGGAACGATCCAGATGCAGTTTAACCAATGTTTGCGTACATAACTGACCAATAGTGGCGTGTGGAAGGTAGGATTAAAGAGAAAGGTGGAAATAATCCCAAAACAGTAGTTCGTTCGTGCCTGTAGTTCGTAACGATCTAACGATCGTAAACAGCCATTAGGTTTGTTTTATTGCAGTATTCTGACTGAAATATTTCAGACCTAAATTCAGAATTTTTCAGTGCACAAGCGGTCACTGACAATAGGTAACTTAGCTTTTGCACACTGCAGTACCAACTGTGTATGAAATGATATTATGTTAGAATGATACGAATATGTGCTCAGAAACAGACGCACCTATAAAAATTGAACAATGCATGTCTTATATCATAGTAAAACCAGGATGAAACAAAACAGTGTACGCTATAGTGAGAGGGAAACAGGTGAGTCAACACAACAAAACAGAGCTGGTAGTAAAATTATATTTATTACATTTACTTAATAGTAGAATCAATTGGCGTTATTTTTACTCTCACTCAAGTTAATTTGTTAATCTCAGAAATGTACTTTTACTCCATTATTATTTAATGGTAATTATGAAAATGTAGTATGTATTACTGTATAAATAAGATGGCAAGTCTCGCTGTAGTCTGCAGCTGTCTGAAGTCTAAAACGTGCTCAGTTCGGAAAATAATAGTATCACATTCAATCAATGTTTTTACTCCAAGAAGTAAAAAAGAACAATTACATAATCTGCTGCCTTCTACGTGCACCAAAACAAGCTCCAACATTAAACAAAACATGTTCGTGAATGTCTACAGAGTTTAACAAGTTACATTTAACACCAACATCTGCAAAATTTAAGGCCACCAAACCTGCGATGAAAATACATGCAACATATATAGGTATATCTCTTCGCTGCTCTTCTCACTGGCTCTGGAATACTCCCAGTGATTGCCTACAGTTCATATAGATTTTCAGGCACCGGCTTTAACCATCACAATAATCAAACGTGCATTTACCCATTGCAGCTACCTGGAGTTCAACCTGCTAAATCATTATATATTAAAGACAACTTTTAAAAATTTGTAAGGTGTTTTAAAAACCTGTGGCCGTCCTGATGTTACGGTATGCTAATGGCTATTTGAGGGTTATTCTACAACTCTTCTTTTTCGTTTTTTTACAAGCAGTTTATGCAGTCGATTGTTAGTATTAATTACATCCAAAGTAACCAGTAACCCGAGTAGTCCAATCCTTCGATACTTCATTACTCTTATTTGAGTAACTCCAAACATTCATATTTTTATTGGAATTTGGGTAATTATTTTTAAATAAGTAGAAAAAAGTTACGTTTTTGCACTTAAACGTGGACACACAAAGCTAACAATAGAAGCAAGACACGAAGTGATGTTTCAACTGATCGCATGCTGTATTTATCAAATTCCTGCTTTCTGTCACCACCTCACCACAATTTTAACTATTTCATTTCTGAAAACCTTCACTGCAATCTTCGCCGGGAGATTTAATCCAGCTATTCGATAACCATTACAGCTAGCTAATAAATGCCATTTGAAATTGACTTGCTAACCAGGATGAGCATAAACTCAAAAGTGTTTGTTTTTCATGGCGTCTCTTTAAAACTGGAAAACATATGCAACTAAAATAAAAGGTTCCGTGAATTCTTCGGGATAATAACATGCATCAATAAGAACCAAAACATATGCTGGAAAAAAAAAACTGGTAACCATAAATCATTTCACATAACTAAAACTACACACATAATACACAGAAATGACTACAGTCAGCGCAAGAATGTAAAAAACTGGACAGCATTCGTTTTTAAGCCTATAATTAATGCAATGCCGCAGACAGGAATGTCCGTTGTAGCTGTCTCTGGTTGTACTTAATGTTTATTACTAAGATAGGATTGCCCTGCTTTCTTTTATCTGACATTCAGCTCACATGAAGTCTTTAATTGAAGGGGCAAAGAAACCTAAACCCCCCAAAAATATGAGAAAATAAAATAATCAGTTACTGTAATCTAATCTTTCTGACCACTAAACATTGCAGAGTTCCATTTATTTTCCATGCCTCATTAATAATAATGCCTATAATTAACAAGGTCTGTTTTCTGTTATCTTAAATGACCTTGAAATAAAGCATCGCTTAAATGGACGAGTTCTCCATGGGAACTGAAATCCAGTATAATGAAGAGAATAAATGCCTTTATTAAACAAAGGACACTGTTAGTTTTCACTCGTCCTGTAGCTCAGATTTGTCTCTTTTCCACCTCAGTGAACTTACCGTAGCACTTGTTCTGGACACGAAGTGATTCTCTTCATGAAAGCGGAGAAGACCGCGTCTCCGTGTTTGGCTTTGGATTTTTCATAGGCTTCCTCGCCTCTTCCACCTTCACAGCTGTGCAACACGTACATAATGTTAGAGAAATAAAGTTCAAATGTTCAAATCATATCGAGAAATCAACGGAATAAACCCATGACACTAATTCTTCATGACGTTATGTCTGAAGCACAGTTCTAAATGTCATGCGCGTTTCATTTTTATTGCTCAATCACAATAAACATTTCTGAGGATAAAATCAGCTTTATTTGATTGCTCTTAAAGACACAGGTTCTGTTTGTAATTATCTACATTTTCAGCTGCTGTTTCAGGGGAAAAGGGGGATTAACTTTCTCACTATGATTGCTGTTCTCTAGAGAAGACCAATCATTTGCGCATCTGATTCATCTTTGGATTCTGCTTTTTGTTGAATGAATCCGCCCTGAAGAGAATCACGGGCAGGTGCAAAGTTGGCAGGCGGTTTTCTTTTCCATACATCAACCCTTATCTAATGAGCTACCTTGTTGATTTGGTCAGCTGAGGTCACACTAAAAGCACTCAGTGGTAAACTCACCAGGTCAGATGAAATCTCATCTCTTAACCTTGACCACTGCATATTGTAAAAACTCTACATGGCCAAAAATTTGTGGATGCCCTAACGGCACACCTATCAGTGTGTTTTTCCCAAACTGTTGCCAGAAAGTTGGAACCACACAAGCATTTCTGTTTATCTCGATATGCTGTAGCACTGAAATTATCTTCCATTGTAAGTAAGAAGCCCAAACACTGTTCCAGAATGTCTTTAAGCCCCTGAGCTCCATGGTGTGTTATGGATAGTGTGGAAGAAATCATGCAAGGTTCATGCACAAAGCCCTGATCTTAACTCCACTTAACAGCTATCTGATCTGATGATCCACTTACATTTTCTTTAACCCTAACCGATATCTGCAGTTACACTATACACAACAAAATAGCCCAAGGTACACATACTGACACAAAAAGGAGGTATAAATGGTGTGATAATCCAAAACAAAAGGGTTATTCGGGATAAATTCGGTTAAATCATTTACACACAAACCAGGCTTTGAGTAAACAACAATAATAAATATTAAAATACACGTTTTACATACACAAGTCATATGTTCCGCTGTTGGTGTCCACCTGAATTGACGTCGTGCGCCACTGTCGCTGAGTTAATAATGCTGACTTACGTCGACAGGTGAAGATCTGTTCTGCGTTCTTACATGGCAGACGCTAATGAACGTATCTAATTTATATGCCATTTATTTCCACGTACGAGCTGAATGAAACCGGTCTGAATATATCAAATTCCCTGCCACATTGGAGGAGAAAATCGAAACTGGGTCACATGATACATGCGGTGTAAAAGCGGCCCTAAATATTCACATGGAAGAAAATAAAACACCAAAATTATTCTCACCGTGTAATCTCCCTGATAGCCACACCTTCCCTCTCCTCATACTCTTTCAGCAGTCTGTTGGCGTGCTCGAAATCATTTTGCCCTACAAGGTCTGCCTCCTCCACCACACTGATGTAGAAGGGCTGAAAGGTGGGACAGTCTGTAGCAGCTCCAGCAGATTGAAGACCTTCTGTACTGTTTATACACAGGTCTTGTAGTCTGCTGCTGACATCCAGGCTTGCTGTGAGATTTGGTTTCTCAGAATGATCTGCACAATTCTGTTCATTGCTCGACTTCTCCTCCATTCCCCAGTCATCAGCATCATCACACCAGTCTGTAGTGGCAACCGGTTCCCTAAACGAGCTTTGACAAGCTGAAGGCTCTTTTATCTCAGACTCCAGACATTGTGAACGACACACTTCCAGCTGTGCACATGAACAATACCATAGAATAGAATATTAACTTTAAAAACTTGTCAAAGGTTGTTTTTAATTTACCAATGAACCAGGAAGTGACTGTCTACCTCTCCAGCTTGCCATGACACTGTGGAGCAGTGCAGGCAAACACATTAATGGTGCGGTGATATGGGGACACCGCAAGGGGGCAGTATATTTGAACAACATGACTAAGGAACCCACTACAAAGCCTGCACTGGGTATGTGAGGAGGATACACCAGGCATCAGGTCCTGGAAAAAACAGGAATAATGTGTGTTTGAGTGTTGCATGATATGGACACACTGATAAAGCCAATGTACAGAGTTATACTCCATTGTATAACAGGGAATAATGTAAGTCGCTCTGGATAAGTGCGTCAACCAAATGCTGCAAAATGTAAATGTTAATATAAAAACTTCATTTTTTAAAAATATTTATATTGAATCATAAAGACTTTAATTAGGTCCAGTGGCTTAACCTGTTCAAGAAATTTGTCTTGGTGTTCTGGGGCTTGATTATGACAGTAAAAAAAGATACTCTAGAAATAATGTTAAAGACTGTGCAAATGTAACAATAATAATAATAATGTAATAGGTAATATGTTAAATAGTTAGTAATAATATTTTACACGTGTATAATACTGTGGTGTAAGTTTATTTCTATAGCACACTTCATATACAGTAGTAATTTACATAGGGGAAACCCATAAATCTGCTCATATTATTTCCAAGCGATTTATTTAGAAATTAAATTAAGATTTAGCCTACTAGAACTTACAATTATTTATCTGAATATTTATTATCACATTTCTTCTGGCCTTTAAAAAAAAAAGTTTGTGCTTAAAACTTGCAACTCCAAAACGACATATCCGCCCTGTCACTGAGCGAACCGGAAACAGCTCTCCTGTCTCTTTATAAGCGACTAGTTTTAAGTTTTTAAACGATATTTCTAATATTTTATTTAACACAGTGGCAAATATTTTCAGGGAGCTAAAACTTTACTTCCAGTTAAACGTCTTTATTTACGTTCTAGCTTGATCCTTATCCACTATGAAACCTATAGGCGTTGCTTGTTAGCTAGCATTTTTAGCCGAGTTTAATAAAGAATAGTTTCCGGTTTCGGTCTGGTTTAATAAACAATAGTTCGTATTTTTATTCTGATTTAATAAAGAATAAATTCCAGCTTCCGTCTTTTTTTTCTATTAAAACCACCAGCTAATATTACGTACTGATATTACAGAATAAAGCCTACACCGATGCTAAGACACAGCTAACTAGCAGGCAGCTAGTCGTAGCTACGTAGCATTTTTAGCCAGACTGCTAACGCCAGCTAGTTTGCTAAAGAAAACAAAATCAAAATATCTTACCGGATATCCCCCTATTTTATTAGTGTAATAAGACGTGTCTTTCTTCTTATCTATAGCACTGTCACATATTCCTATTAAAATGCTTTCCTCCATTGCTGCCTGTACCACGTGTGTTTCTAGAGGAATTTAGTCTGCTAGCCGGAGCTAAAAACCTGCACTAGTGCTCATCGGTTCGAGTCCCAATGTGGCTGTATACCGTGTTTATAGCGGTTTATCCGGCTTGTAGATAAAAATAAAGCTTCTAATTAACCCATAACAGGCAACATTAAGTTTATTTTATTACAGTTTTGGACTAAAGTTCCAGTGAGTGTGAACATGATACTCATATATTTAGCAGCTTTTGGCTGGAAAGTAAAAAGTCCCCCAAACACCTGAAACAGGGATTATTTTAATAATACAAAAAATAACACAATCATGTAATTATTTAATCCTATTATTCAGATATATGAACATTAATATTTATGCAGTTTATTAAAGCCATAAACTGCTTTATTTAGGATGTGTTGTGATTCGGAAAGGCTAAAATTAATGAAGAAATGTTTTTCCCCCCTTTACATTATCTATATAACCGACATGCACATTTATTATATAGTGTTTTCCTGCATTCTTTCACTGATTTATTATCATTTCCACAGACTAATTTACTTGAGGGCCTATTTTTAAGACGCCGTTAAATTATTTAAGATGGGATAAATTGTAACATGGCCAAACTTTCAAGAAGATTACATTAGCTACTGAAAATTGTAAAAACTGGTCTGAGAATATTCTTGCAAGAATATTAATGATATAAGCGACATTGCTGCTAAAAGTAGAAACCGACATAGAATAATATCCAAAAGCATTCAGTCGCTATGAACAAAAGTTATAAAGTTTCATTCATACAATTTTACACCTAATATTCACATATTCTGTTTTGTTATAGGTCCTATAGGCCACTGCAATTAATGTGTGTTCTTTAAACACAGTTTTACACCAAACCTATAAAGAACAAACAACCAATTCAGCTTATGAATATTGATCAAGGTGGAGATCAGACACTATACCACAATGTCAAGGTACAATATTTACAAAGAACTGGTTTCTATCCATACTTCCACCTCAAATACAAACATATGGGTGGAAAAATAAATGTCATGTACTCCTACACTAAATCCAACACTGACAAGGTACTGACTACAGTCTTCGCCCGAATCTTCATTAGCACTTTATTTTTGATTTTTGATTTTTATTTGTCACCTTATCGAAATTTTCTGGAAAAGTTCCACCTCAAATACCTCAGCCTTTAAACACACAGTGTGTGAAAATGAGGTGTGGCGAGTAACTCTGTAAGTAAGAGCCCTTTATGGCTTTGGTCACTTTTCACCACATACTTCGGAATGATGTTACTGCCAAAAGACACAAATGGAATAAAGTGGAGAAAACAGGAAATAATTGCTGAACAAATTAAGGTAAGATTTATATATTAATTCTTTGGTTGTGATTTGATCTTGATCGTATAATGTTTGGTGATTATTTTTTCATCAGTTCCTAATAAAACAATTCTTTAGTTTATAATTTTTGACAGAAAACCATGTAAACATCATTAATGGTAGCAAAAAAACCCAAAACAAATGTGATTCAACTAAGCAAATCCCACTAAGGTATAAAGTCCCTTAAAGTCGCTTTTAAAAAATTGGATAATTATCGTTAAATAAGATTACCAGATTTAAAAATCCAAGCAGCTATGTTTTGTCTGTGCGGTAAGTGGGCTCTGCCATGGGAAGTAACTTCCTTCCTCTCTCCATTAGCTGTATTTACTAAGATTGGTATACAAACCCTTCTAGGATACCGCAACAGTGAGTTTAATTGTAATATCTTAAAATTATGTTAGAATACATGTGTAAATATATTATATATATATATATATATTACAGTAGTCTCATAACGTTTGACTGATGTTTTTAGGTCTGTAGCGTAGAAGGTATTGTCAAAAAAGTATTTCTTCTTTGTTTGTTTCCAATTTATCTGGATCTGCTTATGACATAATAGTTTATAATAGTAATAATAGTAGTGTATAATAGTTTTAATTCCACATTTTCTATTTTTTAATGAGTTCACAGCATTCACAAAAAATGTGACATATAATAAAATATAGTATTAAGCATTAATGGGCAGATATACACCCTTTTGGCAATCCCTGTAGGTGCAGAATTGTTATAGGAACATATTTCATTAGAAAAGAATGTTATCTCTGTTCTCTGTAGCACACCCTGGATTTAACAGAGGTTTTCATCGGTTGTCAACATTCAGTTGTTTAACTATGGTGGTGGCTTAATTTCTGATCTGCCATTGCAAAAGTTGCTTTTTTTCAAAGACACAGGGATTTTTTTATAACTCTTTGTGGCCTTTCAGTAAATCTTTTTTTAAAAAAAATGTTTGGTTATTTGAAACAATTGTCATTTAAAGAATTACACTTGCAGAATAAATCTCTGCTAGATAACCTGTAGTTTGCATGTTAACCAACAGAGAGCAGCATTGTGCAACAGTTCTAGCAGACAGCTTCATTCTGCACTGCTTATGTTTCATCTTTATATTTACAGTGAGCCGTTAAAATTTATTTCACCATCAAGCCATGGCCTTAAACTCTACAGTAAACCAGACTAGCAGCAATGCTTCCGTTACCATGAATCCGTCGCCAGTCAACACAACCTCATCTTCAGTCAACACAACCTCATCTTCAGTCAACACAACCTCATCTTTAGTCAACACAACCTCATCTTCAGTCAAGTCAACTACGAAACCAATTCCTGTACCGTTAAAGTCAGTCACTGCACCTCCAAGATCGGTCTCTGGGATTCCAACATCAGTCACTGTCAATGCCACTACACTGATTACCAACTCCACCACCGCCTACCCTGGCTTTTTTCCTTCTATCTTGGATAAAATCCCGTGTGAGTATTGCTAAAGCTTTGCTCCAACAACCCCCCTCCCTCTAATTAATATCCTTCATCACTTCTTCCCTGAGGATGGAGGCACCTGTTCTAGGCAGTATATCTAATTCCACTCTCGGGGCACATTTCTTACCGCTCACTTTTCTCTTGTTGCAAGTTTATCTCACTCTAATCTTGCTGGCTGTGCTCTTGCCTAATGCTTAAGATGCACGTCATAGTACAGTTTACAGCCCCCTGCCTGTTTATTATTAAGGCTAAACTTTTCATACATCTTCTGTAAACCTTACTTCCAGTGCCAAGATGGGTCATCTATGCGATATTTGCTCTGATCCTCCTGGTGCTTTTACTTTGTGTGCTGTGCTGCTGCATAAAATGCTGCCGCAAAGGAAAAAAGAGGAAGGAAAAGAAACAGGATCAGAGGATCAGCCTGAAAGAAGTGAATGGAACCAGTACAACAGCGCTGGTAAGTGAATGAACATTTTACCTGCACTGGTGGGGGTGTGGAGATCTGGTCTTCTTTTGATTGGATGATTTATTTAATTGACAGGTGCAGTCTGAAGCGGGGGATGCAGAGTACGGATCACTTAACCAGCCAAGAGGGAAGCTGCTGTATTCTCTGGAGTACAATGCAGCATGCTCAGAGGTCTATCTGAGCCTTTCGATTAAGTGTGAAAATTTGGGCTTAATTTGGAGCTGCAAATAGTTCAAGTTGCGAGTTTGAATAAGTATTATCAGTCATTAACATTTAGAGATTTATCCAGATTCAGGGTTATGTTTGTTTTCTGCATAATGTGTAAGGTTTAGATTTTTACCACATTTTGTATTGAATCTAAATGCTTGGGGATGTGATTTTAGTTGACAGTCGGTGTGAAAGAAGCTGCAGATTTAATGGCTATGGACTCGTCAGGAACGTCAGACCCTTATGTAAAAGTTCACATGTATCCTAACAAGTCGAAAACATTTGAGACCAAAGTGTTTAGAAAAACCATCAATCCAGCATTCAACGAGCACTTTTACTACCAGGTAAATCCCGATACCTGGCAAACAAATCGAACACATTTTGTTTTACAACACTTATGATTTCATTAATTTCCTGAATAACCAAAGTACATTATCTCGTCCTCTCTCTAGATTTCTCATAAGGAACTCATCGAGTCTACGCTCGTGATACAGGTGTACGACTTCAACCGATTCTCCAAACATGATGTGATTGGTGAGCTGAGACTGGAGCTTTCTACTGTTGACTGGAACCATGTGATCGAGGAGTGGAGCGACCTGAAAGCCCCATCAAAACATCAGGTGCAGTGGGTTTAAAAAAGATTTAGGAATTTTGTTTCTGTTTGTTAGAAACTTTTATTTTACAAGTTAATAATGTTGCAAATGTTTTTTGACTGTCTGGATATGAAAACTAAATAAATTTATATACCTTCAGCCAGGCACTTTAGTGACTGAAGTTAATTGTAAAAAGGGGCATAAAAATGTAAAGTCGATGTTTCTATAAAACCAAAAATTTACACCATTGGGTTAGCTACGCCTAATAAGCTCTAAACATCGTGACACGCATGACTCCTGGAGCTCAGGAGTGCTATAGAATTCAGGACAGGTTTTGATGCATACTGTTTGGTAAGGCTGTCACAATTGTTAAATAATTGTATGATCGCAATTATTTGACCTAACCGCGATCGTTGAATTCAACGGCAATTATTGCACACTTTTATTAGCCAAAAGGGGGAGCTGTACTACTTACAGCCCCCTACTTTCACCCAGAGTAAGTAAGTGGAGCGGCGTGATTTGAAAGTTGGAGCGTTTTGGTGTTTTGACACGCACTTCAATAATGCTCCATCACCAGCTCAACTCATGTTAACGGCCCATAATGCAACTGCATAGAAAATTATCTAATGTATATGTTGCTAAACAAATAAACTCCACTGACAGGACACATAATATGGATTTCCTTAAATACTATTATCTATAATAACATATTTACAGTAGAGTGTTAATAATGCACAAATTGGAGCAATTATAAAATGCAATTATTCTTTAAAGCCTAAAAAGGTGTTGTGACAACCCTACTGTTTGGCACACTTTGTCTAGTGTGCCATAGAGCATGCATTAGTGCCTGTATTAACTAAACATTTTATCTTTACACTAAAAGTTTATTTTAATACCTTTTTAAAACCTGAATAAAATAAATACAACTAATAGCAAGAGTTGTTTATATTTGTTGGTAAATATAACTCTACAATAGTCATAATACCCTCACGGTTAAGGCAGTTTAACCTTTTTCAAAACTCATTATCGTCGAATGTTTCTAAAATGTTTACGTTCCGAGGAGTTTGTGACTTAACGACGTTAGGAGTCCTCTTCACTAATGCTAACGTTTCACTGATTTAGGAGCTCATTCTACTGAAGTTCAAGAAGCTTTATTAGCATTTTAACTATCTATAGCAGATAGCAGGTAGTACAAAGCCAAATGAAATAACGTTTCTTTAGGATCATGGTGCTACACAAACACAACACAGAGCTAAAGACTAGAGAAGAAGTTGTCTTAGCCACATAAAGTGCATGTGTGCAAACTGGTGCAAACAGTGCAAAACAGTGCAAATAAACAACGCAAACGTTACTCTAGACAGTGCCAACAGACAATACAAAGACAAAACACTCTGTACAGTACATTCAATAGCGCCGACCATTATTAGAGATGTGCAGATCGATAAGAAATGTGCAAGTATGCAGCAAGATTACTGTGAAAACAGCATTTAAAGTGACTGTGCTCAAAATAATGTTTTTATGTCTTTATGTGGTGCTGTAAACATCAATTTATGTTGAGTGAGTGTGTGTGTCAGTCAAGGTAGTTTAGTCCTGTGTGTTGAGGAGCCTGATGGTTTGATGGTAGAAACTGTTACACATTCGGGTTGTGAGTGTGATAAGTGAATGTGAGGGGTGTGTGGGGTCATCCATAATGCTTTTGGCTTTGAAGATGCAGCGTGTTGAGTAAATGTCCGTTGTAAAGGGAAGAGAGACTCTGATGATCTTCCCAGCTGTTGTCACTATCCTCTGTAGAGACTTGTGAAAATGAAACGATGCAGTTCCCAAACCAGGCAGTGATCCAGCTGCTCAGGATGCTCTCAAAGTTCCCTCTGTAGAACATGGTCAGGATGGGGGTGGAAGATGGGCTTTTCCCAGCCCTCGCAGAAAGTAGAAGCGCTGCTGGGCTTTTTTGCTGATGGAGCTAATGTTGAGTGACCAGGTAAGGTTCTCCACCAGGTGGACACCAAGGAATTTGGTGAGAATTGTCACTCTTTGCTCTTCTGAAGTTAACAACTATCTCGTTGACGTTCAGAGGCAGGTTTTTTGGTCTACACCAGGCTGTTAGCTGTTGCAACTTCTCTCTATACGCTAACTCGTCGTTATTGCTGATGAGACCCACCATGGTCGTGTCATCGCTACACAGTCATGCACTCAGCAGAGTGAGCACCAGTGGGCTGAGCACACAGCCCTGCAGAGCCCCAGTGCTCAGTGTGGTAATGCTGGAAATGCTGCTTGTTTAGTGGTGTTTAGGCCCAGAAGGCTCAGGCTCTTGATCAGGTGCTTAGGGATAAATGTGTTGAATTCTGAACTTAAGTTTCTGAACAGCATTGTGTATTTATTGTCCAGGTGTGTGAGGGCCAGATTGAGGGTTGTGGCAATGGAGCGGTTCGGACGATACGCAAACTGTAAATACTAAGTTACTGCTAAATTTAGGACTGACACAGATATTATTTGATATGTATATAAATGTATTTTATTTTTAAATTAGCATGTTATGGGCTTCTTCTATTTTTTAGATTTTTTGTGAATACAGGCTTAGGCGTTTAGCCCAAAAGTTTGTGTGTATTTGAGTCAAACAAGCCTGTACTAATATGCATGTAAGGTGGTTTATTTAAGCATGACTCACATCATACATTATAGTTACTGTAGCTCTATGTTAGGTCATATAAATCTATGTATTAATTCAGGTTTTAGTGCATGATTGTTTTAGGTATTGTTACTTTAAAAGTATTCGCATCAGGATACAGACCCTGGATTTAAACATTTCACAGAATCCAATTCTACTGCTTAGAGTGGTGAATAACATGTGGGAAGTGGTGGCTTAGCGGTTAAAGTGTTGGCCTAATACCAGCAGGACCATGGTTTAATTTCCAGCACCATGGTGGGCACCTACGCGTGGCCCTTAACCCCCACTTGCTCAGTTGTAGTGAGTCTGCCAAATGCTGTAAATGTAAACATAAAATCCAAAAAACAATCTGTGAGTTTATATTTTTCTGTGTCTTCTTCTAAATAAGGCAGTGTATATTAATTAAGGTACCAGACTTAATACCAAAACTACAGTTATGGCTTGTGAGAAACTAATCACACTTGGTTTTAGCTTGCTATTTGTGATCAGCAGAACTTACAACTAACTCTAATAAAGTAAATCAATACTGTACCCGTTATAGCAAGAACATCTGGGTGAAATTTGTTTCTCCCTGCGGTATGTCCCAACTGCAAGCAAGCTCACTGTGGTGATTCTGGAGGCCAAGAACTTAAAAAAAATGGACACTGGAGGTTTATCAGGTTAGTTCAAATTATGTTTTGATCGCAAATTGAAACAACTCAACAGACTAAACCATCAGTGTATCAACTGTTACTCTGAATGGCAAGAATATATTAATTGTATTTCAGATCCATATGTTAAAATCCAATTGGCTTTGGACAAGAAGAAGTGGAAGAAAAAGAAAACATCAGTAAAGAAGCAAACACTGAACCCTTACTTCAATGAATCATTTACTTTTGAGGTGTCGTTCGATCAGATTCAGGTGCGTCACATACTTTCAGTGTTAGGCACTCTTCTTATTGCTTATTCTTCTTCAGCTGCTCTTGCAATGCAATAAAACAACCATTTAACCTTCATTGTCAGCAACGTCTATACAACATTTTTACAGGTATTTTACAGGTACAACTCGAATAACTCAAATAAGTTTTATTTCATTTTCCACATTTTTCATTATTAGAGTTAAGTAAATTGTCTGTTCCGAGTTGACCGTGTGCAGATGTGTGCAATTCTACAATGTTAACAGAAAATTGCATACTGCAATGACACATGCAATGTATGACACGTTGTGCTAAAATACAGAGAATGTTTAAGGAAATCGGAACTTTTGTAATTCTTTGAGTGTGTTTGGTATAGTAAATTTTCAATCGCAATGTTTTAGTGATGAATTTTTTTATATGAGCAATTTAGTATAATAGTTCTTTGGGAGACTTTGGAAGAGTTCGATTTTTAAACACATATACATATACATGCCACATATAGTTTGTCTTTATGTGTTTAAGGTTACTGCCAGTTTTACATTACAGTTGGCATATCATAACAACACACACAATTTCTAAGCTCCTTATCTGGATAACAAGCTCGCTCTCACGCACACACACATTCTCTCTCTCTCTCTCTCTCTCTCTCTCTTTATCTCTCCCTCTCTCCCTCTCTCCCTCTCTTTATTTCTCTCTCACTCTCTCTCTTTCTTTCTTTCACTCTCTCTTTGTGAAAGAAGAAGAACTCCAAAGCTAACATGATCCTTTTAATCACTCACGGTTTATTTATTGACATAAATCTATGTTTTAATTATTATTTTATTGTATTTATTGAGTCACAATGATTTTATGTATAAAGTAATTTGGTTAAATAGAGGACTGTTAAAGGTAAAGTCAAGTCGCTTTTTCAATATCTCTCTGTCTCTGTCTCTGTCTCTGTCTCTGTCTCTCTCTCTCGCTCTCTCTCTGTCTCTGTCTCCCTAAGCATCTGGTCACTTCTATTAAATCTCTACGTACAATGTTAATTTTGTGTAAAAGTTTTTGTGGGTATAAAAAGGTTCCCCTTTTCTGCCCTGTATGTACAGAGAGTCCAGTTGGTGATCTCTGTGTGGGATCATGATAACGTGAGCAGGAATGATGCTATTGGGAAGATCCACCTGGGATGTAATGCTTCAGGAAACCAGCTGCGTCACTGGGCAGACATGCTGTCGAACCCACGCAGGCCGGTGGCCCAATGGCATACACTGCTTTCAGCTGAACAGGTGGACTCAACTCTGGCCCTGAAACACACACTGAGAATTCCATTCACCAATATAACTTTTTAAATTTTGCTCTTGTATGAAAGTTTTTTTTAACAACATCTGAGTTAAATTATGTGTATGTTAAAGAAGTGTATGTGCAAGCTGTATAGCATATTTAAATGTAAACAAAATAACTTAATCAATATGAAGAGTATTTCCTGAAATATTTAGATTTCTAAATTTTTATCACCATAAAATCTTGAATAACCACATGTTAAAATCCCATTTTTGCCCTTTCTTTTTAATATAAACACTATTTAGATCCACATACTCTTCGTTGACCTTGTAGTCCTTTTTTTAAGGCTCAGCATGGGACACTCTCACATACATGCACATACATGTTGATTTCTCTGGTGGCAACACACACAAACACACACACACAGACACTGATTTCTCTGGTGGCAATGAAGCACAAAAGATAAGGGATTGTGTGCACAGTGTCAGCACACATATGGTTTAATTAGGCCACTTTAATGAAAATTCAGTTCCTCTGTACCAATACCCAGGACTACAAGGTTGCTAGGATTTCTTACTCATGAATATAGTCAGGAGTATATTTAAACCATTTTTACTCTGACTGTACGTATATACAACTATTCTGCCATGCAATTATCGCATCAGCCACGATGACACTGGGCACAGATTGCTTACAGAAGTAGAACCCAATGCTTTCTGCTGCTATATTCGTCTGCCTCAATGCTTACGTATAATTTTATAATTATACGATTTGTGCATCCTGTGGCTATTTGCTGGAATTTGATACATGTACAAAGTGAAATTCCCTTCTTTTTAAGCTGACATCAGAGCACAGGGTTAGACAGCACATCTGGAGGATAAAGTGACTATTTTTTTCCCAACCTTTCTTCCAGATGTGATAAATATGAGGCAGAATATATAAATAGTTATAAGTGATGTAAAAGATAAATAAAGAGGTCCCTTAGAGTTGACTGTGTGCTGATGTGTGCAATTTTACAGTTTTACAACACAACAATGTTAACAGATGACTGCATTTTGCAATAAAACATACAATAAATAAAATTTTTCCATTTTTTTTATTGTTTTTGTGGAAGTCAGTAATCAATCCTAATGTTTTGTTATAATATTAAGACTACAGCACATCTGCAGCAAAAAGTCACCATTTTTTTTCGCACCAACAAGGATCTGCTGCTTAAGGCATGCTATTAATTTTCTTAACTCCAGACACTGATATGTCTGATAATCGATGAAGATTGTCAGTTACTAAAATAATTTAACCTGCCTACCCTGATCAGAGAAATCTAAGGTTTCTCTATTGTGATATAAACTGATGTAAGTTCTTGACCTTTATCTGCAAGAACCCCTGATTCTCTGATCATGAAAACCTGTACTGTGAATTATTAAGTGTTGCCACTCATTTGTAAAATCTTTTCATGCTTTCTGCTTATGAAAAGAAAAAAAACAATAACTTTGTGTGTGTCTGCGTGCATTTGTCTTTTTTATTTCTTGATCTTATGAGTAATGAAGTCCTACAAGATTCAAGTCTTGTCTGGAGCAGAATGGCATAAGAAGTCTTTGAAATGCAAATAAGATCCTTGTAATGCCCACTGATGTACATCCTTATGTAAGACTTAATTCACACACTTCTTATTCAGTTATTACAGGTACATTAGCAATATACAAGAAAATACATTTAAAAAGTAGTATAAAGATTAAAGTATAATCCATGTACAGGCCAAACCAACCATTAACCGATAATAAGAGCACTACAGTATATTAAGCAACAGGCTCTGGACCCAAACACTCTAAGGCTATTTCATGATTAAATAAGTCAAACAAAGGCCTCGCAGGCGCCCTGGTTATTGTAGGTTATTGTTGTCTCAGACCATGACATCACTGGTGAGCGGAGGTCTCCTGGAAACCCAGAGAGTCGAGCAGCAGGTCAATTACCCAGGGTAGCTGAGTGGAGACTGAGATCCCTGACACTGATAACAAGCTGCACTAAGTTCCATCTTTTATTATATCAACGAGAACTAAGGTAAGTAAAACCTTATTACAGATACAAATGAACAGTTTTAAAATCTTTTGTGCTTTGTGATACTGTAAATATTGTATAAACAGAGTCAGGATTGACAGTTTGCTTCGTCGGTCTCTGCCGGTTGATATCTTTTAGCTTGAAGTTTAAACATATGATAAAGAAGTACACTAAAAATGCATTGTGGTCTATAAATCCAAGGTTACTGAAGTAACACAGTATAAATTAAAGCTTGAACTGTCATGTTTTTGGTGAACATTGATATGAAAAATGTGTGAAGAATTTCAACTGATTTCATCTTTTTTTTGTTTGTCTTTTACATTTTGACAGTTTAATGAAATGATCGATTTGTCTAATAAATTAACAATGTATGCAATACTAGTATACATTTCTGTCAAATCCATGTGTTAATTAGCATTGGACATTTGTAACACAACTCTTATTTATGTTATATACACTTTAAGATATGTTTTCTTTTATTATGTACTGATATAAATCAAATAAAAACATGACCAGAACTAGTACATGGTTTGACAAAATTTTATTTAGTAATAATCTACAGTAGGTAAAATACAAGTCCAAATATGTGAATATTTACTTATATAACTACTTCTATCTGTGTCTGGCAGGAATAGGATCCCCGGTAGAATTAATGGATATAGACATAAGCCAAATGTGTCTGTTGACTAGCAAACTACAAAGAAAAAAGCTGTAAATGATATAACAATAGACTTTATCCTAAGACGTATGTGAGTATTATAAACTAACAATAGCTAACAATGTTAGATTTGGTCAGTGGAAATAGTTGGAAATAGCAGAATTTACCATGTGCCATGATAATAACTTAGCCTACTGTCCACAAAACAATAGTTTATTCCTTATCTATCCTAATGTAAACAAAATAAGCTACCTTTTATTACACAAAGTGTGTTACCCACACAAACATTGTGTAAAATGTTTTTTTTTTTTTTACACAATGTTTATACCGGTTAATTGTACTCCTGATAGATTGGAATTTATCCACTGAAACCTACACTATATGAACGAAAGAATTGGAATGCCTATTCATGGGTATCCCTAGCAATTTTGGGCCCAAGGAAAGAATATGAGCTTGGGCCCCCTATTACCCCTATTCTGCACCAAACATACTATTATACTGCTGTAATGTTACTACTAATAAAACAGATCCCCCAATGAGAAGCTTAGCAGCACCCCCGCACTTATTTCAATTTAGCTTTACACTTATTCCTGTAAGTTCTGTAACCAAAGTCATGTGAGGGTGTCCGGAGTGATGTTAATGTTTCAGTTCATTCCGAAGGTGTTCAGTGGGGTTGTTGGCAGCGCTCAATAAAATTAAAAAAATACTAAAAGTTACGCCCTTATTCAGAGCAACTAACATTTATTATACAACTGAGGTTAATGGCCTTGCTCAGGGGTCCAGTTATGGTGGTGATGGAAATTAAACCCACTTCTTCTGGTTAGCAATCCAACAATTAACCAATGAACTACCAAATTCCTTTTACTTTCTATATACATTCACATTCCTGCCATTTAATAGATTTATCTCATTTAACTGAGCAGGTGAGGGTTAAGGGCTTTGCTCAGGAGCCCAACGGTGGAAGCTTGGTGGTGCTGGAAATTTAACCCACAATCTTTCAATTACCTGTGGGACACCTTAACTACCACATCCCTTATGTCACATCATGTATTTTTATAAAGCGTTTTGCACAGGGGTATTATCATACTGGAACAGGGTTTGGGGCTTCGTTCCAGTAAAGGAATAATGTAATACTACAACTTTCAAAGACATTCCAAGCAGCTGTGTGCTTAGGACATACTCTTGTGAGGGTCTAGTAAGATGTCCACCAATTTTTACTATATCGTATATAAGAAAAAATATATTAATGTCAGAAATAATTATACCCGCTTATTCCCTAATTCGGGGTCACAGGGATCTGCTGGAGTCTATCCCAGCCGTCTCTGACAGGGCGAAAAGCAGAAGGGGTACAGCCTGGACAGATCTCCAGTCCATCACAGGGCCACACACACACACACACACACACACACACACACACACACACACACACACACACACACACACACTCTCCATCTTATGGACTATTTAGAATCACCAATCATGTTTTTGAACTGTGGAAAGAAACTGGAGAACCCGGAGTAAACCCACATTGAACCCAGGCCTTCTTGCTGTGAGGCATCAGCGCTAACCACTAAGCCACCATGCTGCCATTCATTCAGATTTATTTATTTCATTTATTAATCTTTTATTAACTTATGGTAATAAATACTGCGTATCAAAAACATTAAAAAAAAATTAATTATATGTTCTCCCTCCCCCCAACCCAGTTTCAGTATGTTTAATTGCCTACAAAATGTTGTGATGTTTAATTATTGTCTTAATCTTGTGTTTCCGACATGACCGTGTTTCAGACAGCGGAAACCGGAAAACAGCGTCTGAGTGGAGTCTTAAGCTGACTCCATTTCCCATCATCCCTAGCGTGTCGCCAGTATGAGGTCAGTTATCCGCGTGAGCTTCATTCAGTTGATCGCTGCAAAAGTCTGTTTGAATGGCTGGGGTTTGTGTGTGTTTTTTTTTTACAACTTATCTTCTTATTTTAATATCCGCGTCTCTGTGCGCTGTTTGTGTGAATATTTGTATGCATGTTGAATGAAATATGTGTGAAAGCCGCTCGTTGATAAAGCTGCTGTGCTGTGTGTGTGTGTGTGTGTGTGTGTGTGTGTGTGTGTGTGAGAGAGAAAGAGACACATAGACACACACACACTGTTCGGCTATAGGCTCCGCAGTGAAACAGCTGAATTTCGACTAATGTTTATGTGCTGTTAATATTTTACACCTGATCGCAGATGATACCTAAAAATCAGTTCGGGATTTCTGTCTGCTGAGACCATGCAGAGACTTCCTGGAACGTTATTTGTCGTTCTTTCTGGTTGCTTCCTCAGCCAGTGGTTGAATGCATCGGAATTGCGGGGGTGTTTTTGTTTTCCTTGCTATTAAGTTATTGTGAATGCAGAAAGAAAGAAAAATCTCATCACCAGTGCTGCATGCATTTTACACATCTACATGAATTGCATGATGATTGATAACAACAATAATGCATATTGTATTTTGTTTACCCCATACAGGAGGCAGAAAATGGAAACCGTGAAAATATGGAACAAGGATTTTATTGCATTTAACCAGCTAGATACAAAGATTCACTCCAAACAACATGGTAAGAGACCTGTGATTGTTCTGGACACAAAGATCTGATCAGAGCGGCGGTTTATAAAAGCTTTATAGGGCACACACACAGGCACACTACCATTTACTTTAAATTAACATTACTGCTCCTCAGTTTAGTCCCGTGTGCGGTTCAGGATCCTGTCTGTCTGGAGTTATTTATACTTTCTGTTTGATTAATTGTTGTGTGTCCTTGGGTTTTCTCCTTGGTTCCAAAATCTTTGTGGACATCTAAATTTTAGATCCATATGTGGTTCCCCTGCCAATTTGGAAGATTACAAATGTGTAAACAGTTTTTATACTGTATGTTGGGGCAAAATAATTGCTCCAGCATGACAATGTCCCTGTGCACAAAGCTCCTGAGTTGCAGTAGGACAGTATTTGTGTTTTGATTGAAAACTCGAGTGTTTTGAACCAATCACCACTGAACACCTTTGGGATAAATTGGCCCCACAGACATTTTCACTCGACGTTAGTGTCCGATCTCACTAATTCTACTGGAAACGCATATCTTGCATTCAAGCTCCAAATTGTAATGGAAGGCGTGGAGGAATAGAGCATAATCTACCAGCTAAATCTGGAATAAAATGTTAACAATCACATATGTGTGATGGACAGGTGTCCACAAACCTTTGGCAGTGTGGTGTAAGTGTATACACTGAATTACACGCACTAAAGTGTGAATGTTTGTTCTTGTGTTTAAGCAGTGGATTAGGAGTTCTGGCTCTGGATCAACTGCGACTGTAAAACACTGAAAGTAAATGAATGAGTAAATGTTGTTGAAAAGGGTTGATTCTGTGCGCAGTTATCTGAATTAATACAGTAGATGTTTTTTAGATGATTTGCTTGTGTTTCTTAAGTGGAATCTTTTGTCACTTAGCTTTTTACCACTATTACCACAGCTTTCCGCTGGATGAAATAAAATAATAAAATAAATATTCAATTCATTGTGCAAGGTACGTGTACAGAGCCAATGAAATTGGGCATTTTTCGCATATCCCATCTTGGTAGGTTGGGGTCGGGGCGCAGGGTCAGCTATGATGCAGCGCCCCTGGAGCAGGAAGGGTTGAGGGTCTTGCTCAAGGGCTCGAACCCAGGTGTTTCTGGTCTTCAGATAAACAACTCAGCACCTTAACCATTTGAGCCACCACTGCCCCCCACAAATATTGCCAGGTTCAAGAGTAGCACAACCCTGGAGCCGTTAATAGTGTCTTTCGTAACTAAATTGACAAAAAGCTTTTACTTTAAAATGCCTAAAGGAATAACTGGAGGCCATTTTGTACCTAAGAGGTTTTGCTCTTGTTTAGTTGAATGAAGAAAAACAAACATGGGGACAAACAAGCATAAGACTGCAAGATATTGGGTATTTTTTTTTTTTTTTTTTTTTTTCCGTATAATATATTTTATATTTATATATATGTATGTGTGTGTGTGTGTATATATATATATATATATATATATATATATATATAAAGCTACAAAAGTGTGTATATATATATATATATTGTGCATCCCTAGGCCCATGTAGAAAACACTTACTATTAATATTATACTAGTGCTGCAGCACATAACTAGTTTGTAGGTTGGAGGTTCTTGTTGGTTTTTAGATAGCTTGTGCATTTGTATTACTTGCCTCAGCTGAAGTCATTGACAGTGTGGGAATATTTTTAGTTCTTCATGACCTCTTCAGAATGAACCACAGCCAAATTGTCATGTAGGAAAAACTTTTTTAGAAGCTTGTGGCTTTTTTAAAATTGGTTTTATTGTTGGCGTTAATTCGTTAAAGCTTCTATATGCTGGACATACGGTATGTCAGACCACCGTTACAATTTGTCTGACATACTGGAGGTTTATACCATATGTCCAGCATACGATATAAACGCCTGGTATGTCAGACAGACTGCAAGTGCCTCAAAACATTTTGTCTGTTGTGTTTTTTTGTATTTCAGAAGGAACCATTTAAAAAAAAAAAAAAACCCACTGAAATTATAAAAAATATTTTTTATTTAATAAAATTTTTTACAATAATATATCATGCAGTAACGGCAATCATTTAGAGAAGCTCGTTCGAAATATATATATCTAATATATGGATATATTTTGGAGTAGTCAATGTGCAGCTTGTAAAAAAGTATAGATTTACTTAAAATAACAACCATAATTGTCAAAATAACTGAAAAAAAAAGAGAGCACACCCTAGTGCACGCGGTGAGCACGCGGTGAGCACGTCAAAACTGTGTCTAAGGTGTCAATATTTTGTGTTTGCACCATTGTTATCTAGCACGGCCTTAATCTTCCTGGGCATAGAATTCACAAGAGCTGCACATCCCTTTCCACTCCTCCATAATGATATCACAGGTGATATCTGCTGTATGTTAGACACATGGTTCTTCGCTGCCTTCCGCTTGCGGATGCCCCACAGGTGCTCAATAGGGTTCAGTTCTAAAGACATACTTGGCCACTTCATTATTTCCTCAGCTGATTGTCATCTTGGCAGTGCGTTTGGGGTGGTTATCATGTTGGAAAAGTGCCGTTTGGCCCATTTTTTTTTAAAGGAAGGGCATCATGTTCTGCCTCAGGATGTCACAGTATATGCTGAAATCCATGTTTCCCCTCAATGAACACAGCCCCCCAGTACCACCAGCACTCATGCAGCCCCAAACCGTATTGCTTGATTAACTGTAGGCAAGAGACAATTATCTTAGTACTTCTTACCCGGGTGTTGCCCCAAATGCTGGACACCAGCTGACCCAAACAAGTTTATCTTAGTCTCATCAGACCACAGGACATGGTGCCAGTAATTAATTTGGACAAGTTGCCTCCAGCAAACTGCAGGCTTTCTTGTGAGCCAGCTTCAGAAGAGGCTTGCCTCTGGGATGACGGCTATGCAAACCAACTTGTTGCAGTGTGCGGCGTATGGTCTGAGCACTGACAAGCTGCTCTTCCGCTTCTGCTACCTCTAAAGCAATGCTGGCAGCACTCATGCATCTCTTTTTTTTTTTTTTTTTTTTTTTTTTAAAGCCAGCTTCTGCACCTGACTCACAGCACAGGGACGCGACTCCTTTGAACCCCTGTGAGGCCTGTTCTAAGTCTGTCTGACCATGGCCACTGTACTTTTACTCAGTTTCATCTTGTAGCCTAACCCATCTTTGTAGAGAGTAACAATTCTACTTCTCAAATCCTCTGAGAGTTTTTTGCCATGAGGTGCCATGTTGATCATCCAGTGGTCAGTATAGGTGACTTGCACACAAAGCACCAAATTTTTAATGCTTTAATATAAGAGGCACAAATGTGTATGGTCCTATCAAGGTGACAAACGCATGATCATGAACAATAATGGTGTACTCACTTTTGTTGCCAGTTATTCTGACTTTTAATAATGGCTGTATGTTGAGTATTTTCAGAGGACAAATCAGTAAATCAGTAAATACTGTTATACAAGCCTTACATTGACTGCTGTAAAATGTATGCAAGTTTTATTGTTCTTTGAGAAAATATACTAAGATGTTTGCTGAAATTATACTATTCTGAGATAGTGTGTGTGTGTGTATAGAGATTATAGATATATAATATGTAGAAAATGGGGTGTCAAATGCCTAAAATGTAAATGTTATTTAAAGGTTAAACATAAAAACCTAAAATATCCACAAACCACAACTAAAGACTCTGTGTTTAATTCTCTTCCTTCCTTTTAAGGTATGATCGCCAAGAATCTTCTGAATACTCTCAAGACCTGCAGTCATTTACAGCTCCAGCCCATTTCTCGTTCGGCATGTGCTATCGGTAAGGACCTCTAATTATTTTCTCCATCCTAAGTTCTCAAATTCTCTATGTTCATATTCTGTATTTGATATATGTGGTCAAAGGTCAGAGCAATAGTCTTTCTCCATTCAACCAAAATCTGTAATTCTGGTCACAGTCAGTGTCACACTGGTAACAATTGATCACACTACTTTCCAGAATTCTCCTAGTTATTCAGAGTGCAATTTCCATACGTGCCGAAATGTTTTTGTGACAATAGAGTTTAGTGACTTGGTGTTTTTTACAAGCTAACCTACAATACAACTGTGCAAAAAGATTCATTGTGCTGTGCTCATTGTGCTGCCGAAATGACACACTTGTCGAATGTGCCTTTTGTCAATCAGCTGAACAATAAAGTGTTTGAACAGCAGTCTGAAGTGAGCTATGTGGGAGTTTTAATGCCTGTGTCACTTTGCCGTGAATCGAAAAGACCCTTCAGCTCCTCTATTGAGTGTCCTGACAAGTTTAGGATCATGGACATGGCTTGTCCATGACCACCATTAGACAAGTACACATACCTAAAAATGTGGGAAGTGATAACGTAGTGATTAAGGTGTTGGACCGCCATTTGGAAGATCCGGGTTCGATTCCCAGAACCGCCACTGCTGGGCCCCCTAAGCAAGGCCCTTAACCCCAATTGGTCAGTTGTATAAAAGTGATAAAAATGCAAGTTGCTCTGGATGAGGGCGTCTGCCAAATGCTGTAAATGTAAATATCAAGAAACTGTTTTCTTTATCTTAATTTCTACTCTAGTTCTAAACTTCCATTCCAGAAATTTATGTTTTGTTTGTCTTTTTTCAGGCTCCTGTCCGGATCTGATGATGAGTAGGAATGAGCAGCGTGAGTTACGGCCAGCACCTGTGGCTCTGACCCCGCAGTTGCCCCCCAGAACCCACCGGCCGCTCTGCCTTTCAGTGTCTTCAGACAGCAATGGACGCTTTAAAGCTCTGGAGACGCAAGAATGGAAAAACAATCTCAAAGCTCAGGTGTGGACAGCTTTGTCTTGGATTATATACATATAACAGTAATAAATGAATCAGAAATTTATTAGCTAGCCTGAGTTGTTGTGTGGACCTTCTAACCTGCTGCCCAGTCTTGGGTATTGTTTGCTCAGAAATCTAGGGCCACATTTACAGAATTTGCAGATCTTGATTTTGTGACTATATTCAATTTTTTTTTGATAACTAGCTTACATCATCTTTTAAAAATAGCTCTACAACTGGACACAAAAATGAAGAAAGATATTTTTTGTCTTGGCAGAGAAAAAAAGAGCAACCTGGCTGATTTTATAAACAAATAACTTGGCGATTAATGCTACATTCAGCCAGGTATGACTGCATACATGTAAAAAAAATGTTTACAAATCTGTTGGTGTCCACCTGAGTTAACGTCATGCTCCACCAACGCTTTTTTAACGCGCTTCTATTGCCCTGACAGGTAAAAAATCTGATCTGTCTGCATACATGGCAGTCGCATGTCTGATTTATTCCCACGTAAAAATGAGGCCTGAAACCAATTTGAAAATATCAGAAAGCATATGGTTTTTTTCCCGGCTTACACAATCGTGGGTCATATCCCATCTGTGCCACATTAGAGTAAAAAATTGGAATTGTCACTTGATACATGCAGTGTAAATGCGGCCTAAATAACATTTTTGATCATTTCAATATTTGATAATGTAGTGAAGTATTGTGAGCTAGTTGAGTGTACTAATTCATGCTAATATATAAATTCCTGCTTAGGGCAGATGACTCATGATTCTTAGTCAGTATTCTGTTGTATTCTGCTATTCTTGTACACTTCATTTCTCCATTTATAGCATAGTGGTCATTTATTTTTCATCTATAAAACACATATGCATTTATATGTATGCCTATTCTATTTTCTCTTCATCTAATAACTTATTTTTAGTTCCACATGTTCAGTTTGCTTAGATTTAGTGTGATTCAATCTGTTACACTGTTTGTGTGCTGCTGTGCAGATGGAGCAGGCCCACAGCGCGGGTGCCGCCAGCAGCACTGGTTCTCTAGAGCGAGCCTCACTTTTCTGTGCCTCTGGCTCTACCACAGCCTCCAGTTCAGGTCTCTCCAGTCCTGTGGAGCTTCTTGGCAAAAGCAAGTCCTCTAGTCGTTTCTCCCTTTTCTCACCACCGTGGAACAGCAGCTCCGAGTCAGATTCGAACCCTCCGTCACGATCCGGCTCTAAGAAACTGCGGCGCAGAGCCGGACCAGTGGGTGTTAAGACCAGCCCGGAGACACCAGAACCGAAACCGAGCGGCCCGGAACACTTCCACTACTCTGAGCCAGTAATCTCCAAAGTGACGGACTACATCTACATCGGGAATGTTAATGCGGCGTATAGCGGCCGCATGCTGTGCCGGAACAACATCGACAGCATAATCGACATGAGCAGCCTGCCAGGCGAGACGTGCCTCAACTTGATTCCTTGCACATGCTCGAGAGGCACCAAGCACAGCTGGTCACGCTTGAAAGTGCACATGGAAGAGCCAGGACAGATGGGTGACTATGGGGCAGAGCTGCACCAGCGTTGCTTTGATGCCATCAATGAGTGCATCGATGCCTCGGCGGGAAAGAGAAAGCGAGTTCTGGTTCACTGCCGCGACGGCTTCTCACTCGCTCCCACGTGCATCATCCAGTACCTCATGATCAAGCACAACATGAGGCTGATTGCGGCGTATGAGCTGCTCAGGGCCAAGCACCCGGTCAACATCCGCGAGTGCCACCAGAATGCTTTAGTGAGTCTGGAAAGGACACTTCGACCTGGAGGAAACACCGACCCTGAGTGCTTCAAACAGGCCATCTCACGCAAGCTAGCTTGGACCTAAACATACCACCATTCAGTTCTTTTTAGCCTCTTAATAATTTATCTGATGTACTTCTAGAACTGGCAGCTTGGGGCTAATTCAAGACAAGTGATAATAAACTAGCTATTTAAACAAAATTAATTCATTTATAAAACCTCTTCCAGACTATATCTGAGATAAAGAAACTGAAGATCAAATACTGCGTAGCTGCTAAACAGGAAGACTGGAGTGAAATCTTTCTGCTTCAGTGGTAAAAGAATCTGGTGCTGAACTTTTTTGAGGGTTTCAGCCATAGTAGTGTTGTTATATTATTTTTCTTTCAGGGCAGCATGATGGGAAATCTCAGGAGACCCAGTGATGTCAAATCCTGTCTACTGTACGGGGAGTATGCAGCTTCTCCAAATTAGGCTACCTTTGAATGATGGTTAAGCATCAGCCGAGTGCCATGTTTCTCAACTCAATCCTTAGGAACCCTCAGACTGTCACTGATCTGGCATCAAGTCTCAAATAAGAAAATGCAGAGGCAGAAAACATTCGTGATATTTTGTAGGTTAAAGATTTCCTCCATGAGGAATCTGGTTGCAAATTGTATCCAGATGTGTGATTATCACCAAACGTTCAAGTTTGAGTGCAAAAGTTAGCATAACCGTAGCACAAATTTATAGTCAGCACAAATTTATATTTACATATTTTTTTTCCTGCATAACCACTAACAAAAAAAAATAATAAACGTCACTAGCCACTATATGGACAAAAGTTTGTGGACACTTTACTATCTGCTGTATATCTGTTTTTTCTTCATTCTGCTTCCACAAATTTGGAACTATAGCTTTGACCAAAGGTGTATAGAACACCTGTGTATGCTGTACTATTCCAATTTCCCATCACTGGATTTAAGAGACCCTAAAATTGTTTTATGCACAGCGCCCTGACCTCATCCCCACTGAACACTGAACCCCGACTTGGCAGATGCCTTTATCCAGAGTAACTTACATTAATCTCTTATTATATAACTGAGCAATTGAGGGTTAAAGGCCTTGCTCAGGGGCCCAGCGGTGGCAGGTTGGTGGTGCTGGGAATCAAACCCTGATCTACCAATTAGCATTCCAACCCCTTAACCATCTTAACCTCTGCACTACCACTGCAATGATATACTATGTTTAAACTCATTTGCGGTCTGGTGTCCACAAACATTTGCCCCTTTATTGTATTCTTAAGTTTAGAAGGTAAAATAATGTTTTTTTTTTATCTTTTAACATGTTTTGGATCGTTTTATTTATAATGCACTCGTCACGTTTATCGGCTGAACTGAACCCACTGATTTGAGGTGAATACTCAGACGGTCTTCCTTTTCATTCTTATCAAACCCAAACTGCTGTAGATACTAGGGCTGTGTAAAAATATTCATTCTAGCTATATTGATTTAGTTTCTTGATAGCGTATCGCTATTCTAACCTCTAGTATCGATACATTTTCTAAATTTATTTACTTTAATATTTATGTCTAACCCTCTAGTTTGTGTCTAAAGACTTTCTCCTCCGCTCCTGTAGTTGTCACCAACACATATGTCATTGTTCTTGAAGAACTAGGCAAAAAAAAAAATAAGGCCACCTTTGGCTTTATATTTGTTGTATTTTTAGCAATTTCTTAAACATTTTTTTATGTATAGCAATGTGTATTGTGTCTAGGGCTGCACCGATACCACTTTTTTTAAGAGACCGAGTATCAATATTTTTTTCCTAGTACTCGCCGATACCGATACTTGTATTTTTTTTTTTGTTTGTTTTTTGGGGATTATTCGTATACCTCTCTGGTTATCTCCATACATTTTCTCTTGTTTTGCAACAGTTTAATTTAAAGAGTTTTATCAATTGTATTATAAGAACTCCGATTTTTTTAGCAGAACAGTGTGTTTGCAGTCTGCCATACATGGGTTATCATCGTTAATTTTGAAAAGTTTCCACACTGCTCAGCCTGACATTCCGTCGCTGCTATCAAAGTCTTGTGCACTGAAAGTTCTGACAGTGACATTACAAGAAGTATCGGCCTTCGGTATCGGTATCGAAAAGTCCTAGTACAAATACATTAGCTCAGTATTGGACCCAATACCAACACCACTGTCGGTATCGGTGCATCCCTAATTGTGTCCCATGTATCGTATGTATATGTATTGTGAATCACTTGCTAATACACAGCCCTAGTAGATACCTTATGAAATAGTAAAACATTTGCTTTTATTTCATCCAGAACAATGCAAGATGCAAACTGTTGCACTCAGATAGAGCTTTGGTGCTTGGGAAGTGAGATGTCTTGTGTCCGGTACCATCTAGTGTATATTTTAAGAGGTTTCCAGCATTAGTTGTATGTGTTTTGACTGACTTGTGGAGCAGTTAAGTACTTTTTTTATTGCACTAACTAAAGGTTTTAAGGAAACTGCACAGGAGAAATGACATGCTTTGACATGCTACTTCTTTTGATTCTTCGTTGTTCAGCGCATATAGACATGAACTATTTTTAGAGATATACGATGCACATGCTTCCTGTGTACTGATTATTGATTGATACTAGTTTACTGTTGTGTGTGTGTGTGTGTGTGTGTTTTTTTTTTTTTTTACCATGAAGGAAGTTCTAATCAACCTCTTGTGTGGTATTGCTTATGCTTGTTTGCAGTAATTTTACTAACTATTTTAATATTTTATTAAGCAGTGTGCCGAGGTGGTGCGTTCCTAAGTTTTTGGTGCCTTTGAACTTGTCCTGCGTGATTGATGGATTGTATATTGTTAGAATCACACTATGTATGCAGTTTTCAGGTACTGACAATGTTTTTGTACTCTGGAATATTCTGTATAATGGCTAATGGCTAATCCTTGTGTCCTGTTGCCAGTCCAGCATTACGATGTGTGGCAGTTCAGTTCAGTAATCAGTGTAGGTTGTGTTGCGGTGGTCTTTCTGTAAGCGGTGCCAGTGTTTTCAGTCCTTGTGGAGATAACTAGTGCATCTCTGTCTGACTGATTTGTAAATTCTCCCCACTGCTATGCTCCTTTCCTAAAAACATTACCCACTGTTTAATATATATTAATATATATATATATATATCTCTGTATCTATCTATGGCCTAAACTACAGTGCATTCTCTATATTTCTAACAGTTTGACTTGATCTCAGGTGAACTTTATTAATCTAAATTATATTGTTCTTTGTTTAAACTAGAAAACAGAACAAGGTGGCAATGTATTTTCTGTATCATGTTTTCAAAGTCTGATGCATTTGTATATGTAGATATTAAAGAAACAATCAACTCATATGGACTCGACCATGATTTAAAACAAGCTCGCTTAAACCAAGTGATTCATGTCTAAAAAGAGTAAAAACCCAAACATTCTTAAGTGTAATATCTTCTACACGACTGAGCAATTGGGGGTTAAGGGCCTTGCTTAAGGGCCAGCAGTGGCAATTTGGTGGTGCTGGGAATCAATCCCCGATCTTTCAATTAAAATTCCAACACCTTAACCGTTGCGTTACCACTTCCCCCAACATTATTATGCAGTTAATTATACATCATTAAATCTCACATTTACATTGAGTAGATGCAATCCAGTGTGACTTACATTGATCATATTTTCTTTTCCATCTAAGCAGTTGAGGGCCTTGCACAGGGCCCCGGGATGATAAGATAGAGTAGGGAAAAAATAACTAGGCAATCTTTTAATAGCTATAGAACTAGAAAACATGGAGGGATGCATTCGGGAAGTTCTAAGCAATATCCCAAACGCCTTCCTTTAGAATATATCTCCGGCAGATTAAGGAAACTGGTTGACTTCACTGGCGTCCACGTTAAAATTTTAAGATTTGTTTTCCTTTCCTATGTAATGAAATACATATACAATTTTCAATAAATTGGTATTGGACATACGGATTTTTAATGCCTAGTTACTTTTCACTCTTATCCAGAGTGACTTATGTTTATTGGATTTTTTAAATGACATTTGATAATGATTTGTTTAATGACATTACATATACAGCATATATTTAAACATATATTTCAAATATTTTTTTTTACAGTTTGGGTTTTACTGGTCTGTCCAGGGTACCTTTTTCTTACTGCTTTCCTTTTGCCTAGAAACTTTGCAGATTTTTCCAGCTGAACTACAATCCTCATAAACACCTCCATATACTGTACACACACTATAAGGCCACTCTAGCACTCTCCTACTCAAATCTTGTTTATATTCATGTGATTTTGATGATGCTGATAAAACTCAGATAGGCGGCAAGAAATAAAACAATGAAAGACATGCAAGAAGATTCGTATTAGAATGTTTTATATACTATTTAAAAAAAAAAAAAAAAAAAAAAAAAAAAAAAAATATATATATATATATATATAGTATATGTGTGTATATATATGTGTATATATACAGTATATATATACAATATACAAACTGAAAATCACCAGATATGTTGGATGTGACCCTTATATTATAAAGATAAGCGAATTTTCTGCTATACTGAAATGTTTGCCTGGCATTGAGGCGATAGATAAGCAAATACATTGTGGTCCAGACATCCTTTTACACCAAAAAAAAAAACGTATAAAAGCATGAAATATTTTGTTAGTGGATGGATCAACAATCTTGGTACCATGGAGCTCAACAAATAACAACTATTTGCCTGCATGAATGGCATTTCTGTTTTGTCCTGCTTCACCTTGCGATGTTAGTGTTAGGGTCGTTTGTACGTATGTATTCACCTGAGTGAAGTGTGCTTAATGGCATTTTTTGGTGGTTTGCCTGCTTCATATATAATTCCTCAGATGTTTGGGTTTTTTAAACTAATCTTTCCTATGTTTTTTGCTTAATTGCCTAAAATTCTTCCCCTTTTAAGCACGGATAAATATTCAAAATAAAAACTTACCTTTTCTTCCTCTGTCTGACCGTTTTGCGCATTTATAAACAATGTAAAACATAGTGATTTCGAGTTTCTGCTAGCGGTTCCTCCTTCCCGTCCTCCAGCTGTATATCGCAACACAGGGACTGTGTTATGCACAAACAATCACTTAGAAGTTGTTCCCTGTCTCTGTATATTGTGTTTGATTGTAAGTGGATATTCACATACTTTGTAAATCGGCCATCACTATGAATAAAATTTTATGGTTTTTTAATCGTTGTTCTATTTTTAATTATTTAATTATTGGTAATTAAAGCACTTCCGCATAAAGACATGACCAGTTTATCGTTCGGCTCTCTTTAAATGCAATCTGTCCATAGTTGTCCTTCAACGGTTGTAACCCCCAACCAATCCACTTACAGATTTCCTCTCACACTCACAAATGCTCGTGTGTGTATGTTAATGTGCCCTAATGTTCAACCTGGCTGTGGTTGTGTATGTGTGTGTGTGTTTACTGATTGTAATTCTTTAACTCCATTCCTGAGTATGCCTTTCTGACTCCAGTTAGTGAGATAACGACAGCTTGCCAATTACTTTTCCAAAGCTACATACCACAGATGAGATGATGAGACATCTAAGCACTAGAGCTCGGGGAAATCAAAGGAACACAAAATTATGAAATGTCTGGTTTTTTCCTTCACCACATCACCACCTCTTGTTTTTTATATGTCAATACTTCACCTGTGATTGTATGATTTATTTCAGCAGTCAGAAATCTTTCCATGTCTATGTTTACTCCAGCTCATCTTTTCCTTTCTGGCCACCTGTTCTGAAAGTCTTCTATGTCCACCAGCTCCAGTGGGCGAATCCTCTGTACATAATATCCTGAGGTTTGTATGAATAATAAAAATAAGGATCACTATCATGAAAGATGGGTTATTTATATTATTGGTCGTGCAGGGAGGAGTTGAAGGTTTCCATCTAAAGTTTCAGGTGCTTGCCAGCCTATTGGCCTCTGAGTGAAACTACTTCCATAAAGAGCAAGATGGTATTTCCTTCCACCATTAGGGAATGCAATATAAACCTTCAGACAATGCCAGCTTCCTGCAGCAGTCACTGTTCTTCCTCAACTCTGTCGGCTGTGAGCTTTTCTCCACCTTTTTCCTGAACATAGGTGAGCGCTTGCATTCTTGTACTTCTATGCAGATGTTCTTTGGCATTTGTGCTGCTGGTTGGCACCTAGGCTGTTGGAATAGTCCTCACTTATCTACTTTACTTGGATGTAGAGGGTATTTAATGCTTTTGCAGTAAACAGGTGTTTTATGATGTCGGTGTTCTTTAGAAATAAGAGAAAATTCTGTACTGTGCAATATATATTATTTTGTATGTTTTTACTTTGTTGTTTTATAAGTGTGAGATGGGCATCCTTTTTAACTTGGTCTACCCTCACTTAATATGCATACATTGGCGATGAGCATGTGGTTTAAATGAATGTATGTTTTTCGAGTCTGTATCCTGACCACACCTGAAATCTTGTTGTATATTCTTGTGCAATGACAATAAAGTACATAGAATTGAACTGTAAGTGGGAAAACACTAAGAATTTTGAAATTAGATTTATAATCATTTTATAATTCTATATATGTCAATAAATTGATTTATAACCTTATCTGAAGAGTTTTAAGCTAAAAAATGTGTAAGATCAGCAGCTTATATCAGTTTATACAATATATTTGCTGGTTGATAAACTGTGTGTTGAGCTGAGCTATAAAATCATCATTTCCGATCTCCGGAAACTGTTACGGCTGTGTTTATCTTGTTGCGTCTCCAAAACCTCAGATGGCATGTCTGAAGTGGATACAATGTGACAGACACTGTGTGGATACCGAGTGTTGTTGCTTTGCGTAAACAAAAATCTTTGTGTGAGTGAAAAGAGTTCATGATCATGGTAGATTTATCAGCGAGGTGATTTTCTGTTGCAATACATCATTTAGTTTTTAATTATTTTGGATTTATTTTTAATAGTTTTCAACACCAGGGTGACTTTTTTGTCCTTAAAATATTAAACAATCTTGTTAAGGTGCATAAAATGTAAATCCTTTTTGTCACCAGTTTGTGTTATGCTGAATCAGCTTAAACAGCCGCGTATCTCGACACATGAATCCTAAACCACTTTATAAGCCATGGGTGCTAATGACTTAGTTATCTTAGCCATCCTAGGAGGTTTCTTGAAGGCCAGGTGCACTCCAAAATGGTATCAGGTTTTGACAATCGTCCAAAAAAACCAAGCCAGTGATATGAAGAACCTCACACTCACCCAAATATAGCACCTTATTTACTTTCACAGAGAATACCAAAATAAAAATTCAGGTTTATTGTGATCAGATAAGGTTTAAAGTTGGGTGTGAAAAGACCAAACTCCACGGTTACATTCTTGTGATATCTAAAATGTTTTAGGCCGAGATGTGCGATATTGACGCTAAAATTTGATAGAAGCGTTTTGATATATCAGCGAGACAGAGTACAATAGAATTTGAATGTATGCGTTACAGTATTTCTGCACAGAATTCAACAATTGATACCGTCTGGCATATACCAGTGCCACTGCTTTATATAAACAGCAGACAGGGTACAGATGGCATGTGTTAAGCATTGGCGCATATGCTGGATTTAAAATCGTAGCAGATGAAGGTAACAAGTGTCAAGTGACTGCAAATTAAGTGAACTGTACAACATGTTAAGATAATTGCAGTTCAGTGGTATTATGTGGAATTAGTATGGATCCTCAAAATACCTGTTAACTGTTTTTCATTATTATATTTATTTTACAGTAAAAAAAGAAGCCTGTTTTTTACAATATCTTCATCAGATATTGTATTGCAGTGAATTTTGCACTTTCCTTTTGAAATTACCAAACTATTATCTTTGTACTGTCATATAAATGCTGTACAACTGCTTGTTTCTTCACATATCCTATCTTAGTAAGTTGGGGTCAGAGCACAGGGTCAGCTATGATACAGTGCCCTGGAGCAGGATGGGTTAAGGGTCTTGCTCAAGGACCCAACAGTGGCAGACTGTTTAATATAAAGTCCTCATATAGAGGACGTATTAAATATTAAACTCATAAGATCAGATACTACACTTGATCTTAGTCAAAAGGCTGAGGGTTCGATTCCCAGCACCACCAAGTTGCTACTGTTGGGCCACTGAAAGGGCTCTTAACCTCCAGTTGCTCAGTTGTATAAAAATGAGATGTAATGTAAGTTGCTCGGGATAAGAACATCTGCTAAATGGCAGAAATGTAAATGAGCCCCATCCCCTAAAGGTACTAAAGACACTCCATAGACATATTTGTCATAGACACTATGACAAATAATAGTGCATAGTTTACAATCCTTTTTCAAGCTGTTATGACCAGACATTTATATTTTAAAGATATAATTTAAATTATGCTATATTCGTTTTGGTAGTGTTGCGAACTTTAACAGGCCTCCTTCTGTATTACAGGGTGTAAAACCAAAATCTACCCAAAATGTCAGAGTAAGTACCCTGTAATCTTTTTTTCATTTCTCATCTTGTTCTAGGGGTACAGCGTAGATCTCTCTCTCTCTCTCTCTCTCTCTCTCTCTCTCTCTCTCTCTCTATCTATATATATATATATATATATATATATATATATATATATATATATATATATATATCAACAGTTTGTGTATAAATTTTAATAAAGCCAAGATAAATGTGAATTGTTTATAAACAAGTTTATCATTACCATTGACATTTTAAAGGAAAAAGATGTCATCGAGTCGCAAGCACAATCTGAAGGTATGTTTTAACTAATTGTGTTTCTTGTGTATTAATAATTTATGCGTTTATTCGTTCGTCGCAACGAAACTGATTAGAACTTTCTGCTTTAGAGCTTGATGCTCTCAATTGCTAAAGGTTTGCTTGAGGTTGAGGCAAGGGAGAGAGAAGAAGAAAGAAAAAGGTACATGGCAGAGACATGCCCTCCTTTATCCACCCCAAGTGGCATACAAGCGATGCAGGTAAATACACCCAGAAAGGATGCAGACAGAAGATTATTCATTTCATACCATAAAAACACAATAAAATAATGCAAAAAAATCTTATATGTAACATTTAAAAACTAATGCCATGCAGTTTTGCAACCGGGTTGTTTACAGGAATTGTGCAAAGAACTTCACCATAAGATTGATGTGATTGATGAGGAGAGATATGATCTGGCAAGCAAAGTGGACAAAAGTGCTAAAGAGGTAAAAATCAGACCTCACAAAAGATGGAAGTGTCTAAATAAATAACGTTTTTTCATATGACTATTTTTTTTACGTCACACAAGATCGAAGACATGAAGATTAAGGTACAGGACCTGAAGGGCAAGTTTAAGAAACCAGCTCTTAGGAAGGTGCGCATGTCTGCTGATCAGATGCTTCAGGCTCTGCTCGGCTCCAAACACAAGGTGTCTCTGGACCTAAGAGCCAATCTGAAACAAGTAAAGAAGGAGGTCAAGGAGGAGGTGGGGGCTTGGTTTGATGTTTTTGGTTCAAAACAGCTTACAAAGAACTTTTCTCTCTTTATTAATCCACATAATTAACAAATTATGAAGTTATGAACTAATAATGTTTAACGATACAGTAGTCTAAAGTAATCTAAATTAAAGTTAAGTATAGCCTACTAACTTTTCTCTTGGCATCACAGGATAAGGAACTGCGCGATGTTGGTGATTGGCGTAAGAACGTTGAAGACAAGGCTGGCATGGATGGCAGAAAGAAGATGTTTGAGTCCGAGTCTTAAATAATCCTATGTAGTCTAGTTTCACCGCTTTTACAGGTTTACTCTCGTATGTTGCTGCTAGAGGAAAGGAAAAGGCAAGTTTAACATAAGGACGTGTTGGAAAAAAAAAAAAACTAAACAAAAGTGTTGTATTGTGTTTCAGAATATAGGTTTTAGTTTCATTTTGCCCTGTTATGGAGAATTCAAACAGAACATGAACATTTGTATGGGTAATTATCCATTGCATAAATAAACGATTTCAAGTACACTTGCCTTATTTTGTCCTCGATTTTTGTCAGCCTGATGTCGTCGTTTTTTTATGCAAGATAAGAAGAGCTCAACAAAATCTGCATTTATTTATGGCTAAAATGCCACAATAATAATGTAAAAGTAATTTTTATATAGTAACTGTATAGATCTCTACTACAGTTTATATAGTGACTGTATAGATCTCTACTACAGTTTATATAGTGACTGTATAGATCTCTTCTACAGTTTATATAGTGATTATATACTACAGTTTATATAGACTGTATATAGATCTCTACTACAGTTTATATAGTGACTGTACTACTGTATAGATCTCTACTACAGTTTATATAGTGACTGTATAGATCTCTACTACAGTTTATATAGTGACTGTATAGATCTCTACTACAGTTTATATAGTGACTGTATAGATCTCTACTACAGTTTATATAGTGACTGTATAGATCTCTACTACCGTTTATATAGTGATCTCTACTACAGTTTATATAGTGACTGTATAGATCTCTACTACAGTTTATATAGTGACTGTATAGATCTCTACTACAGTTTATATAGTGACTGTATAGATCTCTACTACAGTTTATATAGTGACTGTATAGATCTCTACTACAGTTTATATAGTAAGAGATCTCTACTACAGTTTATATAGTGACTGTATAGATCTCTACTACAGTTTATATAGTGACTGTATAGATCTCTACTACAGTTTATATAGTGACTGTATAGATCTCTACTACAGTTTATATAGTAACTGTATAGATATATATCTACTAGTTTATAGTAACTGTATAGATCTCTATCGTTTATATAGTAACTCTATCGTACGTAGTAAATGCTTAAATGCTTTATTTTGTCACATATACTTTTTTACAGCACAGTGAAATTCTTTTTTCGCAAATCCCATCTTAGTAAGTTGGGGGTCAGAGCGCAGGGTCAACTATGATACAGCGCCCCTGAAGCAGGAAGGGTTAAGGGTCTTGCTCAAGGACCCAACAGTGGTTGTCTTGCTGGTGGTGGGGCTGTAACTGTATAGATGTATTGATCTCTACTGCAGTTTATATAGTAACTGTATAGATCTCTACTACTATAACTGATAATTAATATAGTATCTATTGTGGTAAAATTGATTATTATTATTACTATTTCAGCTAGCAAAACACGTCTGTATGGTTGAATTACAATTTTTATGCCCACAATGGCTGATGAAGGAGGAGAAATTAACTTGGTCTCAGACATACTTGAAAATCCATTTTCAAGACAGACATTTCTGGAAAAAAGACATCAAGAGGAGAGGTCGGCTAACCCTGAGGATAACTAGCTGGTCTCAGCCCGGGAAAGAGTTTCCAGACTGTTCCGACGAACGGTAACCCTATTATATATTGTATTTAATGTTTTATGTTTTTGGAATATTATTAGATGAATATTGATTCTGAACTGCTCCAGACGAAATCCTAGCTGTCATTGTGTAAAAGGCAGGGACATGTTGCCAGTCCATCGCAGGGCCACTTATATTCATTGTATTCTTTTCTATTATTAGAAACGATTAGATTGTCATGTATCTATAGTGATTGAAATCAGTCTTTGCTGCGTATCTCTTTGCTGTGTCTATAATGACTAGTTTGATATATACATACTAAAGTATTTGTAGTAACTGTAATGATATTGATTACTGTCATGATGAGAATAATCATGATGATGAGGATGATCCTTACAGGGTTTTTGTCCCTGAGGGATTGTTGATAAAGATAATACATCAATAACAATCTTGAAGGAAGTGTTATTTATATTAAAGATGCAGGGAAAGAAGCCACAGTACTGTATTTCATGACCTTGTCAGCCCATTGGTTTGGTTGATAATCCATTTCCATAAAGAGAAAGGCAGGATTTACAAGACTGATCATAGAATGCAATATATAACTTCTTTGCTCTTCAGCTGCCAGTATCTCCGCCTGACAGTAGCATTTTACGAGCCTCTGTATTCTGTCTGTAAGGTAAGAAATATTGTTTGATTTACTTTTGTTGATTTACTTAGTGTTTGCTGTGCTTTCATCTTTGTTCTTTCTACATCTTTTCTACATTATTGTTTCTGATGCTAATACCCTTGAAGCTTTTTACTGCGAAATTATTATTACATTCATTATGATGAAATAAATATGTTATCGGGGCCAGGCATGCACACATTTTTAGCATAATTCATGTTTGATTTATTTGCAAACTTGGCATTATCAAAAGCAGTTAAAAAATTCATTAAGAAAAGTTTAGAGAAAGAGACAGGATGCTGGCGTTATATATGGAGTGATGATGTGGCTCTTTGAAAGACTACACCTTCCTCCAGCAGTAAATTATGACAAATAATACTGCACACTTTTACTTCTTGTCAACACCCACATTCTGACATGTAATAACCAGTTTACGATAGTGTTTGTTCCAAAAAAAGATGGTTTGCTAAATTAATGATGACCGTAATGTAATTCATTACCTATTTATTATTTATTCTACATTTAAAAAAAAAAAAATTTCTAGCCTCTAAGAAAGTCCTCCTTTCCGGATCGAAGTGTATGTTTACATGCCCAAACAAAATGTCATTTCTACTGAATAACCTTGTTTTGAGGGGTTTTTTTAGCTTTTAAAAATGACCTTTCTTTCCAAAGACGTGTCCCTACAACTGTCTTTTTTGTCAGCATTTTAGGCATGTAGCTAAGGAGCATGATGATCATCTGAACAGACTAAAGCAGTCAAATCAGTCAGCAGTTAGTCAGCCCACTCAGCTGCTCCACACTGGATAAATAAAGACTCAAAGAATAAGGGCAGTTGTGAAGGAATAAAGGACACAGAGTTATTTCTGAGCTCTACTCTAATGTCTTGGCTATCTCAAAGATGTTCCATAAGGCTGGGTCAGTCTCTTGGGCATGTCTAACAGTTGTGGTGTCACCTTGCAGAGACCCCAGTAAGAAAATATCAGACCAGGAGAGATTTGAGGCATCAGAGCTTACTTATGTATCAGATTTAGAATCAGGGCTTTGGGCATACGCATGTGACTTGGATGAACTTAAACATAAACTTGACCTTGCACTGTGCAAGGTCCAGATCAGATTTTTAAGCTTTCAAAGTTCAGAAAGTACAAAAAACTATAAATTATACGTTTAGATTGACTTTATTACCTAACATTTTTTTTCTTTGAATAATTTTATAGTGCAGAACAAAAATTATGCTGAAAAGTCTAACAAACTTTTGTCCTTTTAAGAATACAACATAAGCATACAATGTATGTGCTTTTTCTTTGTATTGTTGCCCACAGGGCATAAAGAAAAACAGCCATCATGACTGAGTGAGTAACATTTAAACTCATTTAAAGTTGAGAAATACTGTTTAAGACCTTTCATCGCATGAGAAATATGCATGTGCATATATACACATTTAATTGTTGTAAATTAAGAACTAAAAATAAAAAGATATACATAATATTTACAGAACTTACAATTATACTACAGAAACAATGAAAAATTAACCACACATCTATGTTTTTGCTTTGGTAGTAACAAAAAAATGTCCATGAGTCGGAAACACAGCCTAAAGGTACATCAGACTTTAGATTAGAACAGTTTTAAAACTAGTATTAAAACATGAATAAAGCAAGAAAAAACCTCTGACGCTAATTGTGCATCTGATAACTTCTACCTTTAGAGTTTAATGCTTCAGGTTGCAAAAGATCTGTTAGAAGCAGAAGCTGGAGAGAAAGTGGAGGAGAGGAGGAGATACATGGAAGAGCACTGTCCTCCTCTTTCTTATCCTGGCAGCAAGGCGGAATTACAGGTAAAACTCTGTCTAACTTTACCACTCGGTCTAAATATGCCATTTTTTCCTAGAATAATAGTTATTTTTGACTTATGACACTTATCATATTATTATGTTATTTACACATATTTAATACGAAGTTGTACTTGGCCACTGTAGAAATACTAAATCTAATAGCCTTGAACTGGTTCGCTATAATTAACTTATTATAATATTAAATTATTTTATTTAAATGTATTATTTTTAGTGTAATGTTCTTCTATACAATGTAAATATAAACATAAATGTTAATGTCACACATTAAAGAGTTATATTGATTGTTTCTCTGGGAAATTAATGGTGATTAATAGAACCCTCAGAAACACTCAATTGTGCAGTTCTGCTTTAAATGCTTAAGCATTTGCTGAAAGAACAACCAAATGATCTAAATTTAGCCTATGATCTGACAGAATAAGAATATTACTCCATGTTGTGTCTATAATTATGTTATAATAAGGAAGTGCATTAATCGTACTGTATTTACCATTTGCCTCAGGCACTGTGCCAAGATTTACATGAAAAAATTATTGTTATTGATGAAGAACGGTACAATCTGGAGCGCAAAGCCAAAATGGTTGTGGATGAAGTAAGTTTTCGATTCTTAATCAATTAGAAATGAAACATTTTTTATTGAAATGAGCATCCTTAACTTCTCTCTGTCAACAGGTTAAAGATTTAAATATAAAAATCGTAGATCTCAAAGGCAAGTTTAAGAAACCTCCTCTGAAGAAAGTACGTATGTCAGCTGATGCGATGCTTCAGGCTCTGCTCGGCTCCAAACACAAGGTGAACCTGGACCTGAGGGCTAACCTGAAACAAGTGAAAAAGGAGGTCAAGGAAGAGGTGAGGCTCAGATTATACTGTTTGATGAAGTGTTTATTACTTTTAGCTGTTCCAGTCATAATTTTCTTAAAACTCTTGTTTATTTTAAAGTCTCATTTGTTCTGATTTACATACAGAGAGAGATAGATAGAGAGCGTGAGAGAAAAAGAGATAGATAGAGAGAGCAAAAGAGAGTAGGAGAGAAAGAGAGAGAACAAGACAAAAAGTGAGAGCGAGAGAGAAAGATAAATAGAGAGAGCCAGAGAGAGAGCGAGAACAAGAGAGAGTGCAAGAGAGAGAAAAAGAGAAAGCGAGAGAGAGAGAGAGAGCGCCCAACAGAGAGAGAGAGACAAAGAGAGAGAGAGATAAATAGAGCGTAAGAGAGAGAGAGAGAGAGAGAGAGAGGGGTGGTTAATCAAAAGCAAATGGTTTTATTTTTCCCATGTTCATCAACAAAAATAGCTTGCAACTTACCAGGCAAATAAAAAAATCTCATTATATTCGATGCTCAGCTAGTTTGCACTTGTGCATAAAAAATATGCACCTATTACTTCTTCTTCCTTTTTTTAACAGGATAAGGAACTGCGTGATGTTGGCGATTGGCGAAAGAGCATTGAGGACAAGGCTGGCATGGGTGGAAGGAAAAAGATGTTTGAGACTGAGGCTTGAGTGCACTGACCAGACATTTGACCAGACGGACCGAGTGACATTCATCAAACTAGTTCCCACTTTGCCTGTAGTCATGCTACCAAATCTCATCAGTGTTTATTAATTAGCTCTCACGTTCTATTGCGCTTCGAGTATGTGTTTGTAATTGCACTTAAAGATGACATGTTTTCCAAATAAATGCACAATGTTGAAAAAAATACCACTTCTGAATTATTTTCTTGATGAATGATTACCTTTACAAAATCTTTCTGCTTTCCTGCCAAGGGTAGTTTTTGGGATAAAATGTAAGTAATTTATAATTAATTAAGTCTATTACATAAAGCATTTCAAAGGTTAAACATTGTTTATATATATATATATATATATATATATATATATATATATATATATATATATATATATATATATATATATACATTTTATATACACTTTTCCATCTTATATAACTGTTAATAAAGATTGAAATGGACATTAATCACCCAATTCTTGATTACACCATGTTAATTACGTAAAAATTAATATCATTAAAAGCTTTTTAAATAGTCAGATTTAACCCAAAGTCTATAAAATAGTTAAAAATCTTTTTTTTTTATATTTAGGTGCCGACCAGCTTGCTGTACATGATGTAAGTGATACATAAGTTATAATGTATTAATATACTAACATCTACTAGAGTGTGCTGTCTATTCTGCCTATGAGCTCTGTACTCTGGCAGAAGATCTTCTAAATGACACAAGGCTAACAACTGTTACTCAATGTCATAACTTTATCAGATATAAATTAAACTATAACGCTTTGAATGGGTTTCCCTATTGTCCTAATTTTCTCGTCAATAGTAGAGTAAATGCATGCATGGAGATTTTATATGGTTCCTTAGATCATAAATTTCAGGTCACGGCAGGATGTTAACAAGATATACAAGTCATAAAAGTAGGAAAAACGTCTTAAATGTTGAGTTATTTATATTAAGGTTAAAGGGAGGGGTTAGTGCTAGAGTTTCAGATGCATGCTGATCTGTCGGTCTGAGTGGCACACCAATTCCATAACGAGAGATGCAGTGTTCTGCTGAGCCATCATACAATGACATTAAAACCCCCATGGAGTTTCAGTAGCCTGTGGCAATCTCTCTGGATCGTACTTGCTGCCTTCTTCTCTTAGGTGAGAACCTTTTGAAAAGTCTCTCCTGAGTCCAGCTTGTCTTCTTTTTAGCAACAGATGGATTTTATGGATTTTTTTTTTGTTCACCTGGAAGTTTATGAAAAATACAATTTCCCAGGATAACAGAAGAATTTTATGTAATGTCAAACCGATTTGACAATTTGCAAGACGTTTGTTTTGGGGATGTGGTAACTATACAGTGGCTAATACAATAATAAAGATTCCCATACTTTATTATTGTTGATTTTTTTTGAGACATCATTTGACCTGAATGTTTTTAACTAACGACTGAATTATTCATTATTCATTCATTTCACTCAAAGTCGAACATCAGACAAATTAATCTGTGGTTCTGTTTTTCTATTATTTAAAAATGTAAAACAATGCAGTTTAATAATACATTGATGGCTTTTTGATTTTTGTATGTTTTGCTTGATGGTTTATGAGTTTACTCAATCTTCTGAAACCTTATACTTATGCTTAGGCGTCCAGCTCAGACTGCATACTGTGACTATCAGTTATCAGTGTATATGTCAACCTGTAAAATAATACATATTAAATGCATGTCTTGTGTTATATTTGTTCCATGATGAAATCAAAAGCATGACATTTATAGCAGGCTGATGTAAAATAGAAAGAGCCAGCACTGCAAATATACTAATTAGTACAGACAGATGTTTCTCTTAATTATGCAAATTAAGGTGATAGTTTATGCAACTTCTTTATGCTATATTAAACTGATTATTAATTCTTTCTATTTGTCACCCGGTAGCCCAGTGGTTGAACTGCTGATCAGTAGATTATAGGTTCAATTCCCAGCAACACTAAACGGCCACTGTTGGGCCCCTTAAAAAGGCCCTTAAATCATAAATGCTCAGTTGGATAAAAAAAAAAAAAGAAGAAGATAAATCCAGGGGCATCTGCCAGAAATGTAAATGTAAAATGACCAGGGTGCTAGATCTCAATTTTCAGGATTGACATCACATACCAAAGTTTGAGGTTATAAATGAGGTTATAAATAAGCACATCGCCATATGAGGGATATGAAGTAAACAGCTGGCTTTGACCACTTAACAGCTTAACTTAATTTAGAAAGGATTTCCATTCTGTACTGTCTGTACTGGAGGACCCCACTTGTGTAGTCTATCATGTATTAGTGTCCTCAGAAATTCACCATCATATAGACTAGCATACACAAGCATAAAGGATCTGATTGTTCTAGAATGGCTGATAACTAGTTTATCTACTTTATTTAGATGACTATTTGAATTTTTTTTAAAAGATTATAAAAATTAAATTGGATCCGCTAATTGAATTTATTGTTAATTTCCTTATATTGTCCCGCTAAATATTTCCCACTTTATCTTTCCCTAAAAGCTTTAAATCTGCCCTGTAATCCGAATTAAGACGAGATGTTTGAAAACTGTATTGTGGTTTAAAAGAACTTAGATTTTTTTCCTGTACTTTAACAAACACAACAACTTTTTTACAGGGTGTGAACTAAACAAGAAGGCAAGATGTCTGAGTAAGTCTCGTTAAATGGTTAAAAGTGATGTTAAAATTTCTTGTTTAAATCATATCTTAAATCTTTTCTTTCATTAAACACCATGTAACACATTGTTCTCTCCTTTTCTTCCACTAAAAAAAAGTAAAAAGATGTCCTCGAGCCGGAAGCATCATCTAAAGGTTGATCAGATTTACTATTGCCATTGCTGACAATACTTTTACTGCAGTTTATCATTATGATGCTCATGTTGATCTTTAAACCTAATCTAAACTAATATTTTACCTGTGTTCTCCAGAGCTTGATGCTTTCCATTGCTAAAGGTCTTCTGGAAGCTGAGGCAACTGCAGCAGAGGCCACAAGAAAAACTTATATGGAAGAGACTTGTCCACCTTTGGACCTGCACGGATCTATTGCAGAACTCCAGGTGGATAAACACAAATATTTTTAGGATTAAATATTTATAAATATATGGACAAAAGTATTACGACAACTGACTTTGACATAGATATGTGTGGGTTTTTTTTAACATCCCATTCCAGATTTAATCCTACTTTAAATCCTATTATAACTTCTCCACCTGTGGAAAGAGGTTTTACTAGTTTTAGAGTTGTGGGGTTTCATCATTTAGTCACAAAATGATAATAAACATTAGGCAGTGTTGAGTTTGGGGCTCTGCTGTGCAGTCAGTGTTCCGGTTTATCACAAAGGTGTTCAATGTGGTTCACTCAGGAGTTCTTCCACTTCCACCATATCACATTATACCATGCTGGTGCAATGTTTGGGACTTCAATATAGGGTAATATTAATGCTACAGCATAAAGATCCATTTTAAACAATTGTTTGCTTCCAAATTTGTGACAAAGAATTAGAAAAGACACATTTTGAGTGTGTTTTACACATTCTAACACATACAGATAGACAACCAAGCAAACCTACAGTTGGTGTTTTTTCCATATATTATGTGTATATTACTTTATATAGATACAGAAATGCTTATGATTTGCGTCTGGGTTGTAGGAACTGTGCAAGAAGATCCACACAAAGATTGACAAAATAGATGAAGAGCGATATGACCTGGAAAGCAAAGTGGGCAAGTCTAACAAAGAGGTATGGAATGCTCCGCTACAGTAAAAATATTTCTAGCATTTTATCTGTGGCTGCGTATCGCCTTTATAACTTATTGTATAATGTGATTTGATAACGTGGAACAGATTGATGACCTAAAAATTAAAGTGCAAGATCTGCAAGGCAAGTTCAAGAAACCAGCTTTGAAGAAGGTACGCATGTCTGCAGACTCCATGCTTCAGGCTCTGCTCGGCTCCAAACACAAAGTGAACCTGGATCTTAGAGCCAACCTGAAACAAGTGAAGAAAGAGGTTAAAGAGGAGGTGGGTTTAAAAAATGTTGCTAACTTTTGATGAACATTTGCGGTGATGTCATTGCAGGGATATTCAGTTTCCAGTTCTTTGGCCTTTCAAAGCATTAAAACATTAAATTGCTTAGTGACAAGTGTTTAATATCATTTATTTTACAGCCCGCAGAACAAGTTGGTGACTGGCGTAAGAACATTGAGGACAAGGCTGGTATGGATGGCAGGAAGAAGATGTTTGAGACTTCCTAATTGGCTTATAGCACAATGCGGCGAGTTGTTGTGAACCAGAGAAGCAGGCAGTCTACTTTTCTTTACTATTGCCACATTATAGGCTGTCATTCTTTTGTATATGACATAAGGATAATATATTACAAACCATTACACCGTGCTTTGCTTCTGAATAGTATGTACTGTACAAAAATGCATATTAAGTAATAAATATTAAAAGTATTGTAACAATTTCTGCAGTTGGTCTGAATCTGTGCACTTTTCTGACATTTGAATGAAAATGGGTTTCTAAAAAAACCTGTTCTAACACAGCGGAATAAACGCATTGAAAGGCTTGAACTAGTTAATGAGTTTAATCCAGCGAATCACAATAGAATCGCAAACTCTGAAAACTTTCTTCATGCACAACTGGTGGCATGGCTCCGAAGGATCTGTTAATCAAGGCTTAACAAGCTTTTCAGTGGGTTGTCAGGTAAGTGAAGTTTAAATCTGTTTCATACATCTCTTCTCTTTTCTCTCTATCTGCTGTGCCAAATGTCCCTGTTAATGTCTCTGTTGACACTTTTTATCGTACACTAACCCAGGCCAAGGCAACTTAATCTTCTTGGGTGACTATTTAAACCAACAAAAACCAACACTGCACGTAGCTAGAGCATTCAGCTAATGGTAATGGATACTTGTGATTTGTTTTTAATAGTGCTTCAGAGACAGTGATGAAGTCAGCTGGAAAAGCCATGGAGTCTCGCGCCCTGAAGAGCTACGCAGAGAAACACTGACATCTGTTGGTCAAGTGTGGAATTAAGGTATAACCTAAAATAATCGTATGCTTACTCCATGTTATTAATGATGAGGAGAAAGTGGTAGGTTTGTTAGGTTAGTTGTAGGTTTGATAGGTTAGTTGTTTGACTGCTAATTGCAAAATTGGGGTTTGATCCCCAGCAACACCAAGCTGTCACCGCTGAGCAACGCCCTTAACCCCCAATTGCTCAGTTTTATTTTTATTAAAAATAATAATTATTAATAAAATTATAAAAATAAATGTAAGTCGCTCTGGATAAAGGCGTCTGCCAAATGCTAGAGTTTTAGTGTTTAGTACTGTCAACATTTGTATTAATAACAAATGAATTATTTTTTCATTTATTTAAACGCGGTTCTATTGGCAACATCAGTTAGACAGAATTTTCTGTTAGATGGTGAACTGGTAAAATAACTTCCCGTTTATGATTGGACAGTGACGTCATGCTAGATCCCGACAATAAGGCTTACAGTACGTTTATTTAGGGCATCCATTTAAATGTACCTACAAAAAAACCACTAAGATAATTATAACAGTAAATACATCACTACCACAATAAACTGTACTCTTGAAACTAACACACATATTTAGTAAATGTACAAGATTTGCACACAGAAAAAAATAGACTAGAGGATTTATTATTTAAAGACTTATCTTGTAAAATTATTAATACAAAAAAATACAATTAGTAGGTAAACCTAACGTTTGGCAGCAACTTCCGAAATCCTATACTAAACTATACTGTACATCCTAATTCTTATTTTAAATGAAATCTTCTGGTTTATTACTGTAACAATATTATTCCAGAATTTACTGAACAATCTGATGTCTTCAATTAGTCAAAATAATTTCTCCAAAAACAATCCCGACTGCTGTGAATCATTTCATCATGCTCTGCGCTAATTATTAATTGCACCGCGACAGATCCCGCCTCCTGCCCTCGGATTGGCTAATCGTTGTTCACAAGCATCATAAATATTCACTACCAGCTAATCACTATTCAGCATTTACCAGCACACGGATGAAGAAACTTGTAGCTCCTCCCACCTTTCTCAGATTTTAACGGTAGCTCCCTAATTAACATTCTGTGTTAATCAGCATTATCAACATTTCAATCAACCAATCATAACCGTCTGATGTCTTCAGTGTGTGTCAACCAAATCCACCTTAATCCGTTTTTGATTTTTTTTTGTCCTTGTAATTAAAAACGTAATATTATAAATGTATTAATTAAATAAAAATGTAATACATTGCATGGTATACTGATCAATCGCATGCAACATATATGTGCAGTTTAGTTAATGTGTAAGCATTTTCCCCACCATCGTGACCAAAAATAGATGTGTGTATGCAGTAAAATGTATTTAGGTGTGCAAGCAAGGATAAAAAGTCAATTTTTTCCCCAACAATTTCCTACTACAAAACAGGGCGTAAGGTTATTAAATTAATTTACAGCCTTTTAAAATTGAACAATCACAAGCCATATAATTATAACCATAAATTTGGAATAAAAGAGAGGTAAACCACACATTAGATAATCTACACCTACCTGTGCGTGTTTTTATGTAATTGTTCAGTGCAGCACGTAATGTCCACCCACTAATGACATCAGATAGTTATGATTGGTTGATTAGGTTCATTGGTTATGAAAGGATGTTAATCCAGGATCACATCCTACCTGACAAAATCACAGATTTTAGTGTAGTTCTGATTTATGGCTAGAGAGTAGGTTAGTTTAAAGGGCAGTATTACAACAAAAGACAGACTACAATAACATCAAAACAAGCCTGAATATTACTGATTGGTTAGACTTTTTCTCTAGTCATGTAGAAGTAGGCACAGAAGACATGACGTAAAGCCAGGTCACAAATACTACCCATTTCTGCGTTCCCTTGCAGCATCAATTAAGAAAAGAACCAATAGGCTGCTGATTAAATGTGTCTGTAAACTTTTTTTTTTGAAAAAATACCTTACACTGCCACATAGACACATCAACTAATTAAGCAGCAAAAATGGATAGGCTGATAAGAGTTTTACTGGCTGATCAAAAACAGTATAAAATGTCCTGGCCCATCAGGAAAATGCTGTGTCTTCCAGATGTCCAGTCCGCCCTTAGAACGATCTAAAAAAAATTGCTCAAGTGAAAGGGCTATTAATAGATAAAAGATCTTATGTTCCTGAAAGAGCTCTATTTCTATTTTTATATGAAAATATACTTTGTTATATACTGTAGTTCTACATGTATCCAAGTTTGAGCTTTAAAACACTTATAAATTCTACAGTTAAGCTTTTATTTGTAAGAACTCTAGTAAGTGTCCATAAAAAGGCAAAGATTTCGATCCTTCTCCCATCTGAAGTAACCTAATTTTAGATTCCTTGTGTATGAGCACCTTAAAATTTCCCTCGGTTTGCTTAGGCCAAAACACTTTTAGGCCTGCAGTTGAACATTATAATTTGTTTTTTTAAGACTAACAGTCACAGGTACTGTTAGAAACAGTAACCCATTTACAAAATCCTAAAAATCTTTTGTGAGGTTAGGACATATTTTTTGGCTTGCATATAAGTCCTAAGCCACTTTAGTGCAGACTCGTATACTTTTTTGGCATTATGCTCGAATAATTATCCATGCATAGTTATTTCTGCTATACTCCAAACAGTATCTTAGGAGTTTTGTAAGTTTTTTGGCACAATTCTGACTATTTGTGTAAGCATTGCTTCAAGATGAATGATTCTAATCTTGATTTTCTTCCATCTTTCCAATGAACAAATCCCTGACTGAGACTCCTGAGGGCAGTGGTGGATTGCAAACTCTGTTTAGCAAAGAAAGTTCAAATAAGATTCCCAAAATATGTCTTCAAAACCGTCGCAAAAATTAAATTAATTGGAAATTGTAGTATCATGTGAAATAAATCAAATGGCAATTTTCAGAAGGGGCAAAATGGAAACCAGGACAAAACCATTTTGGTTGACACAAAAAAATTTACTTTAACTTAACAGCATTACATAGACTTCTATAAAATTAGCTGGAATCGATTCATTTTGTACAAAGTTATCTTCATAAGTTCATATTCCCGTACATATTTTATTGAAACGACGATATAATCTTCACCTAGTTAAGATTGGATGTCGTGTGTATTTCTGGCCGTTGGCAAACTAATAGCTTTGCTCTTATTACCATAAACAGTGCGGGGAGGTATTTGTTTAAAGACTCATGCCAGCCTTATATACTGTCTCAACCAGTAATTAGGGTGCCAGTGGGTCATTTATTCATCAAGCAAGTACCACTGCCACAACCTTTTCATTTAGGTGAGAACGAGGTGCACTACCATCTTTTTTTTTTATTGTACTTTATTATCCTTCATTGCTTGAGTTCTTCGCTTGCTGATTGATTGTTGGGTAATCTAATGCTGACATGAAAATTGCCCAAGGTTTTTGTGTCATTGCTTGTTTTCACTCCAAGGGGCCATACTAGTGTAGATAAATGTTAGATTTGTGGAAGCATCTGGAGCAATTAGGGATGCTTAACTTTGGGTTTAAAGATCGATGAGTTACTGTAATAAATTGGATCATAGATTTGCATGGCACTTGTATTAGTTTTGGTTTTCTTATAGTTCACATTGTCTCGGTAAGTTTTATTCAACCTTATTATGTATCATATTTTTAAAGACCCGCTGGTATTTGCTTGACAGGGACTCTAAATTCATGGATATCAATTAAATGGACTGTTCTAATGAATGTTTAATATTGTTGTTTCTGAGTTACTTCTGTAAAGCTGCTTTGAAACAATCCTGATTGTTAAAAGCGCTATATAAATAAAGGTGACTTGACTTGATAAAAACAGCATGTACTGATAAAGACAGGGATGCTGGGGCTGTAGTAGAAATAGGAAATAATATTTAATATTGTATTCTTATGGTACAGACTTATCACTGCAACTTTCGAGAAGCTCTTGGAACTATTAAACCACCCCAGACTCAGCTGGTATAGTAGATTTATAGTGTGGCCCTGTGTAAACGATACAGGTATCTTCCAGAATGAACGGTCCACAAAAAGTTGGTGAAATATGATAAGCCTCTGCTCTGATTAATATTAGCATTCTGATGATGGTGAAGGGGCTTGGTGGAGCCAAGCACTCCTCTTAAAACCATCTGTAGAATTTACTAGAAGCCGAGGCTGGACATTAGATATCACAGGATGGAATAGATTTGCTGAGCTAAGAAGTCTCAGCAAAGCTTGAAGGTGTAATTAATCTACATCAAGTGTATCGAAAATACCTGAGCATATATATTTCAAGTAGTATTGATGTTGTGTAAAATATTCCGTTATTAAACATCTGCTGAGTTTCTGATGCAAATCATTGAGACATTCAGAGCAATTCAGTCAATAATGATTATTTGTACCTTGAAGAACTCTATATAGGATTTAAGGCACGATAAAACACAAATAAATGCATTTACACTGTATATAAATATCACATGACTAAAATGCCTTTTCTCTTTGTATAATTTGTAGAGGTGAAAAGTGAAAAGAAGCCGCCAAGATGTCCGAGTATGTAATATATTTTGCTTATGTCTTTAAACTAACTCCTAACCTGGGGCACCATGGCTTTTTTGGGTATAAATATAAGACACTGTAGGCTAATTACTATCTCTAAAATGGTCCATAGTGTGTAAATAAATGTGTAATTCTGATGGCATCGCAGGTGACATGAGGCACAAGGCAGAGGACACCCTAAACGATTGCCTTGTGCCTTATGTCATCTGCGATGCCTTTAGAATTCATGCATAAGTTAAACGGTTAAAAAATGTATATTGAGGGAAGTGGTGGCTCATGGTTAAGGTGTTGGACTACCAACCCGAAGATTGTGGGTTCAATTCCGACTGCCACCACTGTTGGACCGCTGTGCAAGGCCCCTTGCTCAGTTATATAAATAAGATAAATAAAGCTGCTCTGAATATGGGCATCTGCCTAATGCTATAAATGTAAATGTATATAAATTTAATCTGATATTGGAATGCAGTCAATGTTATGTGTAGTTTCCTATGGGTTTCCTTATCTGTTCAAACCTTTAAAAAGAATTTTCCTTTTAGGGGGTCCATAAGGTTAGATTAGATTGCATCATTATAGATTAATTTTGTGCAGTAAGCATCTAAGCAGAATTGCAAATAATAATGTATATATAAAAATTTTAAAAAGATATAAATACATGGTGTCTACGGGGGGGGGTGTATTTTTTCATTAATACTAAAAATAAAATAGAGTGCAAAATTGTGCATTTTGTTGCTAAATTGTGCATTTTGTTCGATATTTTGCTTTCATATAGAAAAAAGATGACGTCGAGTCGTAGGCATCATCTCAAGGTATAAAAAGCACATTTCTGTGCTATTCTCTTTATAACATACAGATAAAAATGTGGCTGCAATAAGCAATCATTAAACATCATGTTCTTTCCTACAGAGTTTGATGCTTTCGATCGCTAAGGGCTTGCTGGAGAAAGAATCCAAACAGATTGTTGCTGATAAGGCTGCCTACATGGCCCAGAATTGCCCTGAGCTCTCCATTCCACACTCCATGCAAGAACTGCAGGTATGCCATGTTTACTACACATTGTCTTTATCATATAAATGATTTAAAACCTCATGCAACTTAAAACACATGCATTTATTTTAATTTGAACATTAAAAAAAATCTTAGTCGTAGCTAGAAAATATGACAGTTGTTGATATATAGTAAAGGGTGTAACCATTTGATTCAACTTTTTAAAAGCAACAATTAACTAAATTAATGTAAAAAAGAATTAAAATTAAGGCTGTTGCCAGGGTGGAACATTTAATTTGTGTATTTAAATTAGTAAAGGGTTTATGCTTGATGACTTTTTCTAATGCATCCTCAGTATTTTTTCCTATGGCTTGGGATCAGCAGTGAGAGTTAACCCCTCATCTGCTGGGGTGGTTATCTTGCCCAGGTCCAGCTATTTTAAGCCAAATTTGTAAATAGACTAGAGAGCTAAATTGCCTTTCTTTACATTATTGCGTTAGTGAAAGAATGGTAGGGTTACTGCAAACTGTAAAGGATTTTGGTCGAATTAATAGTCAGTATTGTAAAATAAATAAATAGTAAAGTGTTGACTTAGGAATCTAAATATTATGATGTACTTTTCTGATTTCACTTGTTTATATATCAACAATACTTACTAGATATTATACAATAGTTTCTATATAATTTTCTGTAACACGAGTAAAGGAATAAGGAAATCTAGTAAGCTATTTGTTTCTTAATAGTTTTTTTAAGCCTGATTTATTAATACAAACATTCCAAGAACTTGGTTAAGGTGACTGCATTGATCCCTTTTGACTTTCGTAAACTTTGTCATAATCAGAAAATCAAACATAAATACAGGATAAATCACAATCTGTAATGAAAAGTCAAGCAAACAACAATGATTTCATCTTTAGATTAGGCTGGTTTTAAAATCCTCACATCACTAAAGCTATCCAGTGAGTGTCACATGACTCAAAATAGCTGGACGGTCCAAACAAGGTTGTGTAAAGATGCTTAAATGAGTGTTACGTATTATATACTCAGTCAGCAAATTCACATTTTTGTCTATTTTTGTTAGCTGGAAATTATTGAAACTCTCTCTAATGTTTAGTTGAATCAAATTAATAATGTTAAAATGATCACTGAGCAGCAGTTGATCCCAAACCCAGAATTCATCCACTTTGTTTTGGAAATGTTTAATTTGTCATTAGGACCTGTGTAAAAAGCTGCACCAGACTATCGACAAGACTGATGAAGAAAGATATGACTTAGGATCCAAAGTACAGAAAACAGACAAAGAGGTAAAATATTGATGTAATGTTTCCCAAGCTTTTTGGTAACTTTGCTTTAATTGAGATTCAAATCGTTTTTCAATGCATGGGTTGTTTGTGTATACAGATTGAGGATCTTAAGATTAAGGTGATTGACCTGATAGGCAAGTTTAAGAAACCAGCTCTTAGGAAGGTGCGCATGTCTGCTGATCAGATGCTTCAGGCTCTGCTCGGCTCCAAACACAAGGTGTCTCTGGACTTAAGAGCCAATCTAAAACAAGTAAAGAAGGAGGTCAAGGAAGAGGTGGGGGTTAATATTATTATCATTAATAATCATCATTTGTAATATGTTATATTTTAACCAGGATATTCGATTGTGTTCTTTACCCAAACATGTTTATGTCTGTTTTACAGGCTGCTGATGTTGGTGATTGGCGTAAGAACATTGAAGACAAGGCTGGCATGGATGGCAGAAAGAAGATGTTTGAGGGCGAGGCCTAAATTTCTGGACATTATTTACTTTTCTTGCTCTAAACACTCTCTCTGGGACAGTATAGAGTCTTAACTTTTTTGCAATAATTGGAATGTTTATTCAAGTGCTATTGCCTGCAACTTACATTTGCTTTTATTCAGAATATTTGTTTTGAAGATAAAAAAAAAAAAATGTATGTTATTGCAGAGCCACTACCATTAAATGAATGGACATGGAAAACTTATTGCCATTATGCTTGTTCTTTGTTATTATATTTTCATATTCTGTTAAAAATAACATACTTTTTTAGCTTGCTCATGACCACTGGATGTCACTAAAATTTCAGCAACATTATTTAACTTCTTTTTCATATTTTCAATTAAGCATTTTTATTTTATTTGATTTTTTGAATTATTTTCTTTTTTTAAGAATTCTTTTAATCCTTCATCTTTTACATCGACCCTCAAACATAACTATTTTCAGCATTCTTATGTTGTGCAATCTTAATTATTCAATTTTTTCTAAATAAAGAGAAGAATTATTTTTTTGCAAGTTGACCACCAGCTTTGATATATGTCCTGGTAAGCAACTATACATTTGTTTGTCTTAAATATGTTTGTATTTATGTTAGTTAATTACGACTTAATTTAGGGGGCCCTCTAAATTACTACACAATAGCCATTATTATTATTATTATTATTATTATTATTATTATTATTATGACATATAACTCTATTAATATAAAATTAATTCTAACTACAATTGTCCTTCATTTACATGTATGTTAAGCTTTAACTGTGTCAACTGTAGGTAAAGAAGGATCCTGCGCTCGACTCAGACCTCCTCAAGGAAAGGAAATTTATGAGGTCTGCCGAGTTTGCACTGGAAGTATTTCAGGAACTTGGTGGCCTATTGGTCTGGGGTGGAATCCACTTCCATAAAGAGGACTCTTGGGATCTGCTGAGCCATCAGGGGAGGCCATATATATTCTATTTAACTTTTCTTTCTCTCAGTGAGCTCAACCAGTCTTTCCTGTCCTTTTGCCAAGTGTGTTCTGCCCTCGCTCTTGTCCATAGGTGAGCATGTTTCTAGCAAAGTCTAGCTAACTTGGATAAAACCATGAGCATTACATTGTTGCTGAGATTATTTCAGGTTAAAGGAGTAAAACATGGGTATGTAAATAATTTATTGGAATAAAATAATATAGAAGGTATGGTAAGTGTCTTTTCTTTTGCTTACAGTTTTGCATGTGTTAAGTCAGAGTTAAATTAGTTGAAAAAAAAGATAAGAAGCCGCAGTCATGAACTGGTTATAGGATCCGAGTTATTTTAATTATTTTTTGGCTGTAGTCCTTAATTAGCTTAATTAGTTAATTGTGTATACTGGACATTTGATTCAACAAAGATATAATTTAATCAAAGAAAATTATTTACCACTTCATTATTATTAGTGTTATGGCTGACATTCATAATTATCTGATCTACAATGTTATTTTAATAAATTATTTTGATATTGCCACTGTAGTAGTATAATAAACCACAAACTGTTAATAGTGCAAATTGTTTACTCAATGACAGACATTTAACACTTACTACTGAATGAAATTAATCCTTAACACTTACTACTAGATCTCATAGCAACGTCTCATTTTTTATTTTAATGATGATTGACTAATGATTGTCAATATACAATTTCATTTTTGCTAAAAATTATATATATATATATATATATATATATATATATATATATATCTATATATATATATATATATATATATATATATATATATATATATATATATATATATATATATATATATATATATATATATATATAATTTATATATATATATATATATATATTCATTATTCACTTTGAGTTCATTTCCAATGAGAAGACCGCATGTCAAAGATGGAAACTGACACTGCTTTGCTAAATTTAACATCCTTACTTGTTAAGCAACCTGATGCTAACCTATAGCAGAAATTATAAGGAGTCCTTCAGAGTAAAAAAAAATCTAAGAATAAAACTAATTTGAAAAAACCCAGAAATAATTATTTTCTGCTTTTTTCTGTTTTTCAGGGTTTGAGCACAACAACTGCCAAGATGTCAGAGTAAGTTCTGTAGATGTACTTCACATTTTCTTTTGTCACAGTTAGGCTTAATACTTATTATTAAATCTCTAGAGCTCATGTCATTGTTTAATTTAATATGTGCAAATGTTTGTACACCCTTTACAATTGTGAGTTAAAACGTAATGTAAAGTAAGATAAAAACTAAGCTCTAATGTCTAGTATACTGTATGAACACACACACACACACACACACATAAACTGTTTTGGGTTTTAGAGAGATTTTCACATTTTAGATTTTTACATTTTTGAGATTTTCTTTTAGTTTTTAATTTTTCATTTTCTTAATTGTTTTATTTCAGTTGTTGGTGATTAGTAAAACATTACTATCTTTTCTTCTCTCTTCTCTGATGCAACATTTTGCCCACTACTTTGCATTCCATGCGTTGATTTAGACAAGATTACACACTGTATTAGTGCTATAATAAGGAAAGTCAAAATAATATTACAAATTCCTTTCCTAACAGTAAGAAATTGACAGCCGCCGCTACCACTTGAAGGTAAATTAAATAATGAAATATTGCTTATGAATGTGATATATAACTTTATACCAAACATATCAATAAGCAATGTAATAAACATAATTAACCACTTTAAGCAATTTATTCAAGCTTTATTTCTCCCCGTTTTTCACTTTGTATTTTAGAGCCTGCTGCTCTCCATTGCTGCCGGCTTGCTGGAGGCTGAAGCCAAGCAGCTTGTAGAGGATAAGGAATCTTACATTAATGAACACTGCCCAGAAGTGAACTTTGGCGGCTCTATGCAGGAGTTGCAGGTTAAAAATTCAATCACGAACACAACACAAGATAGACCTAAAACTGACACAGCTAAAATAAAGACTCTGGATTGATCTTTACATAAGTTTTATGTATTTATACTAATTTTGTTAAAAATATTGTAAATACAACATCAACAAAAAATACAACCATCATTGAGATGAATATATTTGTAGTTAATTAATAATATTCCATCCAGTTCTGTCATTCTACAATAAGAGTTTAAAAAAATCAGTGATTCCTCCAAGGCATGTCACTTAAATGTAGTAAAAATTCCATCCATCATTCCATTTCAACATTTACATTTCTGGCATTTGGCAAACACCCTTTTCCAGAGTATCCAATTGAGAAGTTAAGGATTTAAAACCCTTCTTAGGCTTCTAAACCTTCTCTTTGCCTGCTTAGGATCTGTGCAAAAAGCTCCATCAAAACATTGACAAGATTGATGAAGAGAGGTATGACATGGAGGCCAAGGTTGCAAAGACAAACAAGGAGGTACGCATGTAAACGACATATAAAAGGCATGCGTTTTAAGACTTGCTCCTAAACACAACCATTTCCTTTAGATTGAGGACTTGAAGATTAAGGTGGTTGACCTGAAGGGCAAATTTAAGAAGCCTGTACTGAAGAAGGTGCGCATGTCTGCTGATCAGATGCTTCAGGCTCTGCTTGGCTCTAAACACAAGGTCTCTTTGGATCTAAGAGCCAACCTGAAACAAGTGAAGAAGGAGGTCAAGGAGGAGGTGGGTACAAACACAGGCTTCAAAGCAGCATGTGATAAACATTAGTGATGATATCATTTTATAGCTATTTTCCTTCTGGTGTTTTGTTAGTGCATTAAAACTCCTAATAAACTGTTTCAAATGTTTTCTGTGGTATTTTTTTTATAGTCTGCAGAACAAGTTGGTGACTGGCGTAAGAACATTGAGGATAAGGCTGGTATGGACGGCAGGAAGAAGATGTTTGAGTCTGAGGCTTAAAAGGAATAGTGATTATCATCTGATCTTAATTTCTCTCTGGCAGTTGTTCTGTAACCCTCACACACTGTTGTTTCCAATAAATATAACTGGTCATTTATTATTATTTTTTCTACATTTTTACACATCCTGTCTATGATATCAAATGCCTACTGTATACAGTGTACTGAAATATATATGTGCTCTGTAATTTTGCCCATGTATAAAGCAAATAAAAATGGTGTAAAAGAACACAACAGGATTTAATGTCTATCGAATAGGCCAACCTTCAACGTCAATAAATCAAAATTATATTAATATAATAAATCAAAATTCTATTAATGATATTAAATATTAATTTTCACAATAGACTTAGCTATCACATCGAAGTAATTTGTTGAAAAAGGAAAAACAACAAGTTAAAAACTATGCACGGTAAATTTCCCAAATACACACACACACACACACACACACACGCACACAGTGTATTGACATGACAAAAATAATGGGACACCTGACAATTGTATTCATGAACATTCTATTCCAGAATGTTCCAAAACTCCACCCCTCTGGACAGACTTTTCACTGGACTATGGAGCACAGCAGTGGGGATTTGTACAATCAGCCACAATAGTATTAGTGAGATCGGACACTAATCTTAGGTAAGGGCAGTGGTGGCTCATGGTTAAGGTGTTGGCCTACCAATCTAAAGGCCCTTAACCCCTAATTGCTCAGTTGTATAAAAAAGATAAATGTAAGTCGCTCTGGATAAGGGCGTCTGCCGAATGCTGTAAATGTAAGGAGGTCTGGGTTGCGGTTGGTGTTCCAGTTCATCCCAAATATGTTTACTGGGGGCCGGAGTTCTACTACAGTTTATGCACAGTAGCGTTGTCATTCCTGGAACAGTGTTTGGATCTCTTCGTTTCAGTGAGGGGAAATCTCATTGCTACAGCAGATCAAGACACAGTTGGTGATCACTAGGTGATCATTTTGTCTGTCAGACCAAACCATTCATACAGTCTATAACTCCTGAGTGTTATAAGGTACTTTTAAAAAAGCAATGGTGTCCTTACATGGCATAATTGTGCTCAAAATGTATCAAATAAACACATGTTCTCAGGATTTCTGGGGAAATTAATCATTTCACTGAGGTGTCAGGTCTCTTACTGATAGAGCAAGAGTGTGTTTTACTCGAGGCAAGTCACAGTCATGCAAATAACTTTAAGGTTGTAATGAGATTAGGTAGTAATTAGTAATTATCTTTGTGAATAATATGCATAACTATTTATAAGTTATTAAACTTTTTATTTTAGAACATTTCTGTCCAATCTCTAAAAAATTTTAATGCAGTTGCGTAATATCAAAAATCCTCAAAATAAAATCAAAGTTAAAAATGTTAATGAAGATGTTCCTGGGTGTGAATATATACTATTTTATCATATTGACTTCTGTTTCTTCTTTTTAAATTACACAACAGGGTGCAGTAAATAATCGTAGACAGGTCAATGATCAGTTAATGTAGCAGGCGGATACTTGCCCCTATGAGCTCATGTGTGCTCATGGGATTATTTATAATTACCTACAGAATTTATATTTGAAATCCTTTTCCATAAAGCTAAACCTAACTAATACCTCAACATTGTTTTGTAGTAACAGATAACGAGACACGGATAACATAATCCAAATGCTGAGGAGTAATAAAGCATGTGCGATTAACAAACCCCAAAACATTATTTAAACTATAGATCGCTGTTTTACAAACCTTGTTTAATCAGACTGAATGATCTAAAAAATATGATCTTAATTCGTTCACATTAATCCCATAACTTCTATTTCCCTGCAAATATACTAGCAAGACCCGAAAACAACTTTCACTGCAGAAAGTGACTTACATTTTCAGCCTCACTCGGATTTCCATCATTAAACTGGGACACCTGGTGCGTCCATGTATGGTGAAGGCTGGCTGACATTAATAACCCCTGCCATGGCCACTTGTTTAGGGTCTGCTGTTCTTAAGTTTCCTCTAGAAGCTCAAATGTGGAACCAAGATGAGTTGACTTGCTAAGAATATCTCCTGAATTTTCGCACCGAATGCAAGAGGATACTAAGCTATGTTAGGTGCACAAGACATGCACTGGGACACTGTTCGCTGTAAAATATGAGCTGGGTGACATTTTTACCTGTTCAGGACACCAAGTGGAATTTTATATTAAAGTATAAAAAAATTCCCTTATGCCTTGTAATGAGTAATTTTATTGTCTGGCTTAGAGCTGGTTTAGGTTCTCATTAGCCCACATTTTTGGCAGTGGCATTTCATAGTTTTCCAGAAATAAAAAAACAATAACAGGCTAGTAGGCCTGTTAAAGCTAACATGTTATTATGACAATGATGTCATGACCCACAGAATCTTTTAAATGCAGCAAAGTGTGAGAAAACAGACCTAGTAACAGCTGCTTTCACTCATTACAGAGAGCAAACGGCACGGAACTGCTCACAGAGTATAAAAAAAAAGAGTTAAAGAGACTTCAAGTGACCAAGACATTTATGGAAAAGCAAATTTAATACCTGGATTAACTGATACAGGGAATTATGAGATATGAAAGAAATAAGGTGGTAACTTAAACCTACATTTGTAGCCAGCTGTAATGGCTGTTCTTACTTTGGGTATTTTTAATGATTGGCCTCTTTGGGCTTATAAATCCCCCACATATTCAGTGCGCAGGTCAATTCTACCACCGCCTGGTTAAACATAGCACATGTAACAGAGTGGGCTATGTTTATACCAGCATAATGTTCTAGCAGCACAGTGAACAGTCCAAGTCTTAACCAACTGTTAGTTAACACCATTAACTAAAATATAGTTTTATGTGCTAATATAATACTGCAATTAAATTAGAGATTAGAGATTCAAAGATTAAAACCCACTGTGTCATGACCTTAGTATTTAAAAGCTTCTCTATCTCGTTCATTCCTAACACACCTTATAACCGGTCAGAAATTACCCGGGTGATGTGACTTCCTAATACGTAATGTAACATTTTACAAGTTGTTAAAGGTCTATCCAAAGTGAGATCATTTGTGTGTCTAATGCCTGTCTAAACGTGCGTGCTGATGCTATCAGCTGTGTCAGAGCAGGCAGGCTGTGCAGGATGTGTGCGGAAATGACCTGCGTTAACCCACATGCTAAGCTCCAATACAGCCCTAGTTTCCCAGACTGCATGAAATCATAGCATTCGTCAGAAGCCTCTGTGTGCCTCGGGCATTTTTAAGCCCTGCTTTCTGGGAGAAAAATTTGTACTGTGATGATTTATTTTGTGTGTGCGTGTGTTTTTGGCTAATGCTTAGTGCTTGACTCAGAAGGTAGCTTTTCCCCACAAACAGAAATCACACCAACCACCTTAAAAAATTATATATACTATAACAATTTTAATTTATAATACCAATTTAAGGAACTTTATCTATCGGGGTATCTTAATTTCACCACTAGAGGGTGCATGGACTCAGGTCATGTCCGTCAGTCTAACATGCTCCAGACTTTCTTTTTTATTAGCTTGTCTTTCCAACCTTTTTCAAGCTGATATCAGCTCTACTATGAAAACACACTAAAAATATCGAATAACTATCAAGACAGGTAATGTTTTTAAAATGTTGTTTAGTTTTCACAGAATGAACTGGCTTTTACCAGGTCTGGCAGTATCTCATCAAAAGTATTAGCGCTAAACGATGTGATAAATGTTGGCATATCACTGCCTGCCTTTTTGGGTATGAAAGGTTTAAACTGATATCTAAAAGTCTCACAGAATAATAATAGTTTTGGAGGAAAGCGACATTAATCTGGAACCTCACATTAATTATCTATTATCTTTCAGCTTTTACACATTTAGCTTTAAATCAGGAAATATTATATATGTTGAAGGGTATATTTACATTTACTTACATTTAGCTCTTTTATACAAATGAGCAATTGGGGGTTAAGGGCCTTGCTCAGGGGCCCAACAGTGGTTTCTTGGTGGTGCTGGGAATCAAACCCACAGTCTTCAGGTTAGCAGTCCAACACTTCAGCTACTGTGCTACCACTTCATTATACAACTATATGTTGTAATGCAAATTTCGTGGTGTTTTCTACACTTTGGCCCATAATAAAATGAACCAAATAAATGTTGGGTCTTTTATTAAATTCAGTGGTTAATGTGTTGGGCTGCTGATCAGAAGATCGTGTTCAATTCCCTGCATTACCAAACCGCCCCTTAACGACTGTTGAATAAGAAATAAGTTGCTTTGGATAAGGGTGTCTCCTAAGTGTGTGAAATGTAAAAATGCTTTCCAGCTTCCTAAAGAGCTTTTTTGTTGATGCTCTTTTAAATAAAAACCCCTGTTCTATAGTTCTGTGCAGAAATGATATGAAAACTCTGAATATATCTGAATCTACTCTGAATATCTATAATCAGTGCATGACCTGTCAGTGATGTAGGCGGTGGACATTTGTGCTTTTTGTTTTTTTTTGCTGTTATATTTATGCGAGTTCAAGTCTCAGCATTACCAAACTGCAACTGTGGGGTGCTTGAGCAAGACTCTCAACCCTCAACTGCTTAGTTGTACAAATGAGATTGATGTAAGTTGCTCTAGACAAGGATGTCTGCCAAATGTTTGTCTATTTTTACTAATAGTTTTCTACTTGACCAACAATCCTCTCCACTAAGCACCGCTAAAGAGTGTCAGTAAGATTTAGCCCTTACTTTTGTCTGACCTCTGATCTGTACACTCAGCTCAAGTAGATAACTTCCAAAGCTTTAAAATGTATGCTGATACAGCTGTTATTGCCTCAACACATGTCCTGCAATTTCATTTTATCCGTCTCCAAAAATTCCATCATTATGACACAAAACGATGCTGGAAAACATCACGTGGGATGATAAGCTGATTTGCTTATGGTAAAATCATAATCTTTTTTTGACTCTAAACTGTAACTATGATAGCAATGTCACATTATGAATTAATCACATTAATTAAGCATCAATCAACAAATTAATGCCCCATAAAAAAGTAAATCACATTTATTTCGATATCCAATGTGTCATTCTGAAGCGTTTTAAAGGTTTCAAAGGTATTTTTATGGTTTCTTATGTAGCCTTTGTTCTAAGACTGGAATTGAATAAACAAAGTTCCTTATCACCTAAAAGAGAGAAGATTTACACTGAGTACTGATCTTTATCAGCATAATCAGTGACTGTCAACTGTCCAAAGCCTGGCAGGAAGCCAAATAGACTTCTGTTGCTTCTCAAATCCAAATAGGTATTTGCCCCTGTTAACAATAGTCCTGTTTTTTTTCTCTACTGAGGTTTGCTCTTCTGTTGAAAAAACGATTAGCAATTCTGAACCAGGCAAGAAAACCAGAGAAAAGAATATAATCTGTATAATGTTTTGCTAAGATTAATCTTTTTATTAAGTTCAGTTTATAAAATCAACTCAATCTAGACTAGGCTGAAATCTTTATTTAATGTTTGTTAGTAAAACCTTAAAAACCTGACAGTGATATAATAATAATAAAATATTAATTCTTATATAAAGAATCATGAAGTAAAGGCCACACACGGTTCTTCTGGCAGGAAGCTTATGTTTAGGCCTGTAAGCGTGTAAGAAATGAGCGTACACAGTGTTTGACAATGATCTGAAAAAGAAAACACAAGTAAAAAATGAAGTAGACCTTGAATGACGTCAGCCTGGTTTTCACCCACTCGCTAAACCGCAGGAGATGAGCCACATTATTATTGTACTAGGAATCAGCATCAACTTTGTGTTATTATCTCAGCCTGTCGGTATGCACACATACACACATACACACACACACACACACTGCTCCTATTCCCAAATCGCTGCAACTTTAAGAACCACTGGAGCTTAAAATTCACAAGGCTGATCATTGGAGCATTGTGGATGAACTATATCCTGTGTGCTGTACAGCTTTAAGGGGGGGCAATAAAAGCTAGCTAGACTCTGTAAAAATACCTAAACTCCCTATGTAGCAGATGTTAAACACTATGGGGAGAAGTTACAGTGTTTAGAATAAAAACTCTTGTTTTGCTGTAGTGTGTTTAGAAAAGACATAACTGCAGTTTATAGATAGTTTAAATTGCATACTCTTTTTTTTATAGAGTCAAAAGCAAGCATTACCATGTACACCAATTCTAAAAAGACAAAAACAAAACATTTACTGTATTAAGAGTTACAGCTTATCCTTTACTAACACAGATGATATATTTGAGGGAGGATTTCAACAGTGAAGAAGTTAAAAAATGTCTCACAAACACTGAACTCCTGATTTAGATGATGTCATGATGGTTTGCATCCTCCTGCATTCTATCCTTGAAGTAATATTCAGATGTTATACTAGCAGCATGCGGTATGTACACAACATGGCCTAAACATTTGTGGACACTATACCAGCACACCAACATAAGTTTGTCTTTTCTAAGCTGTTGCACAATGTTGGAAGCAGACAGTGGCTATTTCAGTATTTAAAACAGCTTTTTGTTGCCATCTGCTGGTGTGTCTTGAAACATTTTGATCATTTACATATGGATATTCGTAGCATGGCCTATTTATTTATTTATTTTAATTTTTTTAAAACAAAGTTTCTGTCAGAAATAGAATGTTGAAATGTCCTGGCTGGGAGTTGCCACACTAAATTTTTTATGTTGTACAATGGGAATAATTTTATGTGTCTTGCCTTATTTTACAAAAAAATAAATATAGTTCACATGTAAATAATCAAGCATGAATAATATTACAGATTTTATAATGCACAACCAAAAAATATTTCCTGTCATAATTTTTGTCATAAAGACAAAAATAAAGCTCTGAAACAGGAAGTGTCTCCAGTTACAAACATTTAGATACAAAATTTGTTATTCACGGTTGTTTTTACTAAATTAGCACATTTGAGTGACAGAGATTAATCACCTAATTTTTCTGAATAAGTTCCTATAAAATATAGATACATTTTTAATAGCAACAGGATATGAGATTGTGCCCTGCAGGGAATTTCTGTTACCAGTCCTACACATGCCTGCACACTTTAAGATGGATGGAATGAATGAGTGTGTGGAATGTGGCATGGACGCCTACATAAAAAAAAATACCATAATGTACAATAGGATTTACTACAGTGAATGTTCTGTATAACACAACGAGATGTTAAAGCAGAACTGACTACCCAAAGAGGCCAAATTTCTGCTTTTCTACATGGATGCATAAATTAGAAAATCTTTTAATTGGAATAATTACTTTAATTCACAATCATAATTTATCTAAGGGCAGCACAGTGGCTTAGTGGTTAGCACTCACAGCAAGAAGGCCTAGCAAGAAGGCAGGGACCTCTCTGAGTGAAGTTTGCTGTTCTTCCCGTGCTTGAGTGTGTTTACTTGGGGTATTTCAGCTAAGTGTTTAGCTGAAATTTTTCTCCCCATTTAGCTGTCATCACTGCACGGTGTAAAGCTCTTGTCAATATTTCGTTCTATGAATGAGCGTTGAGTTGTTTATGGTCCATACGAACGCTTTACTCATGTGTCGCTCATGTTCTATGGAAAAGCAAAGTCCGCTCATAAAACAAGACGACAAATTTCTGGAAAACTGGTTTGCAATAGTGTTGCAATGGGGGGGAACCACTGAAATATACATTTATAAAATATACAAATGACGGCACTGAGTCAGGACCCAGTAGTCTTTTAGTGTTGTTCCAAAGGTGTTTTGCAAAGCTAGGATTCATAATGCTGCCTGCGATGCAAAAGACCCAGATGTTTCTCAATCTTCCTCTAAGGTCAATGTGATAAATAAAATGCAATGTGTCTAGAGATCTTTCCTGGGATACGGGAGTTTGCGATGCAGTTCTCCCCTCCAAAGAGAGACCCAGACACATACATCTATCTTCAAGGAGGTTGATGTGTTAAGTGTCAAAACATGGGAGGCTGTGGAACCGCTACCAAAGTCTCTTACATATCAGGAGTTAGTGGAAATAGTCTGCATTGTGTGCGCACATTGCGTGCTTTCCCTCAGGTCAGGAGGTAACCACGAGTGGTCACTGCACCCGGGAACCGGAGAAAAGATTCTCTGTATCGGACCAGAGGTCGGCTCTTCGCCCCTCCCTTGGAGGAGCTAGAGGTCAAATACTTGACCCTAAAGACAGTATTTTTCCTGACATTGTCCTTCTGCTGACATTGTCCTCCTGCTGCAGGATTGAAGACCTTCAGGCACTGTCTAGCCTAACTTGCTGCCTGGTTAGTGCACCAGGTATAGTCAAAGCCTTCCTTCATCCTTGACCTGGGTATATCCCTAAAGTGCCCACAAATACGCCAAGAACCATTGTACTGCAAGCTCTCTGTCCACCTTCGTTCCAGGAACCAGAAAGGATTGTTGAAACTTTTGTGCCTTTAACACATGAGACAGTAACTTTATGGCGGCTTGTTCTCGTTCCCATGGCGAGGCACCGCATCTCTTAGCCACAACGGCAGCATCCTTGTGTATGTGCTTCAGCCGGTCTTACCTTAGCCGAATGCATCTCTATGTACTTTCCTTTGTTACCATAGTGTTTTGATGCAGCATCTCATTCCCTCAGGGAACCGAGGTTACATACGTAACCCTGAAATGTTTTTATAAGCATCATGAAGATGTTTTTTTCTTTTTTTTGACACATCATAATGATGTGGCTTACTTGATCTTTATTCACTGCGTTGCAGCTGCAGCAATGAACTTTTAACAATGATTTCTATACTACTCACCTCAAAACAATTTTGGTGGTGATTTCTGAAAAATAAGCTGTGATAAAGACTCACTCCGGTTGTAGCATGTTAAAGTGAACCGCATATGTTTTATGTATTGTTGTCACTGACTGTAAGCGATCAGTTTCAAAGGAACCATGTTGTTGCCAAGTTCTTCTATTTCTGTTGCTGGATTGTGTAGGTGGAAAGTGATGAACAGGGCTGTGTGGAAGTGTGAGAAAGAGAAAGGTTGCCTATGATAGTGTCTTTATTGTGTAGGCAAAAGATTGTGTGTGTGTGTGTGTGTGTGTGTGTAAGAAAGAGTGTGTATGTGTGTGTGTGTAAGAAAGAGGGAGTACAGGCCTTTGCATTCCTCACACTGAGCCATGGGTCAGCCTGTAGCTCTGTGAGATGACTGGATTTATTTTCTATGATCAGCAGAAGTTTTCTCTTTCATCTCTGAGCTGAAACGAGCTGCACACAGTGTGGAGGAGGGAAAGCCACAGGGTCAGGAGCTACATGCGTGTTCCTGCACTTGTCCATGGCAACATAAAATCTATTTGGCAATCCTTCAATTATGAGCCATATATTTGTTCTTTAGAAGGTAATTTATGAGGGCTTGCTATTTCAGGTCAAAGAAAGTTTGACTTTTTTATGATAATCAAATGACCTTTCCAAATGACCTTTCGTGGTCATGTGATTTGTTTTATATATAAATTCCTCACCAAGTATCTGATGACATCTCTTTCGCACAATTTCATGTACAAAATATCCCTTTTGCAGTATTTATATTTAGATTACCTTAATTGTTTTTCTTATAATTTTATTGTTGTATGTTTATTTTTATGTTTAACTAGTATGTAGTGCCAGGGTCCTGTGAGACACGACATTATATGTCCACCAGGGGCGGGCTGTGTATTTGGTACCTGGGCCTTCAGTGGGGACTTACCCGACTGATATACCACAACTATCATGTCGCAATTATAGAAACCATCAATACTATACAAAAACACAATATAACATGGTGTAAAAAACATTATTATTAAAGCAAAAACCCCAATAAGACTCCAAACCTCAACACTACAACCGCAACTGTACCACATACATCATCTGGAGCAGTTCGGAATCAATATTTATCTAATAATATGACAAAAACATAAAAAATCTTAATAAAATGCATCATTCAGAGGATGTAAGCCAGTGGTACGACTCGTCAAACTCTTTTCCGGGCTGAGACAAGCTAGTTATCTTCGGAGTTAGCCGACCTCTCCTCACGATGTCTAGCTTTTATGAAAATGTCTGCCTTGACATTGAATTTTTAAGTATGTCTCCACCTCCGTCAGCGGGTGTAAAACTTTACTTTACAGTATGATTCCACAATCAAAAATTAAACATCATATTAAGTGTTCTTAGTATTTTAGTATTTATTATTATAAAAATGTCATATTTAGTAACATTTTTAACACAGAAGCACTGCAATCCCCTTAAATAAAGTAAATAATCCAGGCTGTGGCTGTCTTTCATCCCCAGACCCAGTGTTTTGCCTCTGTTTGTAGAGGTGGAGTAGCAGGTGATGACATCTATAGGAGGTCCCAGGAGAAGGAGTTGCAGAAAAGATTCAATAGACTGTTTAAGGTTAATGCAAGGCGAGGTAAAAGGATGTAAAAGGAATGTGGAATGAATGTGAATCTCATACAGCTGTGGTCTTTTTTTTTATCTACACATCACCCAAACATGGAAAATTAATTGTTGGCTACATAAAGAAATTTACAAATGTTAATGCTACGCTGTTTAAGTGCACTTTGCTTTAAAATAAACAGTTTACAAGGAGAAACAACAAGTATGACCATAACCTGTTGCCACAAAGTGTGTAGCTAACAAGTGTCGACACTGCTGTTTATTAGATGCCACAATTAAGTGAGAGAACATGGGTTACTGAACGTGTTACAGATTAATGAAGGCTGTTTTGACGTGTCTTGACTGTTGTACAATTGGACATTATGACAACTGTGATCCTACAGTGTGACAAGGGGCTCATGCTCGTACAGTCTGATAAGCAACAATCGCAAAAGACGCACCAGCTTAGGATAAATGAAAGGAGTAAGAATAAAATTAATTCTGAAATAGGATTCATAAAAACACAGGGATCTAATGATCACTTGTCTCTGTACTTTACATATTGTATGTATTTGCAACCAGGTGCTATGGGCAACCTAAAAGAGAGCCATGTCTTACTCAGGAATCTATTCAGAATGATAAAAAATATATACAAATTAATAGCTGTTATCAATTGACTGGTGGGTAAAGCAAGCAGCTTAAAGATGATTAGTATAGTATAATGGCATTATGAAAGATCAGTAAAAAAGTAGGATTTTCTGTTGAAAGATTAATGAATTGAGTCTAGACACTACCTGAGTCACTTTGCCCTTGTGCTGAGCAAAGTAACATTTCCAGATATCAGAGAAAATACGGCCGTGCAGCTCTTTCTGAAACATCTTCATCACCGATACTCTATACACCATATAATTAATGACAGAAAGTGTCCTGATTCATTTCTCTGTCTTCCCACCAGCTATAACACAATTGCAGGATGCACATATTTTAGGTTTGAGACTGTTGGCTGAAGGGGGTTTAGCGCAGCTGTGGTGTTGAGAGCGGGATTTCATAAGCAGTGGGAGGGAGGGATTTCATAAGCAGTGACACAGACGACTCTCATTGTAAATATTTCGTTTGGTTTTAGGTATTTTGTATATTAGCTCCATATATTTTTAAGTCCCAATAAATGTCCGCCCACCTACCGCTTGTGTCCTTGACTGTGTCCATGGAATGGTCATATCCCTTCATGTGTGCCGTCCTTTCACTTCCACCATGAAGTAATTCTTCCTGTTTATATCCATGCAGCATAGCCCAGATATAGCAAATGTAATAGATTTTGCAACAACAAAATTAGCTTTCTCTATTGTAAGCCCACTAGTTTCACACTTTCTCTATTCTCATACACACACCCCCGACAGTAGAGATCTGATCATCCTCCTGTGGCTTAATAATCCTGTTACTCTTACAGTGGGCACTCTGCCACTGCCTGGATTAAGTATCGGCTGAATGAAACTTCATTCAGTTAGTGAAACTTTTGCATTCTTTTCTATGTAGGAAGAAATTTTTTTTTCCTACCATATCTCATTTCAGATCCACTTGAACAGCAGAATCACATGGTCACACCAGTACTGGATCAGAAAAAGACTCGAACACGGCTACATTTGCATTTGTTTTTTAAAAACACTCTTTAAAGTGCTCCTCTTCCACGGATAAAAAGTGGCATGGCTGTTGTTAACAAGACTGGACACTAAGGACTAAACATGTTTCCATTGTACAACATTGCATCACTTGAGTCCTGAATGTGTTGTTTGCCATGGTAACAATGTTATTAGCGCCACTGGGGTCTGAGGAAATGAATTAGCACTGTGTGTGTGAGTGTATGTGAGTGTGCTGTTAGGCACAAAGGAACACACTGACATGAATGTGTGAAGAGGGCATTCCGTGAGGAATTGGGTGAGAGACGTGTTTTTGAGCAGTGCTTTATGATCCGTGGTTGAAACATAAAAAAGTAAACTCAAGTAAATGCTGTTGAGGTAAACAGAGCGTCAACACAGTTTACCAGATGTATGCAAACTGCTTATGTTAATTCAATGACGTTTAGTTTTATTTGTATAACAGTATCCTGTTGTAAAGCTATCTACAGTACATATACAGTAGATTTAAAGGAATTTTAAGGAAATTAAAATGGAATTCACCCTCCCCATAGAAAAAAAATACTATACTATACTTTGCATACTGTACTCTGATACCTGTGTGTAATTTAGTAAATAAATAAATACACCTGTCCTGTAAGGGCCTCTGTGGTTTGTTAGAGAACACCAGTGAACAATCAGCATCATGAAGACCAAGGAACTTTCCAGACAGGTCAGTGATAAAGTTGTGGAGAAGTTTAAAGCAGAGTTAGTTTATTAAAAAAAATATATCCTACCTTCCCTTTTCCTGTTGCCCAGCTCCAAGCTCCTGTATCCTGTTGGACTGATCTGGGTTCGATTCCCAGCACTACCAAGTTGCACTACCACTGCACTACCACTGCCCCTGAGCAAGGCCTTTGACCCCTTATTGCTTAGTTGTATTAAATGGTGTCTGCCAAATGCTGTAAATGTAGTTCCTCAGCTCCTGGCTCTGTGCAACCTCTCCTTCCCTCCTGCGTTCTTCACTGGACTCCGGTAGCCAGCACAAGCCTGCTAAGTTTCCATTACCTTCTTTCTGTTGGTGATTATAATAAACACACCCATCTGGGTTTAACTAACTCATGTCTTCAGTCTGGTTATGCGTTACAGGTATTTTTCATGTGGGACTTCTGGGTGACACCATGTAGAGGCATTATAGTGCTTTACTGGAACTTAGTATCATTCCTACATCCCTAAAACTAATACTCAATTTTACTTTTAGGTAGAAAACCTAAAAGCTTAACGTAATGTCATAAAACAACACAATGCTGCTGGTTTTTTGTACAGAATCTTACAGTATGATGTATTGAACTGGTACTTTGTAAAAGTCCCAAAACTACACAAAGTTTCAGAAGATTTCCCATACCAAAACATTTAAACTGTACATTTTTTCTCACACAGTAGGTTTAACTTTTCTTAGAATAAAAACCATACAGAATTTTTTAATTGGCGTTGAATAATTCATTAAACATTGAAGATTTATGTTCTTCTCTCTTATAACTTAATACCTTTCCTATTATGTTCCTAATGAATGATTAATTAATTTATTGAATAAAATGTGTTTTTTTTCCAAATTGTAAGGACAGGTTATCACTTGACAAGTATTATATATAAAATTGTTTAATACAATTCATGTACAAAATAAAATAAGCACCACTCTAAATTTTGCAGTGTTTTAACAGGATTTGTAAATTTAATGTTTTTGCAAAAGGAAAAAGACAAGTGAGATTGAGGTCTGCGAAGGAGACTGGATTGGAGGTGGATTAGTGGCCTGGGGTGGTGGGTATCATCTTACAGTTCCCCCAGGAGCAGCCACATGACCTCACCGAGCTGAGGAAGGGAGGGAAAAAAGATGAACTGCAGCCTGAGGTCTCTCAATGAGAACCACATGCAGAAACTAGGCAGAGAGAAAAAAGGGAGGAGAGTTGAACAAAGGAGGGGTATAGGGAGGCTGTGACTAAAGCATGTCACTCAGCGTTGTGTGAATCTCAGTTGATATTTTCGCCAGGCAGCGCTGAGAACAGGACGTAGGAAAAGAGCTTACAGGAAGAGTGCTAGTTGTGTGGCAGTGGGAAAGACGCACAAAGGTTCTGAAGCTCAGAGGACAACTGCAGCTCTATAACTTTAGTCCAAAAAGTGACAGAAGAAAGAGAGATGTCAAGTGCAATCTTGAGACGAAACTCCAGCAAGCAGGGCTTGCAGAACCTCCTTAGGTGAGTTTTTGAATAAGATGTAATTTAATACTGTAGTATAGATTAGTGTTTACAGTAAAGCTTAACAGAGCGTAACAGGCACAGTGTTGGACAAATGATGTGAACTTTGTTCTGCATGAAAATTCAACATTTGTTCGAAATAGATAGATGGATGTTGATCGTCAACTTCATCCTAGTACTTAATTTATATTTGATCAAAAGCTTGGTTCTTTTCCAAGGTCAACATAATTATTATGTACACCACTTATTTCACGGAATCAGTTCACTCAGTCCTTTATGTTGGTTGTAGATTGGTCACAATCAGTGCTGCTAGAGACATTTTTTGAGCCTTGCTGAGAGAGTTTATTGTTTCTTTAGGATGTGGTCTGGAGTTGTCGACATAGAAGGGAAAGGTCAGTATTTGGTAGGTGCAAAGGTCCACTTACTAAATCTTAACAGAAGTGACCACATGACCTTTGCCTGGGGCTACAAATATTAAAAGAATGAGTCTCTTAAATGGACTTCCTATGTCCTGGAGCGTATTTGAAATGGTAGTATTCTTCATCACGTATAGTCAGAATTAACTTTATTTTAGGTCCAGATAATTACACAATATGAAAGAATTTCAATAAGGGTAATTAGTTGTGATACAAATCATCGCAGTCAGCATAGTTACATCCTGGAGCAATTTTTTTTATGAATAAGCATGACATCAGTTTGTATAAAATATGTTTAAAAACAAACAATAGCATTAGTGGCGGGGTTTGTGTTCATTCACTTTCCAACAACTATGAAATGTCGAAAAATCTCCTAAACTTAATCTTGTTTATGCATGGAATCAGGATTACCAAAGTATCTTGAGAACAAGTTGTGGACAAAATGAGAATTTTACTCAATGTATCAAGCCTGGGTTATAGATGAGAACAGTGCTGTAGGCTTATCATGAGTTATACTGTATTTTTTTCTGCAGAACCAGGGCTTTGAGAGGATCAGGTGTACTTTGTCAAAGGCATTTCATGAGGTATACACAGGTTGTATTGTGAAGGGTGGATTCTTTTCTCTGGGTTTTTTTAGGGCTGCCAAAACAGTTCTTTTCTTCTAGCTGACATGCTGGATTTGCCCTTAAATGCCCACATTTATCTTTTTTTATTACTGTATAGTTTGGACAACCTACCGGACATAATACTAATGATACATGACTGCTTTTTATGTTGTGCATACACTTCACAGAAGTTTAGGAATCATTTCCGTGAACACTTTTTTTCTCCATAAGTGTGTACCTAAGCAGCGGGAACAGTGTGATGCATGATAGCCTAGTGTAAAGCAAGCTATTCATACATACCTTGTATGTATTCCGCTTTTTCACTCTATAGGGTTAGACATGGAAAGCAATAAAATGATGTATTGGTAGAATGATGTATGATGTATGATGTATTGGTAGAATACAGAAGTGCTTGACCATATGTGTGCTTATCAACTAAAAGCACAGCGTATGCAGAGATGGATCGTTTTGATCTTTTAGACATTTGTAGGAAAGGATTGTGCTTGCTTAAGGGAAAAACCAATGCAGCTGCTAGGAAAAGTCTTCAGCCAGCCCTAAAATTTGTGGTTTCTATTGCATTTACTACCACTACACCAATGGAAAATAGAAACAAATAAAGAAGACAAGGAATGAAATAAAGTGAAAAGTTTTGAGTGAAAAGCAAATAAAAATGTTCTTTTTCTTAAAGCCTGTCAATAAATAACATGGATATTTGCTGGGAGGGGGGGATTCTGTGATAAATCACATTGAATCTGGAGTGAATCAGTGTGGTTGGAATCCCCTGTCAGTTTTGTTCACATGGACTGAAGCATACAGGTGATAGCTATATCTGATTAATGTCTTAACTCTGATTAATGATTAACTCATTTGGTGTCCATATATATTTGATGAAAAACTTTTAAATTAATTATAATCTGAGAGTCAGATGGGAACCATAAACAGACTATCCTATTGTGGGTCCAGCCACGAGTTAGCTGATCCCTGGCTTGTTTGCTGCCCTCACTTCTGTTTGTGATACTGTGATAAGACCTGCAGGAATGCGGAGGGGAACGTGGGGAAATAGGTGTTTGTGCTGAAGGGGCAATAAACTCTCAGCCATTCCTCTGAAAGAATGGGTTTATGAAAATTAAGGGGTAAACAGACCTGGTCTCTATTACACTGGGCATTATTGTAACATTTTTATCGTATACCAGTGACCTAATCTGTACTAAATAATTTATATTAAATACCAAATTGTTTCAGACCTTCAGCACAACCCCCTATGGCTAGACAAGTGGTGCCTGTGAATTTACACACTTCAGGCAAGACAAATGGGCTGTGCACAGTTTGTTCACTGTTGGTATTTGGACACTCAGACATAACATGCTGACTGGTGTTTCTGGATGTCAGAGGACGTAGTTTTCACTTCTTTACTAGTTACATCACTCAAAAGAGCTAAAGTCCTCTCTTGCTAGTGGGGAATGAGTAAAGATCAGCCATAGCTGTCTTTTTTTCCACTGTTTAAATTACAAGCTGCTAGATATAGTAATTAGTGCGAGTTCCTGCACTGGGGTTTTCCACAAATGTTAAATTGGTGCCTTAGACTTTCCATAAACTTCTTTTTTATCCATTTAAGAGTTGTGTGAGGTATTTGTTGAGTCTCTACTCTATACTGCCAGCAGGAAGCCATTCAGCTGGTCTGGGTCAATGACTTTCTTTTACTTCTTTCTTGAAATATGACTCATTATGATGACATAATCTGACTCAGCTTCTAAGCCAGTCGATTCCCCAAACCCTGTACACTCAATCACTGATCTATTTTTTTCTTTTTTTTTCTAAAAAGGAAAGGCAAAAGAGAGAACAAAAACCCTTTAGAGATTTCAGTTGAGGGTGTGCATCTAGAAAAAGAGTGGCTTAGCAAAGCTGTTGTGTTTGCTAATCAGGTTTTCCAGGAAACTGTATTGTTGCTTTTTCTCAAAGCTGCTTACACAGTAAAAAAAAAAAAAAAAGTTATTTATTGTTAGGCATAATTCTAGTTGTCATTCAGACTAGTTTTAGTTTTTCTTAATACATTTCGAGTGTAAGTACAAGTGTGTTAAAGTGTGTGAGAGATTGTCTGACGTTCTTCAAGTATTAAATCACAGCAAGTGTAGCATCTTTATTTAAATGCTGTGCTGTGCATGTATTTATAAATTTCCTGTCTGTTGTGGCTTCACTGACATTTTCCATATTGTGGCTTATTTTTCTTAGCTTGACGCAAGACAGATTGCTAGATTTGGAACATGCATGTAGGACATTCCTACTGTGATAGTAAAATGAAATACAGGCATATCCATTGTATTGTTTAATGTTACATAATGTCTTCATTTTTTGGAACATATCATATAACGATATGGTCCATATTAATTATAATATACAATATAAACAGCAATTTCCCAAACATACTGTAATTTTATTCTTAAAATCGACTTCCACCTAACACACACAAAAAAGACTGACCAATCTGGCTGTGCAGCCAGTGACTCATTGTGTTCTGCTGCAGGTTAAGGCTTGTTCTGGTGTGAATTAACAAGCACAATAATAGCCAAGTGAAAGCTAATGCTTGTCCCCTTTACCACCCCTTCCATCAACCACCCGCCCCTTTTCCAAATCTATTCTGCCTTCAGGCTTACTTGCGTTAGGCGTAGGAAGTTGGATTAATAGTGCTGGAAAAGGTGTGGCCGATTGTTGTTCTTTCTCTATGGTGAAAATTATACCCAAATACAAAAAAGTAAAAAAAAGTCTGGTCTTTTTAGGGTGCTTTAGGGTAGAGGGTAAAGGCGTAAATGAGACAGTTTTTTTTATTGTGCAATCTTTAAGCCTGTGATTACTACACATATCACAGCAAAACGAATGACCTCATCTCTTATCATGATGTCATGCAAGAGACCCATGCCAGGAAATAAATAATAAAAGCGCATAAAAGTTTTGGTTGATTGCCACAAGCAATAAAAGTTTTGGTTGAACTTTTGATCATCACCACATGTTTTTTTCATTTTCAATGAACATCCAAAGCGTTATTTTATTCATCCTTTCTTCTTTTATTGACTTATTGAATTAACATTTAAAAAAAAGCTTTAATCAATTTCAGTAGGTTTCTCTGTGTTCATTATGTGACAAATGTGCCTGCAATGAAATATAACAGAAGCAGGGTTTTGCTGCCCCTCTCCATCTGGTTTGTACCCTTTTATTCCTTTCCCCTAACCTCCCAGGCCACTTTTTCTTCCTTTTGAATGCCCGAGGACTTGTGTTGGCTTGGTTTAGGCATGTTGCAGTACTAAGAAAGACTACAATGAATGGCTCTTTACAGTATAATAGTTCATTCCAATAACGTGAAAGCGTCTGTAGCTCTATCTACCCTATGTTACACCATTCTCTTATAAGATTTTTCATTTATGGACCTCCCTTGGAATACAAAGTCTTAGGGGCATGTCATAAAAGCCACTGGAGCAGATTGTGGCTGTAGTGGTAAGAGGGTCTGGTATGCATTAATGGCCTATTAGTGACATATATATGTACGCTCTTAAGTGATTCAGAAGCCAGAACTGTGATTATTGTAATATGACACCCAAGCATCCAGATGGAAACTATTTGAGTCCCTACAAACTGTCATAAAGGGGAATGGGATAATCTCCCACAGTGTTGCCACAAAAAAAGAGCCAAAAAATCTGGCATACAGATGAGCTTCACTTTATAAATGTGTTATATGATAATTTATTAACATCATGACCTGTTACACAAGCCTTTTGGTTTTGTGTACACTTTCTTTCCTTTACCGCAACCACAAACATGTACACACACGTGCATGCACATGTCCCAGGCACAATGGATAATAGTGTATTTACAGGCTATCCAAACACAAGGATGCATTAAAATCTCTAGTGTGTTGTGTGTGCGTGTGTGTGTGTGTGTGGGATGACTTGCTTAGTCAGGGCTGTTTCTTGACCCTGACACAGATGGTCCATTGGCTTATTCTCTCATTTTGTGGATGAAACACGCTATTGTTTAGAGGACCTTCCAAAAATTCTGTAAACAATCCAGTGTCACTGTGTGCCATGTGACTTGGGACTAAGGGTTGTTATTCATTTCTCACTCAATAAAGAATTAATCAATCTGTATTGGTTGTTGATATGCAAAGCAATAGTGCAAATATATGATGATGTTATTTCGTTATTCTGTTTCCCACAGAGTCACAGCTCAGCGCAGCATCGAGGATGCAGAAGAGATAGAGAGAGAGCGAAGACGCCGGGCGCGAGAGGCTCTTAGAAAGGAACACAGTATTAGCGGATCAGCCGGATCTCCTCAGGACAGCTCTGGACCCACCCAGGAGTGTCTGTAAGTCTAATAACATTTTTCTTTTTTATTATACTACAAACAGCCAAAGTTGCCTCTTTTTAACTACCTAGGCAATAAAGAATGTATAGTATGGCGAAGCTTTATAGCGGGTTCTGTAACTTTCCTGCTGTACATTTTGCACAGCTTCCCGTTTTTAACAGCAAAATGGGAAATAAACCTAATAAAGATGTTTAAATCAACATATAAGTTTTATATATTGTATGTCAGACTATCAAGAACTTGTTCTCAATGGTTCCTTATTGGGTGCTGAAAGCTGATGCCAAGATACATTGATCACAGAAGAAGGTAGTGAAAAAAACATCTTCTTACATGTACCGGCAATGGGGTCTTGTGGCTTAATGGCTGCACTCGATCTAATGCCAAAGCTCTGTCTGTAATAGCTTAGAAACAGAGGAATGCAAGTGTATTCAAGCTTTATTGAATGTAAACGCACCAAAAGGATTAAAACCTCATTATAAACAGTAAACATAAAGGTTAGGTGATCTTTTAAAGGGCATAGCTTGGACAAAGGAAGGATAACCAAAGGAAGGAAGTGGAGTCAAACCAGAAAGACGAGACTTACACAAAACAAACAAGCAATGTCTCAGTTATGTCACAGACATATTAATTTCCAAAACTAAAATTTCACCTCTTTTTAATCTTGTTTGTTGAAACGACTGCTTCCGAGGTTTTCATTTATCTTTACTTGTGATCTCTACCCTCTCTAATATCATTAGACTCTGTGATATCATTTTTTTCCTGTGATGTCAAGTGTATCAAGTGTAAAGTCAGATCAGGTGTTATTCATACTGACATCTGTTACTTGTGTCTGCTTGCCTGTGGCAAGAGAACAAGAGCATTAACAAAACCACCTAAAAAGCTCAATCACACCTCAAACATCTGCTTCCTCAGATTGCGTTTGAAGCTGAATGCTGGTGTTAATAGATGGAGTGAATGACGTCAGGCTGTAGTTTTATGACTAGATATTTGTAGCTACGCTGCTGCAGGTCTTTGAGCCCCATATGTTGTTCATGCTTTGCTGGATTTGAAGTTGAGCACATCTCTCATAAAGTGATTGTTGTTATTTTCTTGTTACTGTTGTTAAAATGTCACGTCTTCTTATTTACACCTTCAACTAAGTTTTAGATGTATTGCGCAATCTCAAAACAAGCAGCTGAGAGTCTATATGATTGTGCAGCTGCTGTAAACTCTCAGATTACACAGATTTTCACAGATGTTTTATTATTCAGAAACAGAAATGTAAAACCCCAGATTTTGGTGCCAAAATTGTGTCATTGAAGTATGAACTAAGAAAATGTATCCACATCTTGAGATGATCACATATGATAAAAGGTCTGAAAAAGTGTGGGTAAAAATCAAACTAAGTTACCGGGGCGGTAATATAATTACAATTTAAACTTCAATTGTATAAACATCAATATAAAGGTTTATAATTGGAAATAAAAAAGTTTAAAGAGTTAGCCACATAAAGCCTATGCATAATATTTAATTTATTGTTTTAAAGCATCATATTAAATAACAATAAATAATACATATATAGCCATTATATATAGTTACAAGAGTAAAGTATAGATTTTATGAGTTTATTTTTTTAGCTTGTGTTTTTTTTGTGTGCAGATTCGAGAATGAACTGAAACCCAGCAGCTCTGGTACACTGGAAGAGGATGAAGGTTTCAGTGACTGGACTCAGAGGTTGGAGAGAGGCAGACAGATCAGGCAGGAGGAAAAAGAGACAAGAGAGGCAGACTTAGAGGTGGAAAGAACTATGAACAAAGGAAGCAGGAGAGGGGAGATCAGCTCTACCATACTAAATCTACAGCATAAAGCACCGGGTGAAGCGGAAGAAGTGTTGAATTATTTGCCGGCGAGGAAGACCAGTGAGAAGTGCATGTTATTCGGAGACAAGTCAAGCAGGCTTATGGCCAGAGACACACCAGAATGGAAGGAAGACTCAATCACAGTTAACAAGAAACACATGGAAGAGCCAAAGCCACACATAGAGGAAAAGGTAAGGCTAATTTATAAATTAGCCTTAGCCTTACCTTTGTAAATAGATAATTTTTTTTTCAGATACTTAAACCTGGTGGAGGAAATTAGTCAGAATATCACATCAACATTGTCCATGAGGTATAAATGTATGTAAGAGTATATATTATTTAGCCCTGAGAATAAGATGGCATCCCCATAAGATGGCATAAGCCATCCTATGGTATATAAAACAGATCCCCTAGTCCTTTGTAGGATAATTGATACAGTAAATATATGAACAAAGGAGTTCTCATTATATACCTAATAATAACCATCTTTATTATACGTTTACCTTGGGTAAATTACCAGGTGAAAGAAGTGAGAAAAGAAGTGAGGGTCTCATATACATCTAAAGTCTTCCTGCAGCAAGACAGATCCCCCACCACTAACAGCGAAGAGCCTGCTCCAGAGGAAGTGATGCCAAATCTGCTCAAAACTAGGAAGAGTACAAGGTCAGGTTTTATGTTATTTCTTATTGTTTAAAGCTTATAAAATGTTAAAAAATTTGCTTAACTATTAGGGGTACAAGCAGTTATGGTCATTAGTTGATCAATAATCTATGTAAAGACATTCTTTCTTGTACTTTAAGCACTATTCATGGATTATTATACCATTTATTTCTATAATCTTGGTTGCTTGTTGTAATATTTTGTCAGTTGCATTAAAACGCAGAGACTCACACAGGGACTTGTCTAAACATGCTGTAATGAATAAGCTTATAGTCTGCATATTGCAACATGTCACCACCCACAGAGTCCCATAACATCCCAGTGTAATTTTCTTTTCATTAAATATACAAGGTTGTAATTTGTAAATGCAAAATAATGCCTTTAATTATAGAAACGTTGAAGCACAACCAGTCTATGATGAAATAATTTGGAACTCTATTATGCCAATATTAACTGGCTGAGAACCTTTTTCTAAACGAAAACTGTGAATCAAAGGAGGAGCTAAATAAAGAAAAAAGCTGATGATGTCCCTGTGTCACACATGGCTCTTTTCCAGGGGACTTCTGAGTTCTCATGTGTTTCCTTCCTTCTGTTCACCTCCAGCAGATTCATAGGTCAGGGCTCAGAGTTGAGAGAACAGGCAGGGGGCAACCTGGAGACCGAACAGAAGTTGGAAAAGATCCGACGGAGCCACCAGGAAAAGGAAAGTCAGGAGCTGGAGCAGCTTCGTCAGCGGCAGGCTGAGGCTGAGGTAGAGCTGGAGGAACTCAAGAAAAGGAGAGTGGAACGCAAAAAAGTGCGTGAGGAAGAGGAACGCAAGAAGGAAGAAGAGGAGCAGCAGCGACTGGCAAAGGAGGAGGTAATATAAAAAAAAAACCCCACACAGTTTCTGTTAATATATTCATGTTTTTTGTACAATAGAGTGTATTGGATATAACCAAAGCATTGTGTGTGACTGCTAATAATAAATTGTGTGGAATGCATTAAAGGAGGAGAGAAGGCGGATGAAGGAAGATATTGAGAGGAGGAGAATGGAAGCGGCTGAGAAGAGGATGAAAAACTTCAGTGTGTCATCCTCAGATGGGGACGAGTCATTTAACCCTCTCAGTCCAAAGAGTCCCACTTTCAAGGTAAACAACAACTCAGTAGTGTAGGTAGTCCAGACTTTAACTATTTATATATACTGTAAATACACACTGACGAAATGATTGAATGAAACTGATTAAAATACATGTTTTCCAGATGATACATTTCATTTAAATTTGTAAGTTGCATGTGTTTGGGATGATTGTATGTGTCTGTTTGTGTGGCCTTTTACACTGGATACACATAGACTGCATTTCCACTGCAAGGCTTGATGTTCCGAGTTTTAATGACCCGTCATCTAGAAAACTGACCTGTATCCGATATCTGCATTTACGGTATACACAGCAAAACAAACCGAACATACTGACCGGAAAAGGGAGTAAAAACGGCGCAATAATCAATAAACGCAATGGACAAAGTTAAAATTATTATTCAGTATTTTGCTCCCACATCATATTCGCGGTTGGCAAAACAATACCCTCTTTGGGTGGAGAACCGCTAAGAGAGAAAGACAGCCTAATGTGTGTGTGTTTTTAATCAGCCACAGCCGTGGAGTGTTAACATTGCCTCTGCCTTGAACATTTGTTACATTGAACAAAATAAATAAATATTAAAATACACAGTTGTGCTTAGTTATTATATATAGCTGTTGGTGTCCACATGAGTTGACGTCATGCACCAGCATCTCTTATTTAATGATGTTTGACTTCCTTTAACAGGTGAAAATCCGATCTGCCTGCTAACATGGCACACCTTAATGCACCGATTTATATCCAATTTATTGCCTCATAGGAATGAGACCTGAATCTGATCTGAAAATATCAGAATTTATGTGCTTTTTTTTAGTCAAATCCAATCTGTGCCACATTGGAGGAAAATATCAGAATTGGGTCACTTGATACATGCAGTGAAAATGTGGCCATGAAGTGCATGTATACTCTTATAAAAAGGTTCAAATTTTAAAAGCAATTTTAAGTTATAAAAATTGAGCAACTTATGCAATTTATGTACTTTTTTTAGCAAAGGTTACAAATATTAACCATCCAAAGAACCTTTAAGGAACCCTTTTTTAAGAGAGTAGGCTTTGAAATTTTATGTCTTTTTATGACATGGATGCGTTCATGTATAAGTTTACATTGCTGTTTAGTCTGTGCTCGCTGTGTGTCACTAGCATACATCACAATGTACAGTGGACTGTGTGATGATTGGTCAGTTATTCTGTTTCACCAGCATCATCTTTATGAAAATTTATGACTATTTTTTTTACTTACACTTAAGTTAGTGTGACATTATTATTATGCTGCTATGTGTGCCTCTTTGCTGTAGTTGTACCACTGCATGCATCTATTGTATTACCCTAAGCTTCTCTTTTAATATGTACAGTTACTTTCTAAAGTGATTTTCATAATCTTTTGTTTTTAGCCCGGTTACATTCCAAAAGATGACAAATGTGTGGTGACCTCGGAAATCACTTTATAGAAGCTTTAAAGCCTGAACAATTTACCAGTTCTCATGAAGTAACTTGTGATTTATTGCCATAATTTGCATTTAACATGTACTGTATAAAATACAAGAATAACAGATATTTTTTACTCACATTTATAAAAAATTATACTGATATAAAATTATAGGCTGTAAAATTGCAGAAAAAGGTACATGGAAACATCATCCATCCATGTCATGTTCTAATCTCTTTTTCTCACGTAAATGCCGGTCCCAACATTTAATATGTTTTTAAGCATTTATTATTTAAAGGAGAGAACAGAGATGAAACAGGAAAGAGAGGGGGCGTGGGACCGGAAAAGCCCCAAACAGGAATTGAACCCAGGGCACCTGGAGCACAACAGTATCATGTTTATATCGACATGATACCCACTACGCTACAGCTCTGATAGTGTATTTAGGTCTCAAATGACCACTTTTTAAATCTAATGACTTTATTAGGATCGTATACATTAAAGTCTGGCATATAATTAATTACTTAATCTAATGAATTACGACCAATTTAAAACATTTTTAAGCTTTTTATTTTCGTTTGCCTCAAGAGGGCCCTAAGCAGAATGTTAAAAACTTTTTATCCTGCTGTTTTTTGTCTTTCTTGCTTTTCTTCTTGCTTTTCTCTGCACCAAAAGCATATATCCTTTTTTCTGCAGGGCCGCTGCTTCTTCAACCACTTTCCATCCTTTTCATGTACTCTGTAACCACAGGGGCCCCTAACCAACTGTTAATTTGCTTATGCTTAGGCCACCTCTGGTTTATTATCTTGGCCACTTATTTACATAATGTACAAAAAAGCTGGGTTTTTTTTATATCAAAATTAATTAAAAACAAATTAAACCCAATTATATGTAGTAGCTTCCAGTCAGTAAAATCAATAAGATATAATAGGTTTTCCCAGGTCATCACACAAGTATGCATGCTTCTCTATCTGTTGGTTTACAAGTTCTACCTGTACTTTGGGTCATTTGCTGTCTGTCTTATCTGTGGTTTTGAGCTTTCTTTTGCTTGCATGTGCAATTTCAGAGAGAGCATGAAGAGAGGTTGACAGCTGAAAGTACATGCTCGGTGAGTTGGGAATCGATCAACCAGTAGGATCGGCAGCAAAACAGGGGCATCTCATACGGGGCTAAAATGGGAGACACTGAGCATGCACACGGATAGTTTCCTACTTGATTATTTATCTTAATATCCAGCTGATTTAATATGTATTTATCAAATTCGCATTTATTCCCAGATGATGTTTATAACGGAATCTATAACCAGTGAAAATGCTGAAAATATTGAAAAATTTTACCAAATGCATGCAAGAGAAAAATAATATTTTATGGAGGTCTGCACCAACGTAATCTTGGAAATAGAATTCTTACACCACCATCTGTTGACTTGTAATGCTTTCCTCCCTCCTCCTTACAGATCATAGACAGAACAGAGTCCTTGAATCGTTCCTTAAAGAAAAGGTAGGTTTATTTAGCTCTGTCATTCACCACAAAGCATGACACACTTATATTTACATGGTGGAAAATGATTCGTGGTGTGTAAACTCAGTCTTGGGTTAACTATAAATAACATTAGACCAAAAGTATGGCTTCCAAACTAAATGGCTAAAGTTTAAAAGTAAACATTGACATAGGTGCTCGGGTGACTTAGGTCACCTTCTTATGCTATTAGTTCATCACTTTTTTTAACAGTAATTTATGGGTCAAGTAACATAGTCCAGATGTGGAAAGTGTGTGTCTTTCCTCTGGTGGCTGCTAAGATATTGTGGTAGACTGAGACCAGGCTCCATGCAGTCTGAGACACAAAATTATCAGTAACCCTTCGAAATGTAAAGTTATTTAGAGCTATTTATTTGTTGGTAGTCTTAAAAATGATCATACAGTGATACTTGTTATTTCTGATTAATTAAAACTTTGGGTAAGTGGTAGCGCGCCTGCTATCCAACCTTCCCTTTTCCTATGACCTAGCTCCAAGCTCCTGTATTCTGTTGGACTGCTAATTGGAAGATCATGGTCCGAATCCCCGGACCACCAAGTTGCCACTGTTGGACCCCTGAGCAAGACCCTTAACCCCCAATTGCTCAGATGTTTAAAAGAGATAAAAGCGAATTGGATAAGAACGTCTGCCAAATGCTGTAAATGTAAAACACTTTAACAGGGAAGAAAATGTGTAATAATCGAATATGTGTTAAGTTATATTGTCTGGCTGTTGTTAGAACAACATTTTTTTCCATATATGTCAGTCTGTAGACTGCATTTGTCTTGAAAAAGCATTGCATCATCCCTAAAGGAGCAAGTTAATCACCCGCTTGTATCACTGATGACTAACACATGTCTCCCAGATGTTCACTGATGTAATACATATGAAATGACCAGCATGTGAATAATACAGCGTTAAATTTCCCCAGCCTGTCTCCCCCAAACACCCCCCCCCACACACACACTTTTATGTTTTGTATAACCAAAATAAGAGGCCAGCAATCTAACACATACAGTATATATGCAGACAAAACTTGTCAACAAAAATGCACTCTAAAGTGAACATTAACAGTGTGATAGGAACTTTTAGGAAATGCTAATGAGTGAGTAGTAGCTACAATATCTCTGAAAGGGCATTGTACAAAATTTGACATATTCATTCATCATATTCCTTTCTGGGCTTCTGGCCAGAAGATGAGGTAAGATTGAACGTTTTTTCTGCCATGTAGCTGTTGACATTTCCTGACCTTTGTATTGGAAACTGTCTTTGTTTTGGAAACAGCAACAGCTTCAAGAAGACTCAGCCACCACTACTTTTATCTAAAATCGATGACAAACGGGAACAGTACACTCATGCTGTGGAGGTAAGTCGTCATTTGTCATGTATTTTTTAAATTCAATGGAAATTTTTCAAATAGGGTAATTCCTTAAAAAGGTGGATTCCTATTATGCGTTAGGAAATCTGATCCCAATTTAGCAATAAGAAGGCTGATCCTATTTAGTATTAAGGACACTGATCCCAGCTAAACATTAAGGGAGCAGATTGTTAGGGGTTCAAAACCCAGTACTAACACGCTGCCCAATAAGCAAGTTCGTTAATCCAGTATCATAACTGACCCTGTGCTCTGGATGTGCATAGAAATTTTTTTTCCTCTGACAAATAAAAGCTTCCTTTCAGTAAAAAGTTTGCATTTAGCATTAGGAAATCTGTTCCTTGTTAGAGAACAAACAAGTCCAGCAACTGTTTATTATTAAGTCTAATCTCCGTAAGCAATAATAAGTCTGTTCCGAGACCAACATTTTGAAATCAGATTATAGCTTTGTATGTAATGTTATTAAAACATGATAGTAATGAGTGGAATCTTTGCAAGCCTGTAAAACAATAGTTTAAGGTAAGGGAGCCCATTAATGTTCTTTAGAGACACTTTGCCATTACTTGCCCAGCAGTCATTTTCAGCTGTGTTTTGTAGCATGGTGTGTGAAAAAAAAAACACCTACAAGATATTCTAAGGAGGTTGTATGTTGGCAAATTGAAGGAACAGTTTAAAAATCAGCTATTTATTATTCAATATATCAATTATTTATTAGTGTATGGTAACAGGATGTTTTGTTTTTTTGTATTTTGTAGAGCTCATCAAAAGAACCAAAGACGCCCAAGTCAGCTTTAGTGGACATGCCCTGTGTTCCTGAACCAGTGGTTGCCAAAAAGAACCTTTTTGAGGCAGGAGACGCCTGGAACCAAAGCACATCTAAAGGAATGCCATCAAAGGTCTGGGAACAACCGTGTGCACTGAAATACTACTAGCAATACAGAAAGAAAGTTTTACTCAATAAAGTAGGATTGAAGTTAAAACACATATAGGGAATTTTGTCATTATAGTGCAAATCTTCTTCCAGTGCACCTATAAGAGTTAAACAAAATAGTCAACAGTTTTACTTCTACTCATCAGAAAAATACTGTAACAGAAACGATGTCATAATGCTGTAACCCTGTATAAAACTTTTGCGTTGAAGGTGATAAAATGCTGACAGTTTCAGCCTTTTCATGTTCTAGGCGGTGATTTAGAAAATATTCTCAAAATGACAAGTCACCTCTATTTATATTTATTTTTAGCACTTTTTAACAAAAAAGATTGTGTCAAAGCAGTTTTACAGAATTCAATTAAAAATTGTGGGAACTCACTGTTCAGATAATTAATAATTAAAAAGCTAATTAAAAGATAATTCACCAGTCACAGTTACCTTGTAACACGGGTGGCTCAGTAAGTAACATTGCTGCCTTACAGCTTCATGGTTCTCGACTTGATCCTGGACTTGGGTTATTGTCAGTTTTGTAATGTAATGTATGTTGCTTGGATTCTTTGGTTTTCCTTAGTGTCCAAAATCCTACAGGTAGGCAGATTTCCTAGACTAAACTACCTGTAAATTTCTTATCTTGGCATATAATCCAAATTTCCTGACTGGGTTTCAGTGTCTTTAGTGTAATTATACACATATCATATGTTGCATGTGTTTAGGACACTGATGGACTGAAGGTGGGTGTGGCTGATTTGATCACTCAGTGGGTAAAAGGAAGTCCAGAAAGTGGCAACAGAGCTCAGTCAAAACCAAATGTAAGTGTTGGCTTCCTAGTCTTTTAGTGATGCCACTATGTCACACATTTTCTGTTTGAAGTTAAAATTTATACCTATACACATCTGCATCTGTACTGCAATAAAGGGACGAGTCGAATATTTGGAATTAAGCATTATGGCTCTAGAGTTTGCTACTACAAACCAATATAAGATTGGATTACTATTCATATTTCTATATAAATTTAGATTTGATCATTTATAAGTTTGCTTCTATCCAGATGTAAATCTTTTTTTTTTTTTTAATGGCTACAGCTGTAATCATTTTAATTTTTGTTTATTGTGATCTTATTTGATGTCATCATTCTTTTTACTGCCCTCTGGTGGTGAGTGTGCTGATTGGTCTGTGCTCCTTCTCAGGATGTTAAAGCAGGCGATGTGCTCCAGAAGAAAAACATGTGGGAGATCATAGGAGAAGGCTCAGCCACTGGGCGCTCAGGGCAATTAGGGAAGGTACTGAATCATATATTTCCTTGCTGTACTTTTATACCCTTTCTTACTCTCTTACGATGGTATTTATTTATTTTTGTGTTTACTTTCAGGGCACTTCTTCCAGCAAGCGCTATAAGTTTGTTGTGACTGGTCATGGCAAATATGAGAAGATTTCTGTTGATGATGACAATGACAGTGAATATCCAAATGGAAAATTAGGTAAGAACTGAGAAATCTTCACAATATGCTGTTGCGCTGTATAATTTTGGCATATTTAGTTTCACAATAAATATAACTTTTTGAAACAATCTGATAATTACAATTTATTTAGCTGTACATATGCAAAAACCTGGCTAATAATATATTGAATTATTAAACAACTATATCCATGCGCCATCTTCTCCAAATGAGGAATTTTTATTACAAAAAAAAATACAAAACATTTAATCTAGCACCTTAAAAAGCAAAGTATTATACAGACCGTACAGAGAATGTGACCCATTCTGATTTTAAATCACACACACACCCAAAAAAATAAGGGAAAAGCATAAAACATGGACAGGTTTACACCCCATGTTAACATAAGCCATGCATAACAGCTGACAGTACTCTCTTGCCTCGTGTAACCATTTTCCTGGCACAATTCAGTCAAAATAAAGCTTTATGTAGACCTACTCTGGTCATTATTTTTTTGTAGGATCAGTGGTATATTCAGGCTCTTTCCCAGACTTACCTTTTTCTCTCCCAAGTCTCTATTATCTCTAATTTGCCCTAATTCCAGCTATCCAGCCAACCGCAACTTTCAAAACCCCTGTAAATACTGTTCCTTCACTGAACATACAATCAGATCTTTGTCCCACAGGCATCACTATACAAACAGCAACTAAAACAATAAAAGGAAAAAAGAGCACCATTTTGAGTACAGTAAATATCACTGTTATGAATATCTGTACACTTGCTTAGACTTGCAGTTATACCAACTGCCAATGAATTCCAGCAGTGTTAACGTTAACGTTAAGGTTAACGTTACATCAGAATTACATTAATACTGGTGCCACTGGTGGGTGGTGTCAGACAGACGTGTGCTGATTTATAGAGATTTTCACACCTAAACGTCATTAAAATTTAGACTTAAAAAAAAAAAACTCTAAGCAGAATGTGTTGACAAAAAAGAACAGGAAAGCATTTCAGAAAGAACAACAGCTATGCAGTGTGCTGCTGCCATGTAATTGGCTGATTAGGGCTCCGTCATAAATCACACACTTTCAAATTATGTAGTACGCAAAACTGAGTATGCAAAAGGTTCCCGGATGATCAATTACTAATCCCGCCCTGGAATCTGAAGTATGTACTTGAATATCCTATGAGTGCACGGGAGAGACGACTCGTCATGTGTGGAAGTGGCTTTAAGTGCTTAAAGAAAAAATGACATTGTTCCCTGTACTTAAATTGCACTCGTTGAACATCATTTAAATGAAACATTATTCGCACCGCTGTGATGTTGTATGTCACACGCCCATATGAACATGACGGATGTAGTATGTCTGAATTTTATTCATACTAACGGGAGGCACATACTTACTTAAATGTAGTTCACACTTACACAGTAGTTAGTGATTTCGGACGGAGTCATTGTGTACGGGTTTTTTCAAATTAACCGGACAGTAAGTGTTGTGTATTTTTCAAACATGTAAATGCTTTAGAGATTAAGTGGTGACTCCATGATGCCTATAATACAAACTTGCATCCTTCATTTTTATAAATGTATTTCAGAAAGACACTGAAGACCATTTACAAAATAAAGATGCTTCAAACACTTAAGCTACAACATATTTACTGTACTTTTCTGTTATAATAATATGATGTGACACAATGAGGTATGAGGTAACGCAATATGATTTTCCCATGATTCCTCTGTGTAAATCATACAAAGACATTACATTGACTTTCTTATTTAATTTCGACTTAAAGATAGTTCAGCTGTGATACACAGAACTGTACACAATTGCAGTGTCCTTGACATTTCCATTACTCATCACCTAGACAGCAATAGTTTTTGAAGTGCCGAACCCTTTGGCTGTTCTATTAAAATCTTTGGGTTCTTCATCTTTATTTTTCCGGCTGATAAGACCCATCTCAAACACTGTTGCAATCTTTGTCACAGGTCGAGAAGCGGCCTCTCTCAGTCTTCTGGCGTCAAATCGAGGACTATACAGGAGAACTGGAAGGCGATGTGCAAATGCAGGAATTTCTTTCGGTTTTTCTGATCTAGCCTCATCTGTTTTTTGCTCCTCGGTTTTGTTAGCTTCAATCTGTTGCATGATACTCTCTTTGGTGGAAAACATTTGGAACAGGATAGCGTCCCACATTTTTGCAGCTCTGGGAGCATCTTTATTGTCTTTTTCAGTAGTCTTAATTGTTTCTTTGTCATGGTTGTCACTTGTTTCCTGAACAGTTTCTTCAACGACTTCTTTTTTTACCTCTGGCTGTAAAACAGGAAACTTGGGTTCCTCTACCTCCACCACTAAGTGTTTCTTGAGACGAGACCAGCCACTGAGTTTTGACTTCATGCCCTTCGGTTTTTGAAAGGCTTTCAGAAGGGGCTCTGCAGCTGGGAGGGTGCCGTTCTCTTTATTATCTGGCTTAGTCTCTTCTGGTATTCTGTCTTTTGTTGTTGATAAATTCTCTTCAACAGGTTTACCTTTGTCCTTCTGATCATTGGTTGTCTTGACCAGAGGCTTATCTTCTTTTCTTTCAGTCACAGGTATTTCAGAGGCCTTTGTGGAAGGCTGGGCAAATAAAGGTTTTTGTTCTTTAATCCTCTCTAGTAAAGACATACTAGGCTCTGGTGTCTTCTGTAACAGTGTACTGAATTTTGGTGTCTTTGAGCTTTTATCCGCAATTTGGTCAGGGGTTCCAACTTTTACAGTTTTATCAGATATGGGTTGTGTAGGCATAGTTTTAGGTTTAGAAGCCTCTTTCAAAAGTACAGATTCCACAGTCGTTGGTTTAGAGGTCTCATAGGTTGGAGTGCTGATGGCAGGAACAGTGGTAATTGTCATTGGAGATTCTGTTGGCGGTGTTTCAACTGTGGATACAACAATAACTGGAATCTTCACTCCAGGGACTCCAATAGATTTTTTCATTTTTTCCAATGTAGAGATATCTTTATCCAATTTTGGTTCCGCTGTTACTATTGGCATTGTTGCTTCTGTGCCTTCACAAATTGGGAGAACAGGAGTTACATTTTCAATAGTAGCAGAAATGGATGGTGAAATTTTATCCACCAATGTCTTAGGACTCTCTAGCTTCTCTTCCAAAGCAGGTGTACATGCTGTCTGTTCTAGGGATGTGTCTTCCACATTGGTCAGTGCAATAGAACTAGAAATACCAAATGCAGGAGTAAAACTTTTGATCCCCCCATGGGCAACATATTCAGCTGGGGTTAATCCATAATATTTTGATTTGGTTTTTAATGTTGGCGTTCTTGGTCTTTGACCTGCAAATGGAGGTACAGTTGGTCTTTGATAGCTCAGGAGTTGTTTAACAGGTTCAGAAACCTCAGAATTTGGTAATTTGGAATTTTGATGTTCAACTACAGGAGTCAGAGGTTTAGGACCTTCATGTACGTTGGTCTTTAAGCTCTGGGATTCAGTGGTCTCTGTAGACTTTAAAGCAGCATGTACTTTGATGACTGGCTTTGACAACTCAGGTTCCCTGGGCTTTTCAGAAGACAGTCTAGCTTCTACGGTTTCAGATGTTTTGATATGAACCTCACCATTTTGTATAGATTCTGAAAGGTTTTGCTCTTGTGAAATTTCATCACTTGGCCCGACTAAACTTGAAGTTGGAGTTTTGGATCTTCTGCCCTCAATATACACAGGAGACACAGCAAAAAGAAGAGGGTTGGGTCTTGAAATTTCTAAAACAGGTGTCCGAGCAGGTGAAACATGATATGATGGTGTCTTCGGCCGCCCTGATAGAGTTTTCGATGGTGAAAGATCAAACGATGGTGTCCTTGTTCTTGTCGGAGTTCTGCCCCTTGGTGTCTCAGTCGTAACTGTTGCATCACTTTTAATCTCAGATGTTGGTGAAGTACCTTGAATAACCTGCGAAGCTGGAGTAGTCACAGTCTTTAGTTCAGAAACTGGGGTCAATTCAGATATAGGGGTTACACCCCTTTTAATTTCAGATGTAGGTGTTACACACTTTTTAATTTCAAATGTAGGTGTTACACTCTTTTTAATTTCAGATGTAGGTGTCACACACTTTTTTATTTCAGATGTTGGTGTCACACACTTTTTTATTTCAGATGTAGGCGTAACACCTCTTTTTATTTCAGATGTAGGTGTTACACCCCTTTTTATTTCAGATGTAGGTGTTACAACCCTTCTAATTTCAGGTGTAGGAGTAGCAACCCTTCTAATTTCAGGTGTTGGAGTAGCAACCCTTCTAATTTCAGGTGTAGGAGTAGCAACCCTTCTAATTTCAGGTGTAGGAGTAGCAACCCTTTTAATTTCAGATGTTGTGACCATTTTGATTTCTCTAGTTGGTGTTTTCTCTCTTTTTAATTCTGAGGTTGGTGTGACAATCCTTCTAACTTCAAATGTTGGAGTTGGACCTCGTAGAACCTCAGCAATAGGTGTTCTACTCCTTGGCACTGTTGTTGAGGATGTATATTGAGAGGTTTTTAATGTTGTTTTAGAAGTGTAATTTGTAATTTGGGGAACATCAAACATAGGTTTTGAGGTTGGCTGAGGACTTGCAGATTTGGAGATGATAAAAGTGGGTGTAGTCAAAACATTATTTGTTTGTTTTACTGCCACAAATATTGGTATTGTAGCAGTAGGCTGGATTATTTCTGTTGTGCTTGCTATAGACGTAACAGTTATGGATGTTGTATAAGAAGGAACCAATGGTGCACCAGCAGGTGTGGGAGGAGTTGTGTATGGAAATAATGTGGTCGGTGTAACATAGGGCTGTGGGGAAAACCTTGCTGGTGTGATGTAAGAACTGCTGCCCTGATGAGGGTAAGGGGATGGGGAATGCTGATACAGTGGCCTGATATTGAAACGTGGGTGCAGTGTACCTCCATAGATTGGTGTTTCTGGTGTCTTTGGTGGAGTTGAGTGGTCACTGTACTCCAGGTCAGGACTGGCCTCAGTTACTGGAGAGAGACATGAGCGGAAAGGGGCTGGTGTCTGAGAAGCTTGGGCAGCAGATTTTTTCTTAGCACTTTTCTTAAGTAATTTCTGGAGCCGGACATTTTCTTTTCCAGGTTTAGGTAGTAGTGGGGGTGGGTACTGCTGGGAAAGCAGGCCTGCTTGGGCAACATTGCGGATATGTACAGCCATAAAAATTTTCCGCCCCCTGGAAAACAACAAAATAAATTAGCATTTAAAGTTACATTTACAAGGATATCTTCCCCACAGGGTTAAAAGAAATATGGCCCTATTTTACAGTTAAGTTTTACAGTCACAAAATTCCATAATGTTTGTATCATAAAACAAGGTAACAAAAAATAAGATACTTGTTTACATTTCATATATAGATTTTATCATCTTGTCTGGTTCCAGATTTATTCTGATATAAATAAATGACAGGTTAGTTATAACAGATGACTGAACATCTAAAACTGAAGATTCTAAAACTTTCATGTCAAATTAAAACACACCCTTATCCAGAATGACTTACGATTATCTCACTCATACATGCAAGAAGTTAATGGTCTTGCTCAAAGGCCCATCAGTGGCAGCTTGGGGCTCCTGGGAATTAAACTTAAAACCATCCAATTAGTATATGCTAACCACTAAGCTACTATTATCAGTATTTGGCTTTCCAAATAGAAACTTCTAAACTGATACATTTACAGCACTTGGTGGACACCCTTATCCAGAGCAACTTACAATTTTCCTTGTTATACAACTGAGCAATTTGGGGTTAAGGGCCTTGCTTGGGGACCCAGCAGTGGTGGCTTGGTGGGGCTGGGAATCAAACCCAGGTCCTCATGTTGGTAGTCCAACAACTTAACCACTGCGCTACCACTTCCCCATAAAAAAAAAAAATAATAATAATTTATTATTTATGGCATCAAACTATTTAAATGCATTAATAATAATTGAATCAGTAGAAAATATATTTAAGAAAAAAAAATGCACATATAATTTATTTATGCATTTTCCAAAAAGGTATTTTAAACTAATGACCATGACTAATGTTTACTTTTTGTTTGTTTTTACAGGGGACCTGTGCCACCACGACTTGTAAAAACCTGTTGCCTGGTGATTTTTTTTATGGTGATTTGGCTCATTAACAAGGACATTTGTAAAGTAAAGTTTTTACATTTACATTTATAACTGACTGTTACTCACAGATATACGCTGCGACGTCTCATAGCAGATTTTAGTGTAGGGTGGATCTTGTTGATTTTATCGATTCTTGTGTCACATATACATCTGCATATACATCTGTGTCATGTTGCCCATAATGTTTACATTTATTATTTCAGCTGCCCTTGTCTGAAAGGCATGTCCATGTTTCAAAAACCCGAATCAGGTTTGCTATTTTGTTGGTATGGTTATGTATATGTAAATAGGATGTTTGAAGATAAACAAAGATTGTTGTTATATTTGAGTTAGACCCAACCCCAAATATTGTGGATGGACTATGGTGACAACCAAACAGTAAGTTAACTGAAGTTATATATGTAGAAAAGATACGAAAAAATAGACACTTTTTAAGGGTGCAGTTTGTCACTATACAGTCAATTGTGGTTTGGAAATGTCTTTCATTTAATCCTGAACACTGGACATAATCCACTTCAATATATTTTTGTATATATTTACTATATATTCACTATATTTCAGTTCAGTGATAATATTTGCACCATTAATGCTCTCCATGCAGCATCACAACATGGTTTATGATTTCCCTGATTTTGTTTAAAATATATATTTTGAATATATTACCATAAAAACCCCTTTTCTATTGTACTATTATTTTGTTTAATAAATTTGACCTGTTTATAATTAAATCTATTCTTGTTTGCTGTATTATTGCTGTATCTTGTTTGCCTCATATACAGATATTAATTAAACTAAACTGAGTGTTTTTAGTCAGTTTTCACTATTGTCTCATTTGATCCTGTGAAGCCGCTTTGACACAATATATACTATATAAATATATGACACTATATAAATAAAGATGACACGACCTGACTTTAAAACACAAGTACACCTCACTCAAAAGCTGAAGTGTTTCTCGGCCTGATTTTAATAGGCATAGGTGGGGCAGAGTTGTCTGCTCCCTGTCCAAGAGTCTGGTCTCACACTTTGTACCACACTATATAAACTAATGTCTTAATCTGTTTTTACAAAACAGGGCATTTAAAGCTCAGGATTAAACTTGGGCGTGTTACACAGAGAGTTGACACGTACATGTAATTACCACCCATACTATGCATCTGACAGAAGTAGCTGTCTGTCAACATATGTGACAGACAGCCACTGCTGTCCAGTTTGGATATACTAGACAGTTATTATATATATAGTGTATATATATATATTAAGGTCTGTGATTTCAAAACTAAAGGTTTTTAGTTAACATTTGGTGTTTAGTAAGTTGAGGCCTGATTAACACATGTCTAGTCGAGGCTTTTACTACTTTTTTCTGTTTTTTTCTTCTGTCTGTTTTTTTTTTTACTAATAATTAAATAAAACAACAAGACAACATTGTTTTTTTTTATCTACTAAATTTGAAATGTTAAAATCTTATTTAATAAAAACCTTTTTTTAACTGGTGAAATATTATTTATCGAAATGATTCTATAGACCAGACGGGTTATAAGAGTTTCTCAGCGCTTGACTCCCACAGAAACTGAACCTGTCGCCTGACACATGAGAAGGGTCATCCTTTTAAGGCACTGGAAGCTTAGCCATTTTGAAATAAGTCCAACACATTTTCCAATGAGGAAAGTGTAAGAATAGTCAGACAAGAGATTTAGGCGTTTAAGGGGGAAAAAAATAAAAACTTGCCACCTTTAAGCAAACTTCAACCACCACCACTAACAACAACAACAGGTAAACACACACCTGCGAACAAATAAAAAAATACATCAAAATTACTTACCAAGGCAGATAACAGATGGCTCACTTCAGAAAGAGTCCCTTTTAACAATAAGAAACAAATTCACTTAAAGAAAACATGCAAACAATTTCTACCTTACAGCTACCTACGTTTAATATTCATTTTTAACATATTTGATTCTGATTTGCTTGACCTCTAAATAATCCTTGAATACTGAATATCATTAAAATCCTCATCCTGTTATTTATTATAATACAGTGGGCTATAATAAAAAAATATATACACTATCAACAATACAGTAATGCAGCATAATATAATAGGTCTAATCTAACTGACTCATCACAACACCCACAACACCTGCTCCCAAACCACAACGATGCAGTAGCATTAACCCCCCTTTACGTACACTGTTCCAAAGAATAATAGGAGAATGATTTGAGTTTATTTTACCTGTGTTTCTGCTGGTTAGGGGCGACTGGCTGCTGCCTGCTTCTCCCAGCCTGGAGTATCAGACAAGAGGCTCATGTTAACCTCAACTATCACTTCTCCTCCAAAATGGAAGGCAATAGCACCATAGCAATCCAAAAATAAAACTTGAACTCTTTACTTAGAATGTGCACAGAGTAGTGATGTGGTGCAGAGAGACCGTCTGCATGGCAGGAGGCGGCCAGAGCACCTTACACACACTTCCCCCACCACCTGCCTAAAATCACCAAAGTCCTCTCAGGGAGCCTGGGTGACTGAAAAAGTGTTGCCCTCTACTGGGCAATGGATTAATGGTGCGCACCAAGGCTGTGAATATGATACCAACGCAGGGGTTTCAGGGGCAGGCTGTTAGTGTTAAAGGCCAGGTGTGACTGCAGGTGTCTTAATGCGATAGCGCTGAACACAGCTTAAGCTTAATTGCGAAACGGACATTAAGACTGTATACTTCATTAACTTTACCATCAGGACACTGAAATAAGACTTGTGGGACATGTTGCCATAGCATTTAAACTTAAATATGCAAAGTCTGGCAAAGTCCATATGTATGAAGCTGTGTCCATATAATTTTTTTATACATATAATTACATTATTTATACATAAACTTTTATTATTATAATAATAATTATTATTATTGTTATTATAGTTATTATTAATATATAATGGTAAGGTTAGGCATAATATAAAAAACATTATTATAATAATATAACATATACTATATGGTATAGTCCTTGTTTCAATGTATTTAAATTTGCTCAGATCTGTACTTAGAATTTACATAGATCAATTAGTTACAGTATGTGAGATTTGTATATGTTTTGGCATCCCCACTTTTAGATTCGTATCTGAGACGCTGCTAACTCTTCCTTGAGGAAACACCAAGCTTTAAGCCTTCGATTATCCTGCTGATGTCTCCATGTTTTAAATGCCTCCCACTCTCAGACGTAATGTTCAATTTGCAAGCCTAATGCAACCGCAAATATAGCGATGCTGTCTTGTTCCTTCTAAACTTGTGCCTCGTCCACACTCCCTTAATCGTTCCATCTCCTTATTCAGTGCCTAGGCCAAGACCTGGACTTGGCCTCCTTAGTCATGCCCACCATGCTCTCTTGACCAATAGGAGGGCTTCACAGATCAAGTATCACTATAACAGAAGGACTTAATCGGCCCTGGATGTTTGCAGAACTTTACAGCCAGTCTCCACCACCAGGGAGCTCACTGATTTTCAGCTTTTCTGAGGTAAGACAGACAAAGCAGACACTAAGACAGAAAAAGAAAAGAAAGAAAATGCTAGTAAAAAAAAGAGAGGAAGGAAAGGAAAGAGGACAGAGGACAGGTGGAACAAGTGAATGAGTGTGAGAATAGAAAAGAAACAGGGCATCTAGAAACATTAGGGCATCTTTCTCCAGCTGTACATCAGTAAAATGTATGTGTGCAATGAGAACTGAAGCATCAGAGGATAGTCCACAATAGGCGTTTTAATCATCAAGAGAGGTCTAAATATTTATATGCATTAGTCTCAGCCATTTATACAAATGTCTATTAAAATCGCTGTTGTAAACTACCCTCTGCTGGGGCAATGCTTTTTACACACACACACACACACACACACACACACACACACACACTATATATATACATATATATATATTTTAAGAAGAATATAGTGGGAGCAGGAGGACAGTGATTTAGTATTTGATATTGACAGTATGTTTGAAAACACAGAACAGAAAGCAGTATGTAAGTAACAGTGTGTGTTCAAGAGGATTTGAACAAAAGGGTACAAAACAAGTGATTAGTAAGATGAATGAGAGAAGAAACAGTAAGTTTTGTTAAAAGTAATGTTGCAAACAGGGGCCAATCACAGATAGTATAATAAAAAAGTTAAGAAGAAGTGGGAAGGAGGGAAAGTGGGAAAATGGAGAGGGGGGAAGGGGGGAACAGTGATTGAAGTGCTAGTGGGTAAGTGTGAGAGACAGAAAGCAGTAAGTGGCAAAACAGGGCATTTGCTTTTTTCAACTAAACATTAGTAATAGAATGTGTGTGTACAAAAAAGAATTGCTGCAGAAGAGAGGTAGTCCACAACAGTTTTTTTTTTTTTTTTTTTTTTTTTTGTTTTTTTTTTTTTTTTTTTTTTTTTTTTTTTTTTTTTTTTTTTTTTTTTTTTTTTTTTTTTTTTTTTTTTTTTTTTTTATTTTTTGTTTTTTTTTGTTTTTTTTTTTTTTTTTTTTGTTTTTTTTTTTTTTTTTTTATGTTTTTTTTTTTTTTTTAAAATGGCTACAACTAATACTAATGGAAATAAGCATATGTTGATTTTGGTGATTAAAATCCCTTATCAGAACTCAACATATATTAATTTCCAGTAGTTGGCGCTACTAATTCAGATATTAATGATTGAAACCTTTGGTGTTTCTCAGGTGAAAGGATGGAGAAGATTTAGCGACGGAGGCTGTTGTAGTGTAAAAAAAAACAGGTTCTAATTAATCATTTAAAAATCATTTATTTTAACACGTTTTTTTTTTTTTTTCTTCAGACAGTTTTGTTACAGATGTACAGCGTCCTGCACTGTGTGCATGCTGGTTAAAGATTGTTAATAATAATTGGAGAAAGTATGCGTATAACTTTTTAAAACATTTTAAAATCCGGTAATTTATAAAGGTGAAAGAGAAGAATTGTTATCAGGGTTCCATATATTAGCAGTAGCTAGTGTCAGCTGTTGTAGCAGCTACTGTTATTGGTTGATTCATTTGACCAGTTGATTGTTTCAGTCATTAATATGCACCTTATACACAATAAATAAAAACAATTAAGTGGTATCAGTTAAGATAATGGTGGTTTATTTGTAATTGATAGTAATTAAATTTTGTAATTTTTTTCACAGATCTAAGACTAAATCAAACACACTGCATTACCGATTGTCAGTCAAAAAATAGTCAATATATAATCTGGCAGTACATACTATGATGATAAAAGTCAGAAAAAAAGTAGATTTTTAATTTAGCATTTTTGTATTGTGATTGAACGTTGGTGAAACGAGTATCTGATATTATTTTGATTGAAAATAAAAAAATTCTGTCAAAACTTTACAAAACTTCAAAATTCTGTACAAAACTTCCCAAACTGTATCTGTATATACCATGACCACATAAGGGAATAAAGTGTGTGTTACAGATGCTATTATTCCAAGAAAAGAATTTGATCTCATTGATGGCAACTGGATCCAGCATGGCTCAGGGTGGGTTTGGACAAAAGATGCACATAAGGGGAAAAAAAGTGTGTGTTACAGATGCGTTTGATTCCAGGAAAAAATTGGATTGGGGGGGGCTCAGTTGATTGGTGGAAACTGGCTCCTGATGGGATGGACTCCTGGCTAACTTTGTCAGGATATTCTCCGGGTGCGACTTGCACCTTGTTTAAGATTGTAACACCTTACACACAAGAAACCTTGAAGGATATGATATCTCACATTGTGTGCTGACTGCACACTCAGGCATCTCTCAGCTAACTCAAACGCCTAACTCAAAAATACATCATCAACTTATTTTTATAATCATATTAAATCTTTTTTTAATAAAAAAAAAAAAAATAAACAAAAATGAATTATATTAATGGAAATCTTTTGACCTCTGGACTTACACTTGACCCTGGTGTGCTGACAGGGCCATTAATCTCTCAGAACGAGTCAAAAAAGAACATTGCCATAAACCCATATGTGGGGATGTCTTATTCTCAACTCAGCACGGCTTGGGTTACAGAATATTTTTATAGCTAATAATTTAGTTGTTGCTGTCTATCTTAGCAGAAATGACATGTCAGTGGAAAAAGCCAGGAATGTGTTTTGGTAAAGATAAAGAAACTTTAGTATCACTAAAGGACATACCTGTTCACATTTATTTCAATATGTGAGTTTTTCTAGCAGTGTAAAGGGTTAGCAGAGCGTGTTGTGCCACTTTCTGAGTGCTGTTATTTATAGTCTGAAGATGAGCATGTATAAGTTCTTCATGGTGTGCTGATGTCACGAGTATCTAATCTATTTATCCATTTTAGTCACAAAGTCCACTGTCATCATGTCTGACACAGAGGATGTGTAAGTTTTCTTCCTATGGTTTTCTTCAGCGTTTACATAAAAAACATTAAACCTAACAGCAAGATAATTAATTAGCAAAAAATAACTACCGTTTCTGTTTTATTTTTATTTCAGTGAGCAGCATGGTAAGTCCTGCTAATTTTAACTTTAAAAGAGCCATTTAATAATAAAGATTCAGTCTGAAAGTTTCCAATTACACAAAATCATTGTTCTTCGTATTATTTTTTTTCCACTCATGTTTAGCTTCCTTAATCATAAGTATTTCATATACATTTGTTTAGGTTGTGTAATATTAAGATGCTGGTTGAGCAATGCCTTGTTAATATTAGTGCCATATTCTGCATTTTTTTAGCTATGCATGCCAGCAAATCCTGTCAATTAGAAAATACACTCTTAAAAATTGGTTCTTCTGGGGTTTTTCAGAAGCTCTTCTAATTGAAAAAGCCTCTTTAGAACCCTACAGCCCTATTGGACAAAAGCCTTTTTCTAAGAGTGTAATCCTGAAATTATGACAGTGTTTCTAAATGCTATTTAAATTATAAATTATTTCATTTCCAATGAATCTATTTAATGTATAAATAAATCGTTTCAGCGCTCATAATATACACTTTGCATAGTCCACAGCTGGATAAAATCACATACACTTACATTTATAAATATTTGATGAGTTTACTGTTATCAGATCAATGCCATGAAAACGTGTGAATTTATCAGCTGTGGAGGAATGGACAGTGTATGCCTGGCATGACTCCAACTGTACACAGATTACCAATCTATGCACAGCTGGACAATATTGATAACTCTGCTAATCTACTGCTTTCTTTTCACAAAATAAAAAAAAAAGAAGTCGGCGATGAAGGTAAAATACAAATATTAGATGGTTGTTTCGTTGGCATTAGCACTAATTCTTCAGTCATGCTTTTTTTCTAATATATATATATTTTTTCATCTTAGAATCGTATAATCTAATAATCATGTTTATTTACAACAATCTCTTTCTCTTTTTTAACTACCAGAGATGATGTATAAATGTTCTTGCATGCTTGAACTTTATCGTCTTTTGTCTTTTACTCTCACCCTATGTTGTTCATGGACCCAAAAATCATCCAAAACAGTTCATATCATGTCTCCTGCTAGTTTACTACTAACTCTCATTCTTTTGCATAGTTTAGGCTTTAGTCCTTTGAATCAGCAGAAATTGTGCAAGACTGACAGTAACCATATTTTACTCAGCTCTGCAAATAACATATTTAATCAATATCACAAGGGATAACTTTCCAAAAACTTCATTTGCAACAACCTGATAGTAGTAACACTATTACAAAAGTCATTTCCAAGTACCCTCTGCATTATCTGGGTAACCAGACCTTTCTTTATTTCTGCCCCATGAGCTACATTTCCTTTGATAGGACCCACTGGTGACCTTTGTGTTGCCTCCATTCTATTTCTACCAACCAGGCTACTAACAACCACAGTCTTTTCTTTCTAATATCCAGTAATCACTTACCTGGTGTCCCATCCACTAACCTCTTTACCCATAACCATCCTTCCCCTATCCCCATCCCCTTGCACATGTATAGAGGTAGCTGAGGAGGTAGTAGATGTAGAGGTGGCTCCTGAGGCAGCCCCAGAACCTGAAGCTGAGCCTGAGCCTGAGGCTGAGCCTGAACCAGAGCCAGAACCAGAGCCAGAGCCATTAACCCTAGAGCCTGAGCCTGAACCTGAGCCAGAAGCTGAAGCTGTGGTAGAAGGTATGTAGCATGGAATATTCTCTCATCCTTCTCCATTAAGTAGCAGTGCGCTCCATTCCATTACATGCCATTTATGGCGCATAATCCAGTTCATAACCCACCCCTTCCATTCTCAAGGTTCCTGAGTAATCATGCATAACCTCCTCTTCTTATGTGGTAATTGCATTTATTTCTTCACATGACTCCCAGGTGTTATATTTAGTTTTGCTGCCTCTGCTTACTCTCTGCAGTGAATGATGCAGCTTTCAGATTTAGACTATCCCCATTGCTTCAGTGCCACATACGCTAGCTTCTCGATATAAACCATCATCACTTCTGCTCAATTATAGTGACTTCCTGTGACAGAGAGAGGCCCAATGATGCTTTTGGCATGCACTGGCTAAAACTATCACATCATTATTAGAATGTCTGTGACTTACAGTGCCATCACTAGAGATAAACTGATGCTGTATTAAAAGTACTATTAATTCTATTTTTATCCTTACTTGGGGTTATTACCATCTAATCAATAGACTTCATTATATATTCTAAGTTGTTACATCATTGCCCTATGTAAGGATAAACTAGGTTGTACTGTAGGCCCATAGCCAGTTCTCATTGTAGAAGCAACAGTTTGTGCTTTATAATTGTAGCTACAATTTACAGATTTGTTTAGAAATTAGCTGAAAGCTAATAATCAATGATGAATACTTGTAAATGATTATCTTCCAAAAAACAGCTTCTCTTTAGTGTATGTTTTATTGTATTACCACAAAATGCTACATGTAAGATATACAGCTGTATTGCCTTTGCTAATTTTGTCTGTTCTGCTTTTGCTTTCATTACTTGCTGCATGCAGAGGGCTTTGAAGAGGAAGGTATGTTGATTACAGATGTATCCTCCCTTTGTATGTTGGAAGGACACCTTGTCCATTGTCTCAGCTGTTTGTAGACTCCGTTGGAGAATGTGTGCACTGAGGTCCCTCCCAGTAAAACAAGTCATTTTGGAGCAAGAAGCACTGCTTTGAAATTGGACAATTAAACTTAAAAATAAACAATATTGACAGTTTTCTAATCATAAATTGATACCGTAAATGGGGTGTCCATATTTAAATCTATTTAGGAAAACAAAGGGTGAAAGAATATAAAATGCTAACAACCACTAGCCACTGTGCACTCCTCTAACCCAGCTATGCTAATTAATCTGCATGTTATTCATCATTCCCTGACCCGCTCATTTTAAAAGGGAGGACCAGGTGCTAAGTAGGCCACCAAGCACGGTCATCATTTTGGACCTATCCAAAATGGACACACATTGTTTGGGCCTTGAATAACAAGCAAATCTAATTCTTTTTCTTTTCTTGTCTTTCTATCCCAAATTGTACTTTGATTGAAACCAGTGAAATATCAGAATGTTAAAACTAAATATAACAAGTTTACCCCATGTCTCTAATTCCTCATGTCTACATAATGTCCATGCATTCATGTCTACCTAATTTTTTTATCTTTAATTAGTATTGTTAATGGTTGTTTCCTAATCATTTGACCATGATGTGAAATAGTCCTGTGTTTGTTAAATAATTTACTACCCATTTATAAGTTTTATTTGAAATACCATTTTGATTCATACACTACCATGAGTGGACTTCTAACAAAATGCTATGTACTTGTCCCCTCTTCGTTGTTAAACTACAGAGGAGAAGCCTAAGTTCAAGTAAGTAGTCACTTCCACAATCGGCATCACTGTGAATGCAGTGAGCTTGATTTATATTTAAACTATGGTTTTGGAATGTAAACAGAGATTTTATTACACACAATTTATCTAACTAATCATTTTTCAATGTTTTCACCAAAGGCCAACTGCACCCAGGATCCCTGAGGGTGACAAAGTGGACTTTGATGTAAGTTTTCTCACAGCCGAGATGGGTTTTTAGCTATAATAGTCTGTCAGATTGTATTTTTGGGGGTATTGAGTGAAAAAATGATTTGCACGTCTATGAAACAGGACATCCAGAAAAAGCGTCAGAACAAGGATCTCCTGGAGCTGCAGGCTCTGATCGATGCTCACTTCGAGCATAGGAAGAAGGAAGAGGAGGAGCTCATTGCTCTTAAGGAAAGAATTGTGAGTGACCATTAATATTGTTGAAAAAAGAAATGATTCGAATACCTTTGGATTTGTTAACTCATACATCAAGACCAAGTGGTCACGGATTTGATGGTGATGTGTTCACTAACAGGAGAAGCGCAGAACTGAGAGAGCAGATCAGCAGAGAATCATGGCTGAAAAGGAAAAGGAGCGCCAGGCAAGACGTGAGGTATGTCTGACACACCACTGTTTTTTCTTCCAGCATGCAATCCATCGTACATGCACTTACTTACATTTGTCTTCAACAGGAAGAAAGACAGAAAAGGGAAGAGGCTGATGCCAAGAAAAGAGCTGATGAGGACGCTAAGAAGAAGTCAGCCCTGTCCAGCATGGGCTCCCAGTTTAGCAGCTACCTGCAGAAGGTGATTTAATCCCATCGTGTCCTGTTTTGTCCTATAGAGCACTTTTAATTGTGTATCTTTTAAATATGTGTGAACTAAAGCTGAGCTTTGTGTATAAACCCCAGGCTGACTCTAAGAGAGGTGGCAAGAAACAGACAGAGAGAGAAAAGAAGAAGAAAATCCTGGCTGAGAGGCGTAAGCCACTTAACATTGACCACCTCAATGAGGACAAGCTGAAGTAAGCTGTGCTGAAGCATTTATTAAAGCTGTTAGTGAGTCAGCAGATGGCGCTATAAGTTCTAACCTTTCTATACTTATATTATAGAGAGAAGGCCAAGGAGCTGTACGAATGGCTGAAGACTCTGGAGGCTGAGAAGTTTGACCATATGGAGAGGCTGAAGAAACAGAAATATGAGGTAGGAGATTTGCATAGCTAAACCATCGTAAGTTTTTATTTTGTGTCGTGAAATAAGCACAAAAAATAATATTTTGTGTTTTTGTTAAATATGGTTGAGAAAATCTACCTAAGATAAACATAAACGCAACTTTAATCTCTTTCAGGTTACAACACTGCGTAAGAGAGTGGAGGAGCTGAGTAAATTGTAAGTTGTTGTTAAAGTTTTAGCTACCTACTGTGCATGCAGTGTGTCTGTCTGTTCAGTACGCTCACACACAAGATGCAAGAAAGAAGAACAGGTAACTTACAAGGTTAATATTTCCTTATTTTTATAAAATTATTTATTTTAATTTATGAGGGGAATAAATCAGGGCCTGCATTCACACAACATCTTAGGTCTAAAAGTAACTTGCTGATTTGGTAGAAAATCCTAAAAATATTGGGTGTTTTAGTCCTCGATTTAGGACTCCAAATTTCACGTTAGGCGTTTAGCAGTAAAAATCTAAAATTAAGGACATCACTAAGACCAAGTTACAAACTATCCTAAAACAGCTGTTGCTGGCAACAGACGTACAGATTTGAGAAACATTTAAATATAATGAGCTTTTAAGAATCCATAGCAATGAGTTTAACCCTACCCTCACTCTAAGCTTGAGTCTTCTCTCTTTTACTTAGTAAAAGACTGTTTCAGAAGCTTAGTAAATAGGTTTTAATTTAAAAACTTTTTGGTAAGATAGAATGTTGTGTGAATACAGGCCCTGGTGTGTAAGTCTAGAAAGATAAAGCTATAACAGGACCTAAGCACTTTCTTCTTCAAACAACATGAACGATAATAATGTGTTAATGTTCGTCATACCTGAGAGAGCTGAACATACGAAGGTAAGAGCTGGTTTTGTGACTATTTACATGCTTGCGGTTTTAAGGCCTTTTATCTTAGACATTGATTAATGATGAAGGTAAGTTTATAAGTATATAAGTTACCACGAAAAAAAAGTGTCGCATTGTAATCCAGTGCAATGGTTGTTCTAGGCAGGATTAAAATTGAGCCAGTGTCACTATAACAAGAATGATCTACTCCTTTCCGAATCCTTTCTCAACTGTAAATGTATAATTTGATATAATTTTTCAAATGACAGAAACTCGAAATCTCTGAATATGTCTACGCAACACCAAATGAAAATAAGTGCACTCGTGAAAACTTTATTACTTCATTTTTTTAGGCTTATTTCAGTTTAATGTGTATGTAACGAGAATTGTAAGCTATTCTAGCAAATCACTATTTCATTCCATTCCATTCAATTCTATTTTATTTTATTCTAATATAATCACCTCTATTTAGCCATTTAACTGTACACCATCAGTTAAAATCGAAGCATAACAGAATAACTGGCATATCAACATGTATATAAACATGTTTATTGATGGGAGATATTCCACTTAAGTTAAAGCATAAGCTGCTTCATCCCAAAATCCAGTCTCCAATAAACTTATCAAATACTTTATAACATCTCTGAACACCACATTTTTTCTAAAAAGAAAGTCCATTGCTTGACATAAAGTCACAAAGGTAAGTAACACCTGCTATAACAGCATGCAGTATATCATGAACACAAAGTAATTAATTTAGCAAATAGGCCACTACATGAAAGTATCTTCTGAATGTCTCTGGCTTCTAAAAATGATTGATATACTACAGGGTGTCCCATAAATTTCCATACATAGGAAAAATAAAAATAATAAACTTTTTTTAATATAAACCATTTTGATTTATATAATGTGCTCTACATGACTACCATTGTTTCAAAACCCATTTTGATGCATGTCCTCCACTGCTAAAGAAAACGTATAAGTACAGCTGGAGTTATGCTTGTAATGGCGTTGGTGATACCTTGATGATTTGTATCTTTTCCTGGTACACCATGGCCTTCAAATGCTCCCAAAGATAAAAATCAAGTGGGGTGAGATCTGGGAAAATGGTTTTCAATTAAAAAAAATGTTTATTTTTCCAATGTATGGAAACTTATGGGACACCCTGTAGAATCCTGTGCATATAGTAGTAGAGGTAGACTGTCTGACTTTGCTTGTTCCTGGCAATTTCCACATTACAGCAGCAAAAAGGGAGCCGCCGCCCGTCGCAGAAAGTAAACGGACTGTTCCCCAATCCTTAACAAGCACATGGCTGATGGACAGATGGAGATTACTGTGCAGTCTATTCAAAAGCAACCATCCACCAGCTGCAGTGACAATGCTATCTGTAGTATTAGTAGTCATAGGTCTACTAAGTAGCTACTCTGCAGGACTCTGTAATAATAGCTGTTCAATTCTCATGCTTCCTTGTCTTGGAATGCTGTTTGGTTCTCAATTTTTTCATGTAAATAAAGTGTTACTCTAAAGCCACTGTAAGTGCGGTAACTGTTTTTGTTATTTAGAAGTCTAAACGTTTACAGATATTTTATATGTATGATTTTAATGATACAGTGAACAAAAACCTGCTTCTGGAAAAAGTCATAGAAAATGCATTTATACGAAAAGAACTATTCCAGTAACAACTTCTTCTTCGATAAGAATCTCTTGGTGTCCTGTCAGCCACAGTCTCATTTTTTATTCAGAATAGTCAGGACTACAGCGCTAAAGCCTTTTAGAACATTGGGTGTTTACACACTACATCACACTTAGGGTCAATTTAGCATAGCAATTTCACCTACTGTCAGGCTTTTATGGGACGGTGGGAAGCCAGAGGACATGCTTTAGTTAGTTCTCTTACTTTGCTTTAAAATATGGTGAGTGTAAAATTGCCATTTGTCTCTTGTGGGTGTGTAGTGCCCAGCGGGCTCTGCTTTAATTTAAAAAATTTATCCAACATGTATAGCTAATAAAATATTATTTGTTGTTTTACTCTTTTATCCTCACAGCTGGATTCACCAAAACTTAATTGGTCTTAATAAAAAAATAAACAAACTATATTTTAAACGAGTTGAATATAGCACACATACGTGTTAGCTATGTTGATATTTATTTATTTTTTTTAATAAAAGCTGTTACATTTCAGATAAGATAGATTTCCATGAAAAGGGCACTTCATCAGGTATTAAATAGCATACTTAAATGCATTGCATTGTGGGTAATTACTTTTTTTATTATTATTTTTTTTTATTTGAGGCAAGCGATGCTTTGGAATTAAATTTAAAATGATGAAATAAAGTTGTGTTTAGTGAGAGCATTATGAATTATACGATTGGGCCGGAGAATGATGGGGTCCCCAACTCCCGGTACCAGACCACAAATCATTTTATACCGGGCCGCAAGAAAAAAATGTGATTAAAATCATTAGTCTTCCATGTCTTATGTTAAAAAAACCCCACTGTCTCCGCCCTCCGCCCTCATTACAGATCACATGCTATGAACTTATTAAAACAAAAACTGGTCCCTGGTAGAAAAAATTTTGGGTGACCGCTGCTTTGTATGACAAAACACATAAGAACTAGGCCTATTTTACAAAATAAAGCACAAAAATATCTCATCAGATTTTATTTTAAAAATGCACTTTTGATCATGAAGATTCTTTTAGTGATTTAATATTATACTTTAAACAATAACTTTATAATAATAGGGTATTTTTAAATGAAGTGTTACAAAAAAAAAACATAAATGACAAAGATCATTACTTTTTATTCACTTTACAGGAGGTGTATACAGTATTTACATTGACAGCATTTGGCAGACACCCTTATCCAGAGTGACTGAGCAATTGGGGTAAAGGGCCTTGCTCAGGGGCCCAACAGTGGCTGCTCGGTGGTGCTGGGAATCAAACCACAATCTTAGCAGTCCAACACCAGTATATTAGCTATAGGTGTACTTTATTGCGTTGCAGGATAGATTTAATTCAGAATTAGTTTTTTTTTTTAAAAGTAAGCAAACACTGAAATAGTAATAAGCATTCTGAAGGTTCGGCTACGTGAGACTAACTTGCAAATAATTAATTCACGGCTGTCAATTAAATTGCTGAGTCACAGAATTAGTTGTAGTGATATAAATGTCATTTAAACAATAAATGCATTATCCAATTTTAAAAACTAAATTAAAGTAAATTAAAATTAGAATAAATTTCGTTTTAACTTTATTTTTCTAGACCAATAACTTCAAATACATGATCAAAGTAGAAAGCAAAAAACTAAATCAGGAAAAAAACAATTTTATCCGACAATAATTTAATATATTTTAGTTCTTGGTTTAGTTTGAAATCAAAATAATACTGTAAAAGTATTATTATATTGTCATTACTATTAGTTAACCGCCAAAAAACTACCCCCAAGTTCAATCAATAGTAGAACATCTGAGTGACCACCAGGTGGGGCTGCTGTCATCCACAATCTAAATTTTCTTTCCACTCTGGTTAGGGTACAGCTAAAGCCGGCGCCAGACCATAATTACCCGGGGTGGTACACAATCAACAACAATAATTTACAAAAAAACAAAACGGTGCAAACGCAAGCTTATACAACCGGTACAGACTGTCAGCTTCTGTAATGTGTAACTATTGAAAATCTACACAATGATGTCGCACAAAAAACCCAAAACAGATTGACAATTACATGTTGTAAGAACAATTTTATAGCCAAGAGTCACATTTACGTTTATAGAAATAAAATAATCGCATAACTTATTTTTTTAACAGCTGCGTAATGATGTAATGACGCATGAGACGCGACGCATAACAAACAAAGACGCGTTTATTTTCATTACAAAAACACAAATCAACTGTAATTTTAATTCCAATAAAAGTCGTGAAACCTTTTTACATTTTTATTGATTATAATTTTTAATTATTCTTGATATTTATTTAATAAAATGAAAAACAGTTTTAGGGGGGACAACAACCCCTACACACCCCACCCCCACCCTTGACGCCGGTCGTGGTTACAACTCCAAAGTATTAAGGAACACTTGGTGATCGCACAGTTATTCACACTTAGGTTCAATCTAGCACAGCAGGTCCACCTACTTTCAGCGTTTCTGTATTGGTTTTCTCTATAGCTGTACCTATTTTTACTTTATCTATTTATCTATTTATTTATTCATTTATTTATTATAGTATATATTTTTTTCAAAGGCACATATTTTTGAGCAACCCTAAAGCCGATACTTAGTTACACAAAGTGCTACTAAAAACTCTTTGCAATTATAAAAAAAAAAAAGCGCCAAACAACAGAATATTAAATTGGAAAATGTTTCATAAAAAATATAAAACGTAACTGTGCATTTTATAAGTAATATATATTTAATAAACATATAATTAATCTGTTATAATTATTTACATTTAAATGGCACATGATAAGATATTCGACGGCACCTACATGCTGCATACAAAAATAATCTGTTTATAACATCATATAAAATAAGACATTATGTCATTATGTCATTTTAAAATCACAGGTCATTCTCTACCAGTCAATAGCGAGTGAAGCTTTAATGAAAACGCGGTTTGATTTACGGATAAAATAATACTCGAAAAAAATTAGATCTTGATATCAACCACTTATTCGTTTCCCAAATATTCTTAAATATTTACGATTTATGAAAAAAATGAAACTATACAGACGAATACATTTCGTATCGCTTTTATTGAAATTATATTAATAATTTACCAAATTTTTAAAAATGCTGTGTGGCAGATGTTTGTATTTTTAATCTAAACAATTATTTTTTTAATTGTTTTTCAAAATAAAATATAAAAATTCGATCATTAAAAAACAATAACAATAATAATAGTAATAATAATCCTTGACAAATATGACCTAATATTTAAATGTTTTTTAAACACATATTATTTTAGAGAAAGGGGAATTAAACAAAAAAACGTCTGTGTATAAATAATTCATATCTTTATTTATTCGACATTCACGCGTTGAAGATGTATAAATATAAAGTTTAACGCTGGACACAACAAACGTTTTTAAAACAGGCAATATTAAATACACAATTATGTTTGCTCGTTTCTCCGTGTTTTTAACAAAACAACTCTTATATACACATGTACAAAAAAAATGGTCCTCTAATTTTATATCTGCAGTGGTTATTCTCCGTAAATAATTAGAAAATAATACAAGATGAAAGTGACAGGAAATCGTCTCCGAAAAAAAGGGAAAATATGGTCACATATGGCAACACTGACATTTTTATATAAATAAGCGGAGTTAAGAAACTGACTTCTGTTGAGCCACGATCATAATGGAATTCGACATGTTCTAGAAAGCAAGAAAGAAAAAAGAAAGAACGACATTTTTTAGAAAGAAAGAATGGAAAAAGACATTTCTAGAAAGAAAGAAGAAAGTAAGAAAGTAAGACAGAAAGAAAAAAAGACATTTTCTAGTAAGCAAGAAAGAAAAAGGAAAGAAAGACTATCTAAGAAAGAAAGAAAGAAAGAAAAGAGATATAAAAGAAAGAAAGACATTTTCTAGAAAGAAAGAAAGAATCTAAAGGATTTTTTCCTCTGTTCTCCAACTTCTTGAACAGATTTTAGTTGTCTGTTTTCTCTCAGTTCATCAGGAGTAGTAGTCCTCATTAATTGTGACTAGTTTAAAGTCTCTCTTGTCTTTGCTCTCTTCAGAGCACTTGATAGATGGGGTCGTGGGTCGAGCCGGACGGGCTGCAGGTGTTACCCGGGGAAGGCACGTTTGTTTCAGGCGGAGAGCCGGCGACCCCCTCAGCTGCAGGAGACTCGGTGGAGATCCGCTCCACAATACTGGACAGGCAGTCCAAACTCGACACCACCGGGTTTTTATTACTTCTCACATCTCCTTAAAAAAACACAATTCAGAAAACTTTTAGTATTTAATTTGGCCATAAAAATGCTCATTGGTCCACGAATTACACTGCAGGACATTCGTGTTTACGCGTTGACCTACCATTTGGAGTTTCGCTGAAGTACGAGTTGTCATAGCTGTTTCGCCTTCCGGACGGGCGAGTAGGCCCAGTAAAATCCATCTATTAAACACGCAACATAAATCACTTTAGAATCAAGCCAAAGAACATGTCTATATTAATGGTGTGGTAGTTTTTTCAGCAGAAAGAACCAACTGCAATTATTCTACTGAATGTCAAAGCTGTGGAGGATTCTCACCATGCCATCTGAGCAGTTGGACCTGGGACTGGAGGCGTCAGAATCACCACTGTACTGCTCCAGAACCGGGTAATAGTTCTCCTCTTGACTTCTCAGTAAGGCTTGAAGAGACTCGATGTAACTGATGGCGTTTCTCAGAATCTCCACTTTAGGCAGCCTTTGGTTCGGGTTGGTAGACGTGCACCGTTTCAGGGTTTCGAAAGCATCGTTGACCTTGCTCAGGCGTCTCCTTTCTCTCATAGTTGCGGCTTTACGCCGGTCAGCGTTGGTGGTTTTCCTCTTACATGCTTTACATGCCCACAAGAGACACCTGCCGGCTTGGTGGTGCCCGCTTGGTGCCCGGATATGTTCGTCCTCCATGTGATTATGTTCGTCTGACTTAAGCAAACTCACGTGCACTAGCCTGGGGTCCAGATCTTCGAAGAAATGCATGTCGCTAGTGTTGAAACAAGGGTCATCATAGAAATCATCAGCCGAAGGGATGGGGAACGGAATATCCGACAGCTCCATCTTTTTGTTTTTTGATTTTTAGGATTCAGTTGTGTGCGTAAAAAGTTTGGAGTTCAGCGTGCCTCTAAAGCGTCCGTAAATGTTGAAGGTAAAATGTCGTCTTGAATGGATAAGATGGATAAATAAGGCCGGGTTGGCTTGAACGCACTGCTCTGTGCGGACCCTTCCAGGCACTTGTTGCTGAAGAGGCTTCCTGACACCTTATATTCTATTCCAGCCAAAAGGGGACGTGTCCTGTCACATTCCGTCTGACCAATAGCAACGTAGGCAGGGGCAGTGTGGGCGGAGCTTCATTCCAGCTGCACAAGACCTGTTGACTGTAAAAACAATGAAGGTTACAGTCATAAATTCATAAAGTTAAAAATCACAATTCACTTAAAGCAGAATAGTTAGTGTCAATATCGCAAAAAATAAAAGATTAGTTTCGAAATGTTTAATAGATTATTTAACAGACATAGACATAGACTTTCGTTTAATAATACCAAATAAATGTAAATAAATGTGGAAGAACTAAACGAAGCGTTGATGTTCAATGATTTGGTCAAGCTACATTTATATATTTATTTTAATACTAAAAGCGTTGTATGATTTTAAAGTATTCATACCCAATCATAAATAAACCAAATAATAGAAACAAGGATGCTTTCCAAATCAGTTAATTTCTTTCCAGGCACAAAAACTATTTAGAATCACAAAAAATATACCAAAATATTTATTTCAGCATCAAAAATAAGTAAAAGATACACTGTGGTGAAGTGGTAGCTCAGTGATCGAGGTGTTGAACTGTTAATTGGAAGGTCGGGTTTGATTTCCAGCACCACCAAGTTGCCACTGCTGGGCCCCTGAGCAAGGCCCTTAACCCCGATTGCTCAGTTGTTAAAAAAAGGGATACATTTTAGTCGCTCTGAAAATGACGTCTTTTAAATGCCGTAAATGTGTTTTATATTAAACAAACTGTCGCATTTTATTCATTCTAAATGCAATAATTGATATTATTTGCTTTGAAGATTTTTTTAAGATGTAAGTTTATTACTAACTTTACTAATTATTATCGCCTAAAATAGTAATATAAAAAAGAAAATAATGAAGGATCAAATCACAATAAATTAAAGGTTCGGGTTTTTTATTAACTGATTTGAATTGATGGTAATGAAAGTGTATAAAAGGCATTTTGTTTTTGATCAATATTGTTTTAGAATCTGAATTAGAACTGTTTAGGTGTAAATGATCTCTTTAATATTCTTTATGATTGTTGTTGCTGCTGCTGCTGATGATGTCGTTTTAGGCATGTCGGTATTAATTTCTGAGCTTTGACTCAATAAAGAAAAAAAAAAATTTTACAGGACATGAGTCAAATCAAATAAATGCGAATTTATTTAAACATTAGCTAATTTTGTTCTCTGCATCTATTGCCATTATCTACTTTATTTAGTTTTACACAAAAAAAGCCAGCGCTGGAATGAAACCGACACCATTAGAGGGCAGAAAAGAGCCAAAGAGCCATGTAAGACTCGCTTTGTCTGGCCTGTGTGTGGGTGTTTGTATACTAATCGTCCAGTTTATTAGCAACACCTGTACACCTGCACATTCATCCAGCCAATCATGTGACAGCAGTACAATGCAAAGGTCCAAAGTCTTGGAGTGCTTAGAGAAAATGGCCACATTGTGCTGTAAGGAAGGATATAGAAAAATACTGTTTGATACAAAAAGTAATTTCAACTTTTACCAAACTTAAAACTAATTTCATCCTTATATAATTTGATGCTGAGAAATGTAATTTTTTTACACTAGTTAATATTTTTTGTTAATTACAGACTTACACCGTACAATTAAAGCTAAGGGGGTAAAACGGGACTGACATGATTGTGCCTACAGTGATTATCTGGGATCAGTCCACATTAATGTTTTAATTTTAGTGTTATGAGATGATTTTATTATTACATGCATATTTAAGCCCTTTCTGTCAGCTCAGATCTGTTTAGGTCTCCAAACTCAAGCTGCTTTAACAACCATTAGTGTTTGATTGGAAATAATTTGAATTAAAGATTTTAACTATGTCACATTAAAACTAACAAAAACAACACTTACTATATAATAGCTTCTATTATTTCAATGAGTTAATCAACACTGCTGTAAAATGCAATAAAAAAGCACTTAGACAGAAAATAACAAACAGCACTTTTATGTTTTTTAAAAATCATGTACATGATAGAAAACAGCAAAAACGCTTCAAAGAACAAGATTATTTAACATCTTGTATAACCACTTACTTACTTTTATAAATACAAACAATTTCCTACAAAAAAATCCACAAGCTTCGTTTTAACACAAAAACACTATGTATTTAATTGCATCATAAGAAGCTTTATTATTAGAAACAATTTCAAGCACTGCTCAAGTCCTTGTAAAGCTGATCAATGAGATACTCTCCAAATCCTCCACTGCTGTCAGTGGTGCATCCCACCCTATGAGCGTTTGTCAATAAGTCACCCAAAAGCTTGATCTTTGGGACAAGGGGATTGAGGAAGCAGCTTTTGATTACACTGACGGTGTGAGGGTCCTCATGCTCACGTGCTAGCTGACAGAGTTCCACCATGATGGCCATCTCCTCCTTCCACTGGCGCAGCATGAGCTCCAAAGCAGGGAGCAGAGCACACACATGATCAGTACCAGGTCTCTGCAAGCATGCATGTATACACATAAAACATTTTAATATCTTAATATACAGTAAATAAATAAATACATTTCATGCTACAATCAGTTTGGAAGAAATGGATATTATTTTGGAAAGTAATAACCGCAGAAGCTAAAACCAAACTTGGGCGCCTTTTAATATGACTATTATAAAGACAGTAATTCCCGAAAGAACACTATAACACAAACTTCTTTTTAGCAACACTAATATTTACAATTAACCCATTCAGTTGGGCACATTTAAACATGCACATGCTTTAGTCTCCATGCATCAGCGGATAACAAGGTGTTCCAAATCGCTGCTGATGGACCCTCACCAGCCTCACTCCGGATCAATTTTACATGAGTCATAAAAACTAGGGAAGAGGAGGAGGTTGAACAAAAAAAAAGGGGGAAAAAATAAGTTCCAGGCTAAAGTGGCAGCAGAACCAGTGCCACAGGGTACATCTGGAACTACAATTAATGCACTGTCCTTCCGCTTTCACATTAATCTCCCCAATTTTCCGGAACTCAGGGGAAACGTATACCCTGACAGGCATTAGAGAAGAGATCCCCGCAAAGCCCATAGGGGTTTTAGCCCTCTCTTTCTTACCCCCCCCCCCCCCAAAAAAAACAACACTGCCCTTGCCTGCCAAGAACTCCTTTAAAAATGAAATTTTAAAGGTATATAGGGAGACATGGATGCCTCGGGTAATACGATGAGGATAACGTTTTGGCATTAAGTACAGCCACTAAAATAGCACAAGATATCTATGAAAAATTCCCTTCCCCACAATTTAAGCCAGAGGAAAATAAAACTGAACCTGTATTGTTTTAGAACCGCAAGTGGGCAACATTATAATGCAGTGCCGAAGAGGTTTTAAGTCTTTTGATTGAGATATGGTGGTGTTACCTGAATAACTTTGTTGCAGTATTGCCCCCCACGTGCAGACAGGTACTTCAGCATAGCTTTAGCCTGTTCCTGCTCCCTTGTAGACTGCTGATGAAAAAAAGCAGCTACACGGGACAAGGGTAGACTATCCTGCTCAAAGATTTTAGCCTATAAAACACAACATGTACACATTACAGTGGTCACCCTAAAGACCCAGAAAAGGTTAGAAGATATATAAGTAAATCAAGCGGTTAAGTCTGTTGTGTTCTAGTAAAATTGTTACTAGTTCAATAATTCCAAACATTGCCACATTTAATTGCCGCATTATACCAGAATTTCACTTCAAGTAATTTTGGATAAATTCATATTGATTATTTAACACATATTTGAGTAGATATCGTGCAGCATCGTGGCTTAGGATTTGATTCCCGGGCAATGGCCTTTCTTGTGGGTTTACTCCGGGTATTCCGGTTTCCTTCCACAGTCCAAAAACATGTATGTTAGGTTGATTGCCCATAGGAGTGTGTGTGTGTGTGTGTGTATGTGTGTGGCCCTGTAATGGACTGGCAACCTGTCCAGTGTGTACCCTACTTCCCTGTTGCCCTTTCAGAGACAGCTGGGATAGACTCCAGCAGATCTTTGTGACCCCAAATTAGGGAATAAGCAGGTATATAGAAGATAAATTAATAAATGATTAGAATTTACACAGTACTAGTCAGGTTTAGGAAGTGTGCCATTCTTGACTTATCCTCTAAGTTTAATCAAGCTTTATCATTGATCATGATGATTATAGACTTATTAGACTAATTGGGTTTTATAGATTGATCAGACTGTATATAACATCCTTTTAATCTATTGCAATAAAGTAGATGCTATACGTGTGCAGTACACAACAACAATACATAACAATGCATATTAATATGATATAAATGGGATGTCAGTTTAAAACACAGTTGTCCAAAAGTAGAGGAAAAGAAACTTAATAAATCCATTAACATAGCTGCCCTGATGTATGTCTGTGGGTAAGACTTTAGGTTGTTTTATTTATGCTATAGTCGCTTATACACAGTATCAGACTGTTGGCTAAAAACCCGTCGCTTATGGCACACAAACCTGGAAAACACTTTCAAGATACTGAAAGTTTTTCAATCTCAACACACAGAAGACATACCTTCCTGTTACTCTTACTATATAAAAAACGAAAGTTTGTGCCACTCTACTATTGTTTATCTTCTTTAAATTGGCTAAACATCTATTTATTTCATATTCGATTTATTTTTACACCCGCTAACGTCATGATAAACAAAACAAATTGCGATTGGTTGCTTCACATATCAATCAATCACCCTCTGAGCCAATAAAAAACCGCAATGTAGTCCACCCCTTCTGCTGTCAGTCTGAAGGTCTGTATAAGGGAGCATAGCTGTGTCATTCCTTTTACTACTTGTAAAGCCTTTATTATAAGTATATACACATTTATTAAGTATATAATATTATTTTATTGTATTACGCAACATGTCATTTTGAAATAATCCTTTATGTTGATTTACAAATAATTTGTCTCTGTATGAGATCTGTCACACACACACACACACACACACACACACACTGTTTGGGTACATTCATTGACTAGTGGTTGTCAAAACGAAAAACAACATTTCTAAATCTTTAGAACCTTTTTTATTGTATTAATTAATTTATTTTTACATAAAATAAGGATTAATCGCCGATGCTCTAAAGTGACCAGGTTTTATTTATACCTAATTATACTTTAATTATAGTCAACACAATTTTCATGAAATAAATAAGACAAAACGTACTTTTATTTAAAAAAAAAAAAAAAAAAAGAATCTACACAACTATAACGATGTCTCTGGAAAGCATTAGATTTCTGTTGCGCAACATGTTTTGATGTTGTTTACTGTCTGGCTACAGATTCATCTCTTACCAACGCTTCGAGTCGGTAGGCAAACTCCAGAACTGAAGTTGAAAGTCCACATAAAGCTTCTTCAACAGAGACAGGAAAGTTCTGCTTGGCTTTACTGCTCACCAAAGCGCGGTGTGCTGTACACAAGCGGATATTCGTTTTTAACCGCTTCCCGACTGGTGCCGACATCTTGCAACTGAACAAGAGTTACAGCGAGCAACCGATTATTTTCGACGCCACTGCTATGTTTCGAAGCAGCTACACGCGCTGTCAGATTATATAATTTATACAACTATATTACACGAAATTAAGCTGCAGAAATAAAGTATAAAATACCCGCGATGTCTACACCCCATTCGCCTCCGGAGAAATCGTTTCCAGGTCATACTGAAGTTCATCCGACACCCGCAAGGGAAACTCGTGAAAAATAAAAGAGGGGAAAGTTAAATATGACCATTTAATTTCATGGTTATATCATTATCATCATTAAATAAATACATTAATTCGACATACTAATTTAACTTGATAAAAAGAGTGACTAAAAAGTCCAAACGTTAACACTTTCAGTGACTTCTTCTTCTAACTCACATTTTTGGGGTGCTATTATTTGTGTCTCACTAACTTTATTATTCTTTTTTTTTTTTTTTACCAAGGTATACATAGATAATGTGTTCTTTATAAAACCCGTTTGAATGTAAATAAATAACATTAGTACAATGTTACATGACTTTAGAGAATGTAAAGCTGATATCATGTAGCATTGAATTCTGGGTAGTCCTGTTGGTAGACATGCTGGGAGGATTATGCTTCTTTTCTGCTAGTTTGTTCGATAACTTTTGGACTTTATTTTGAAAAAAATCATTATGGTAGGTAATTCGATCTCTGCGGGCAGCATGGTCGCTTAGTGGTTAGCTCTGTTGCCTCACAGCCAAACGGTCCGGGTTCGATTCCTGGGCAGGGGCCTTTATGTGTTGGTTTACTCCGGGTACTCCAGTTTCCTTCCATAGTCCAAAAACATGTATGTTAGGTTGATTAGTGATTCTAAATTGCGCATAGGTGTGTGTGTGGCCCTCTGATGAACTAGCGACCTGTCTGGAGTGGACCCTCTCCTGCCTTTCGCCCCTTTCAGAGACAGCTGGGATAGACTCCAGCAGATCCCCGTGGCCCTAAATTAGGGAATATGCAGGTATAGAAGATAAATTAATGAATTAAAAACTGCAAGTAAATAAACAATCGGATACATTTTTTTTTTCATTTTCCAACTTGAAAAAACACATTACTGGTGCGCATCTTGAGACAAAACAATGTCATGCAATTTAGTCTGGGACTACTCTTAAACCTGTGGAATTGACCGTTTGTGGGTAAAATCTGGGGAAACAGGCAAATGTAAAACCACAGCATGCTGATTTGATGTGGGTCCGCATTCCAAACCTATTTACGTTTTTTTTTAATAGATTTCAATTGGAGTGCCAGTAAAGTTACTGTTCTGATTAAATCTTTAGCTGAAAATTTTTATAACCAAACTTACCTTTTAACAATTGGCAAAGTAAGCACATCTGACCGTTAGAGAACCTTTATTCTTTATTATTAATTTTTAGGTTTCTAATTATGCTCAAATATTGTAGTTCTAAAAACTGTGCTGCTAAAAACTATATCTCTTTTTTTTTTTTTTTTAAATGAAGGCTGTTTTTTTTATTTTTATCCTCATCAAGTTCTTCATGTGTGTAGAGTCTATAGATTGATTGTTATGGCCAAACTGCCACTGCCACTGCTGGGCCCCTGAGCAAGGCACTTAACCCCCAATTGCTCAGTTTTATAAAAGAAATGAATGTAAGTCACTCTGGATAAGATCATTCCTATCCTCAGAGTATTTATACACAAATGACTAATTATTTAAAGCCATGAAATCATTCATAACTAAATCAATAACTAAAGCAAAAAGCAATAACTAAATCCAAGCAACAAATTTAATCTGTCTTGCAGAAATTCCACAACATTAAATATGTGTCATTGAATGTTTATACAATTTGCTAGTTTTTGCAAATTATGGATATTCTCTTCTCCCCCACCATTTTAGGCCACAACAGTGACCCTCATTCGCCCTGCTCTCGCTCTAATAATTATTCTAATTAGTGTTAATAATTGTTATATCATGACTCTTTATTGTCGGGCCTCATGATTCACCAAATAATGCGCATTCTTCCAATGTTTTAAGCTTCCGCTTTAGAGCTGTGGTCCTCTTTACATATAATTCTTAAGGATAATGTACTGTTTCCCCCAGGAGATCCCCTATCTTGTTTCGACATAGACGACTTCTACTTGCTCTCCTTGGACTGGATGATGGACATGAGGGACTGGCCAACCCCCAGGGGCCCATTGGGTCTGGGGGAAAAAAAGGAGAACACCCAGCTCATGGTCAGGCCTGGGTCACCTAGACCTGAAACCCTGACTTGACCTCTGATCCTTCACACCAATTTATAATCACCTCATCCAGATTTATGTAAGTGTAACAAATTGCACACTTAATGCGGAGACAAAGCTTTGATGGCTTGTTCTTAGTGACTTTCAAAGTTAAAATATTGATTATTGGACTTGGATTGTCTGGTATCACATTTCCCACAAAGAGATTATTACCTAGATGCTGTGTGTGTGTGTGTGTCCTATGGTATTGTGGTATGCACAATTGTGTTTTTACTAAAGAACAGACTGACAAAGTTTGTCAAAGCTTTAGGAAGCTTGCCATAGACCTCCCTTTAGACCAGCACCTGCCTTTTGTCCATGTTTTGTCTTTGGCTGAGTTAAAGAAGTGTGTCTCTGGGTGCAGCTGTCTAAGGATTTCTAGCATTTTTTAACCAGTCATTTTGGGCATGTTTTTTTTAGTCTCTTTCATGTTTGCAATTTTGGACTATTTTCAAAATGTTGTCATTTCTAAAGAAATAGCAGGGAGGATCCTAGACAAATAAAATTCATGGACAGTAGATCACGATACCTTTATATGCTTGACTTAATGCCATCTAATGCGAGACAGTTTACAACAAATATGAAGTAGAAGATTGCAGCTTTGACTATATCAAAAGTGAAAACAGAATACTCATATAACTAATTAACTAATTAATCAATTTTATAGGATTTAGAACAGTGTTACGTAAAAAGACATTCTAAAATAGATTAAATGCAGTATAAAATAGATGATTTGAAATTTTTTATTAGGTAAACTTTTATCTCACTATTAATATAAGACTGAGTACACTGACCCAGATTCCTGAGAGAGCTGTATTGAGGATTTGGGTTTAGACCTTAAATAAGATAATGAGCTTAACAAACCCCTAAAAAAAAACCAAGTCAGGTCATTCAGATGTACTCTTTGCTTTACTGTGGCTATGGGTGTGGGCAAGAGTCTTTTTTTCACACTTGCTTTGGGTTGTAAAGATGCAGACTTAGAAGCACCACTGTAACTACAATCTTAGCTTTGTACCTGCGCAGCATAGACTCAAACTTTGGACAATAATCAAATGCATTGCACTGGTGTACCGCTTACTAGTCCAAACCCGGATTTATGTTTATGTTTTTTTAAAAGTCAGTCAGAGGTGCTGTTTAACTTGCCTAACCTCTGCTCTGAGGGTTTACACTTCAGATGCCTCTGCTCGCCGTGCCTGCCCTGGGTAAAGGAGTCACAGGATTGTCTTTTCTTATTAATAATCTGGTATGACTCATAGTGGCTAGACATCCCAGCTCTTAATGCTATCCAAACATACCCGAGTTGAAAAAAAAAAATGCTTTGCTGTTTCTCCCAACGGAATATAGTTTTATGTCTAAGAAGAGTTGAGTTTAAAGAGATTCAGTCAGTTTTAGTTTAGACATCTAGCGTATCTTAATTACCATGGTGGTGATGCAGCTTGTGACTTCCAGTACTATGCAGACTACTACTACAACTAGAGTACTAATTACCCCTAAAAGTTCCAGCGTATCATTCACATATTCATCTTAAAGTATTTTATTAAATACCTATACTATACACAGAAAAAAAATCAAGAAACAGGAATGAACCTAAAAGTTTACAAATGCTTTGTTGTCCCAGCTGTACCCTAGCACGATGCAGTAATGTACCTCTGAACATTAGTAGATTTTTGTATCTTATTGTTTATACCACTAAACAAACATATATGCATATAAGCTTTGTGTGGTGGCCTGTTATGGTTTTAAAATTACTTCCTGATATTTTTTCATAGAATTTCACTGATGTCCTGCTGCACTTCACACGGAAAAATAGGGGTACTGTCTCTGTTCATATAGGTACATTTGCCATGAAAGTACCCTTTAAAGTGCAGGAAATGGTCCCTAACTGTGGACCTTTGTTTAAATCTAAAGGTACAAAATCAGATTCTATCACTATCAGACATTTCTATCACTTATAGGTTATAAATGTTCTTTTAGAGGTAAATATACCAATATATAAATATACCAATGTTTAGAGATACACTTATTTTTCTGCATGTATATGAATTATTATAATCTACATTGAACAAGTTGTTGTTAAAATCACTAATACGGTAAAACACCGATAAAAAAACCAATGATTTTTTTTGTTACAGTTTATCACATTCACAGTTTACCTTTTAAAAGCATGTAAACCATATAAATGTGACTGCAATGGGTTGCCTGTCTTCTTGGGGTTATTATTTCATTTGTTGCACTATTTTTGTCAATGATGATTGCAGACATCAGCGAGTGTTCGAGAGTGAACATTCTCAGTTCCCCGGTGTCAGAATGTGGCCTTTTCTATTTTAATACCACCTCTTGCTGTGAGAGTCAGAAAACAAAATTTAGCTCATGCGTAAGCAGCGGCCATTAGATCCCTTTGGTTCTCACTGATGGTGGAAAGTATGAAGAGTATTTTTTTATAGACTAGTTTTAATTTAGTTCTGAACTTTTACATCTTCAATAGATACCAGAAATAATGTTCTAAAGAAACTAGCACAGATTTTATATCAATCAAACCCTCTATACTCGACGGCATAAATGAATTACAATATGATAAGAACTTATAATTATTGTAAATTGTGGGGGGCACAATTGTTTTTGTCCTTTTTTGTTGACAAATATGTTAAATAAAATTGCTTCACTATATGAAACGTTAGTGCTTTTCAAGTCTATGACCGAGTGTGAGAGGCCGCCCAGGGCTTACAAGCGCAGCTGGTAAATACATCAATGGGCCTTTGCTTTTACCATGACCAGCAGCTGTCTGCTAGAAATGAGCAGTAACATCACTGGCACAACATAACACAATCTATAATTGCTGCCCAAACCGGGTAATGAGACAAGCAAAGAAAAATACAAAAGGAGATCATAACACAAAAAGCTGAAAAGTTGATCTTCCTGTTAAACCTCATTGGGAGTACCTGACACCTTCGCTAGAATTATCTGTAGTGGACTGGGTACATTATTAGGTTCTGTATTGTTGTATAAGAGGCTTCGAGTGTACCCTTCAAACTATTTATTTGGCTTTTGTAGTTCTGGTAAAGTTGTTGGTAAAGGGCTGTGAATGAGCTGTGTTACGCCTTGTTGACACCCAGCATGTGTGTAGGGGTATTCTGTGTGAGTGTGTGTGTGTGTGTGTGTGTATTTTGGCCAGAGCACATTTGTCCCAGGCAGTACGATTAAAAAGAAAACCCCTGGTATGCTAGCCCTCATTAAAGGAACAAATATAGCATGCTGCTTTTGCGGTTGTGTAACCTAATAATGTGTTTGCTGAAACCTGAATTAAAGAATGTTAAATCACAATTGTTATTGTTGATGTTGGTGGCAATAAGGTTGATAAGGATGACGCTACAGAATTGTTTTTAGAGTTGAGAGGCTAAGGAAGCACATTAAGGTTGTTTCAAATATGTAATCTAATGTATAAGAAACATATAAAATCTTTTCACTTTGCCTGATTTCAGAGAATTACATTTTTACTTAATTAGGGTATTAACTTAATCAATCATTTTTAATAAAACTAAAACCAAACTAAGCTGAGCGGTTAAGGGTTAACAACCCCACCAAGGATCCAATATTAGCAGCATGATGGTACAAAGATTTATGTTATCCACTTTCTGACTGCTAGTTCATTTCTTAAATATTGATCCACAATGACGGCACACATTTGGCAGTCATCTGATTAAAAAGTGAATCTATTAACCGAAGGCACCAATTTAAAACTTACAGTGATATACATAATTAATGGTATGTAGACAACATGCTTATCAGGTTGGCTGTCAACATCATCAGGAGGTTCCAGCTATGTGATATTTGAATAAAATGCTTGAAGCTACAACGTAGGAGCATGAAGCAATGAGAAGACCAGAGCTGGTGTGAATGCTTTGGATGCAGTGCTGTGGCATGGATGGCCCAGATACAAGCTTGGGTTTCAGATTGCTGTCCTTCCTGTCAGAAGTAGTAATGATCCTGGCAACATGCGAAAGTCAGTGTGGTTTTCTTTACAGTCTGTGTGATGTCAGGCTTTCTGGATGTTTCTGTGACCCCCTCAAATGTCCAGCAGTGCCAATATGAGCCAAATTTTTTTAGTTTGATTTACTGTTTTTACAATGTATTAATCCGTTAGCTATGAAAACGTATCATGACTTACTCTTGTTATAAATAGCACATGCTGGATGGGGAATATTTTTTACTTTTGAAATACTAATGCTAATAACATGCCTACATTAAGAAATATAACATGATACAATACACATATATAAAGAAAATAAACAGATGGCAAACACATTACGATAATTACATAAACTATATGTAGTATATATAATTATATAATATAATTCTACTATTAATTGTGACAATTCCAAACAATCTTCAAGTAATGTGAACCTTTTTTAAAGGGAGGATTTTAGTTTTGAGTATGATTAAAAAGTCTTAATATGAATTACAGAGTTCTACCCTGAAACGCAGATACCCAAACCCTGTTCAGGCATGACAACGCCCCTGTGCACAAAACCCCTGAGCTCAGACATGGTGTGTTATTGTTTGTAAGAATCCTGCCGAAACGCCAGACCACCTCAGCCAACATAAGTACCTGATCGTACTAATACTATTCTAGCCACGTTCCAAAATGTAGTCACAATCCTTATTTAAAATCACCTTCGGACAAATAGTGTATATCGGTTGTTGGGCATTGCACTATAAACACAATTTGACCACAATATGATGCTGCAATTAGTGAAATTTTCTATACTTTACTACTTTACTATGTCCAAATATAATTAGTACTAAACATGCATTTCTTTAATTAGGAGTGTCACCAACAGCGCTATGTGTTTCTAAAATTATTTATATATTATTGATATTGTTTCACTTCAAGCAGTTGAATCATGATATGGTTTCAGAGGTGACTTATAGCAACAGGTATTAAAAGTCATTTGTCACCTTAGCTGACAGGTGAGTATGTGAAGATTAGGCGGTGTATAGAGTTCCTGTGTTAGGAGCTGTGTTTTTTTAAATGATCAGTATGTGTCTCTGTCTAGATTCAGATTGGGAGAAGTGACATCTAGAAGCAATTTAAAAGGGCAATGTAATTCTATGAGATACCCGAAATGAAATCCTGCATAAGATGTGAGGATGCGGTCGGGGTCTTTTTCAACAGTCGGGAGCTTGACACTAACCACGTACGGGTGTTTGTGTGTGTGTGTGTGTGTGAGAGAGAGAGAGAGAAGTGCCATGGCCTGGCTTCCCTATAAACACTTTGATGAAGAGCTCTTTAAAACAACAGGAACAATCTTTAAGACACACCTTTAAAGCAGCCCACCCAGTCTTAAGTCACTGTGAGTGTCACTCAAATTAATGTCATCTTAAAATTTTCTAATTAGTTATTAAATATAACATCATCTTAAAACATTTTAGTTTAATAAACCTATCCAGAGCGATTAACATTTGTCTTATTTAGGTAGATATATAGGAATGTTAGTAGAGATCGTTATAAATGAATATGTTAAAAAAATAACCTGTGTTTGCAAAAATAATATAGAAATTATTAATAATAATAACAATATGTCTCTTCATTACTTCAAGGCCTCATTTTTTTTAATTTTTCGAAATAAATGTGTAAAAAAATAATCAAATTACACTGCAGGTTAGATACAAGGTCAAGCAAAGTGCGTATGTGCATTTGTAAAATATGTACGAGTATTTGTGTGTATGTATATGTGTGTGTTAGTTGGGGGGTGCTCTCTCTGTGTGGTCTTTTCGACTCTCATCAGTCCCAAAGCCATGGGACCTCCAACACTCTTTGCATTAGCTCCGTCAGTAAACCCCAAATGGAGTAATATATTATCACACATTTTTACCAATTATACCTACATTATCTACACGCTGGACAGAGACACTGCAGCTGCTGGGGTGTCCATCACTTACTAAGAGCAGAATAACTCTTCAGGAGCTGTTCCTTGTTTACCCTTGGTCGGGTTTTTTTACTGCAGAAGATCAATTCAGGAATTTTTACTCCACATTTATGTATCTTGAGCTGTTGATGCAACCTTTGGCAATTAATCAAACAATTTAAGAGCCTCTGATTTTTATTATTCTGTTGGCAGTCCCTTCCCATGGAGGCCCTTGTCAGAGCATCCCCGATGCTTTAGCGCCTGGGGCAGGATCACAGCTCAACAACGTTATCTTAGTCTTGCAGCTTTGATCTCTCTGTGTTGGCCCGCATCCTGGGGCAGGAGTTCCAGAAGGACACACACAGACACAAGCGTGACAACAGGACGTTAAGACACTTGCCCAGAGTTTGGGACTGTTATGGTGACAGAAGAGGCAGGTGTGAAAACCAAGTAGAAGACAAACCGACTTCTCCTAAATTTTGCTGAAGGGGTGGAGTGTGTGTCGGTGGGGGGTGGAGGGTTCCAGAATAGTGTATCTTAAGGCCTGAAACCTCCCCTGCCTTGTGGCTTTTGTCTTGGTGGTCCTTTTCGCTACATTTTTGTCACATGCAAATGGTCAATGTTTGAGATGCATGGTGGCCCAAATGTAGTGTATCGTTAGTGAATGTGAAGTGTAAGGTATTCGCTCTGTCACCAAGCGTGTCATCAAGCTGTCATGCTATTGAGAACCAGAGAAGAGGAATTATTTGCAGGAAATGCTGTTAAAACAAGGCAAATAGATGAACACATCTATGTAATAATGTCAATAAAGAAATAGCGCAGCTCAGTGCCCTCCGTATTTCATGTGACCGACATAAACACTTGAAAAAATACTGTGTATATGCATAGTGTATAAGAAAACACACTGGATATTTTTCTGTGACAGACATCTTAAGCAGATGAAGTACAGGGCATCAGACAAAAAAGAGCTTATAAAACTTGTTTATTTATTTCGTTTATTAATTTTGGGGAAGTGGTCGCACAGTGGTTAAGGTGTTGGACTGCCAATTGAAAGATTCTATTACCAGCACTACCAAATTTCCGCCGCTGAGCCCATGAGCAAGGCCCCTAACCCCCAATTGCTCAGTTGTATAATAAAGATAAATGTAAGTCTCCCTCTCTAGTTTGATTAGTTTGCTGTTGTCATGATGTAATAATGATGTACTGATTGTTCCATATCAAGTCAAGTTTTGGATTGTTTCAATACTTGACTATATTCGAAAGTGGGAATCAAAATACAACCACGTTTAACCAGAATCCATAACCATAAACTAACCGAATTCATGATTTAAACATCTCTGTTGTACATAGTGTGTCATGTTATCTGGACTGTTAGAAAGAAATGTTATGACATTTTAGTTAAATTTACATTTTGGATTCAGAAGTCTTCTGTCACATCTTTAAATTTGCTCATTACCTAAACAATTTAAAGCATTACTACATTAAAGCTTGTGGCCATCAGATCCTATTGTAAAAACAGAAGGTGTTGCTTGTTAATTATACTCATTTAAGGTAATTAGTGAGGGTGCAACATGCCTTTATTCTTTGCCTGTCAACAGGCAGGATTTAGGTGCTAGACTGAGGTGTCTGCTGCCACACAGAAGACCCAAAAACCCCTGCCTCTCAAAAAAACCCTAGCCAGAATAATGCACTGTAAAACCTAGTGTTTTAGAATGATCAGATTTATTCCCACACTTTATACTGGTCTTTAAAACTGTACCCTGTAAAAGCATATGTTAATTAACATAGAAGAATTTTTTATTGACATTTCTTATAATTGTTTTATTATGTTTGATATATATGATTACATGATTGATGTAGGTTTTATGTATAATATTAATGTGCTTTTTGTTGTAAACTGAGAACAGTCACAGCGTTGTGTCTACTAAATCACGTCTATTTTACCTCTTAATTCCTCAGGTTCCTTCTCTTGCCCTTTGTGTGTCTATTTTACTGAGTTACTACCCCGAAATTATAATGCTAATGTGAACCATAGCTGTGACGAAGGTGCTGGAATGTGCTGGCTGTGGACACTTAAGTGCTTACCTTGGTGTTTATAGCCAGAGTGATGCAGTTCTGCTTTTAATGGGAGGTGCCAGGAGCCCTGTAACACTGCTGGATAGAATTACACACGAGCATGCACTGAAACCTTGACCATGGTGACTATGGTGAGGAAAAAAAAGATATTAAATATCTGCAGACCACAATTTTATTTTACTTAAAATAAAATAAGGGTAAAAGTTACAATAAACACGGTAACACAATGCATAATGTTTATTTAATTTCAGTCAGTCCTTGGTCGGTTGCATTCATTTGTTTTTTAGAGACATTGGAAAGGTACATCGGTGGACATTTTAAAAAATTTCCCTCCTTCATAGCAGCTGAATCTGGCTAACTTTAAAATGCAGCATCCTGCTATATTCGCCTTCACGCCTTAAAATTGCCATTGTTGGAAGTTTTGGTGTTCGTGGCATTATGGTACATGTCCTATCAGCACCTGTGCTCTTTGCCAAGTTTCTCCAACTGGTTTTGTTCAAACAGCCATTTAAAAGTCCTCTGTCCGCTCTGACACATTAAAGTAAAACCCCTGAACTCTAGCAGCACCGCTGGGGCTCTGAGAGACGAAATCGGAACCGTTGTTTTTCCAAAACAAAATTATCTAGAAAGGGGCAAAGGAGTGTTTTGGAAATGATGTTATAAGCATGTTGTGTTGGAGAGCTGGAGAACATGCAACCGTAAAAGGAGGGGTAGCGTAATAGGCTTTAGGTTTTGGCCGTGTAGCATATTCGGTTCTTTGGCAGAACTACTCTGTTTCCTATGACACCACCATTTGGCTTGTCTCATGCGTTCTCCATTTCGCATAAAATGCCCTGCAAAGTATCCCATCGCAGCAGCTTCCCAGCAGTCGCAAGCTTTAAAACATTCTACTTCTTTCATCAAGTTTTTTATTATCATTTCGGAATCTTTTCAAATATGTAAACATAAACCAGTGCCTTCAATTAGATCGGATGTCTTACAGCACTGCAAAACATTTTAGGTTTCTCTGTTTTTATTGGTCATTTCATGCCCTTGCCAGGTGTGGGTATAGCTCTTGTTCCAGATCTGGATCTTTTCCCAATCGCTGGGCCTTAAAACAAGTACAGCGGGCTTAACATCCACACAAAAACTGTTTCCTGCGCCACTGCCTTAAAACAACTATACCAAGTAATCTCAACTCCCACAGCCTTGTGAAACATTAAAGCACAGGCGCCACCCTGCCCGTCCTGATCTTAACTCAGGCACTGTGCCAGCCCCAGGATGGGAGGTCCAAATGCTGGCAGTGAAATTGGAAAATAGGCGTATGACGTACTAAGAGAGAGGAGTATAAGCCTGAGAGGTGATCAGACCCGAATGATGAGAGATATTGAGAAGGTGTGCAAAACCCTCAGTTGACCATTAGCCCAGTGTTTTTCTTAACACTATGATCAGCGATAAACTCCAGGAACCTATAGCAAGAAATCAGTTGCAGTTGATAACACAATGATTAGTAGTGACACTGATTTAAACACTGAACTTAGACAAATATATTTCATATAACCTGTTTAATAAAAACAAGTTTTATTAAAAAAAACTTTAAAAAAAAGTGCAGTATACCTTGTTAATGACCTCTCCTATTGCAATATCAAGGACAGGAGCTGTAAAATACTGACAGTGGGCTGTCAACTCCCTGCTCAATCCGATAGCCCATCCTGTGTTCATTAGCAAGTGGGATCATCACTGCCCTCTCCTGCCCCATGTTCTCCAAACACTAACAGCTGTAGAATATTGGTTATCTTTCATCTGTAATAAAGTTAAAAATGCTGAAATCCTATATTTTTAAAACACATACAAAAAAGCAAATATTTTGATTCAAATTTTGGAAAATTATAGTCTATTACTACAGGTTAGATTTAGATAAGCTTAATTCAGATAAATTCTTTACATTAGCATGGAACAACTATTAGAGGTCCTATTTATAATCCTAAATCATTAAGTTCTATAATTAATTATGTCCTCAATTTATGTTTATATTTTAAGGCCTATTTTATTAATGTAAGAGATTTGTTGAATTGTGTTTATAATAACATGACAAATTACACTCCTCCTAACACCTATTATAATCTATTTTACAAAAGTTAGATACAATCTAAATAACAAATGTAAAAAATAAAAATTAAAAACGACATTACACTCTTTAAGAGTATTAAATGCCCCATGTTATTGCACTTCTATTGTTACTGTAGAAATGAATATGATCTTTCATGCTGTTTTGTCCCCCAAAAAATGTGTCTAAAAATAATTGTGAATTATCCTTATTGTAAATTACTTTAAAACAGAATGCGAAAAGAATGAACTCTTAGCGAAAAGAATGAACTCATTTTTAATATACTAATGCTGGGTATCAAAGCAACACAGTAAAACTTCAGTAGACTTTACAGCTCTGAATTAATCTGTCTGACTGGCTAAACTGTAGCTGATATCAGATTTTATTTTTAAAAAAAAAAGGTTCCTGCATATCTCTGCAGGTTTTCCACTGCTAAAGAACATGGATTTGTGTTGCAGGAATAAGAGCAAGTGTGAATAATTGCACTGTATCCAGGTGTATTTAGTCAATGTGGCAGGCAGTGTTGTAAATTGGTTAGTCTGGGCAAATGCTTTGCTTTGCCCTGAGAACCATACAAAAGACAGATAAAAGATCCAGATGTTGGACTATGTAAAAAAGAAAGAAACATTGCCTATACTGGATACACTTTTGTCTTTTCTATTTTTCGGTGAAGAATATTTAAAAAGAATATTTAAAGAGAGTATCTTTTATAGTTTTTTCAGCTATACTGTATCCAATTATTAGTCTTCGATTAATATTGACTTCATTTACTTAAGTTATTATGCTATTATAAATCTGTGCTATCTATTTTTCTGCTGCAAAAAAATTGATTTTAATTAGACGACTTTATGGCTCCAGCTATTTTAGTATCTGCTTATTGTTTTGACTTCACGTTTATCACATACCACTATGGTCTCTTATGCAAAGCTGCTCCCAGCACCAATTATTTATATTTAGCAGATATTAGTCAAAATAGTCAATAGTCCAGGGTATTACCTTACAACAAGTCAATTATTCATCTGAATGGTACATGTCATCAGCTGGATATTGTTTTTCATAAAAATGCTCAGGGATTCCATTAGCTGTGTAAGTCAAACTGCACTCATTATTCTACATACACTCAATCAGTGTGACTAGGGAAAAACACAAACATAATAATGGAAATTGTTGGGAAGTTTTCTTTGACAGTTTTCTATGATTTAATCCCTGTCAACTTGATTTTGACATCATGGGCTTTGAGTCTCTGATGTAACTGTAATACAAAAATACAATCTTAATTTAATTTAATATTTATTTTATTGATATAATAATAATAATATCATATCGAAGGCTGTTATCATTTGATTTAATATTTATTTTATTGATATTACTAATAATATCATATCTACGGCTATTATAATTGTTTGATCTATAATTAATTGTATTAATAGACAATTTAATAATGTATCTAAGGCTATTATTATTTATTAAACGATCTTCTATAGGCAATGTATTACCTTCTCATTGAGAACAACTGAAGTAATCTACCACATTGAGCTTTCTCTAAACAAACCTGTAACTATGATTAGTGTACCCTTAGTAGCTTAAAAGTGTGTTCCCCGTGGGAGTTTAAGTCCTAAGGCCTTCCCAATCCCAAAACAGCTGAATGGAGTCAGCAGTGATACAATCGTTTCTTTGGTCCTGATCTAAGAACAGCCTTCCAGTAATTCTTATGGTGAGATTTTAGGATCTGTGCTGGGAAGCTGATTCTAGATCAGTGTAAAAGTGTAGCATATGTGGGGGCTCAGAGCGGACATGTACTGACATGCTGTTCCCGCCTGGGTGTTAATCACACTGGACTGTCCGCACTCTACCCAGGCTCAACAGGGGGTACAAGAAGAGGTCTGGGGGGGGGCTTCAATAAGGTGGAGTTAGATGTGCTTTCCAGATGATCTGGAGGGAGGGGTGTTCCCACTGTAGTACTGATGTTTGTGTAGTTCACCCTAAATGTATGCTGTTGACACAAACATCATTGTGAATATTATACATTATCAGGACAGTATTCAGGCAATGAATCTGTCAGTATTATTATTATTCCTTAGAAATCACCTACATATGCAGGCCTCGCCCCTTCACCCTTGACCTGGAGTGTATTGTACTTTGTTTCTCACTGGAAGGCACAGTGACCTTCTTGGACAGGTTATTCTGAAACAGGAAAAGCAAGCAGGTGGCCTGAGCAGTGATTGACCATCTGTAAAACACATACTTGGTACAACATAAGTAACGCAATCCAGGTTTACTCTGCTACAGATGTAAATATAAAATATGTAATATATTTACAGCCAATCCTTTATTGTGATTGGTCAAAAGGTATTGTTCCATTTTCGATAACAACATTGCTGTTGTTATGCACTGTTTTTGTTAACAACCTTGCTGTGATGTTTTGGAAGATGCCTTTTGGAGGGTGCCTACTAGTGTAGTGTCTACTAACAGCCAAAAGTAAAGTTTTTAGGATTAAAGACTTTAATGATTTCTCTGGTGGCTTAGTGGTTAAGGTAGTGGACTGATACAAGAAAGACCGGGATTGGATTCCCAGCACCACCAGGACACTACTGTGGGCCTCTGAGCAGGGCCCTTAACCTCCAATTGCTCAGTTGTATAAAAAGATAGAAATGTTAGTTGCTCTGGATAAGAGCGTCTGCCAAATGCTCTAAATGTAAATGTTAAATAATGTGACAACATAAGAAACAAATCATGTCATTAAAATTGGTAATCCCTATGAAATTGATGCAAAACTGATTTTTAAACTTTTTGTAGCCCTTTGTTATAGCTATTATTTTACTTTGTATTGCAACAGCAAATATACAGGGTAAAAAGCTTCTTGCATTAACTTTCATCTTGTTTTTTTATTTAGGTTTTACAGTCCAATATCTGATAAAGAATTGTTACGTTTCAAATGAGTAAATTATTTTAACCTGTATGGTATTTTTGATAAGGTAACACTATAGCTATGATGTGAGATTATGAGTAAAGGTTAAAACACAAATTATGGGTGATTATATAAAAAAATACTCAAAAAAACAGTGATGTAAAGCAGCTAGTCATAAGGCTGATCAATAAGAGAATTTCCCCTTAATAATATTTTTTTACAGATATTTATTTAAATGCTTATTGTATTTTAACATTATAAGTAACATTACTATCAAACTGCAAAACTAAAAAGGTAAGTGCTATAATTATATCCTCTTTTATGACACCAGAACTAAAATATCTCACTTAATGATTGCTTAACATTATTTACTTTAAAAAATGTAGTACTACTATTACATACTACATGTCCCCGCATTTAGTATGTCTACAAGTAAAGCAAGAGATTATTTTTCATAACCAACGAAAGAAAACAATTATTAACTATATATTGACTATTTACCTCTTTGCCTAATACAGGTCTACTGAACAGGTGGGGTTTGGGGGGCTGAAAGAGCTGAAACTGGCACTCTTTGCCTCTAAATTACACTTTTGCTTCCTGTGTCTCGACCTTCAGGTCTCTGACCCACAACTGCAATGTATTTTGTGTGACTAACAGCTGTAATTCCCCAATTATCACGCTGCGTTGTCCTACTGCGCACAGGTTTAGTTACCAGGAGGCCAAAGCCAAGAGCTAAACCTCTGAGTGGATCTCCCACCAGGAAGTACCAGTATCCTTCATAGCTTCGCTTCTCTGCCTGATGCGCTGCTCTGATTTCTGTAGATTCTTTAATGATATGTCCAGATACAAGTGAAATAATGCTACAAGAACTACAAAATGTAATATACTGTTTATACCTGTACCCTAGTTTGTAGTAAAATATCCAAAATATTAGCACTGATATCTGAAATTGTTTTAATTGTGCCCCTGAGTTGTATACTATGGCTGTTGATGTTTAGTTAGATGAATACTGTTTGTTGTGCATAAAAAAAAACATGTTTCGGCCCATCAGCACATCTTTTGAAAATTAAAACAGTTCTGCATTAACTAGCTGTTATACACTTATACACTGCATGCCCTTAATCTGCTAATAAGACCTTCTTATGGAGCAAACTCCGAAATTGAAACCCCTCACCCTTTCCCTTAACTTTAGACCCCTCAATCTCAGTTCTCCCCCGGGCATGATGAGAACCATGACATTACACAGCCTTCTCTCTAATTAACCAGTAACTTTCTCCAGGACATCAATCTGAGTCATTCTAGCTCAAAACAAAAAAGCCAAAGATCCTATTAACTGTCAACGGCAAGGGTGCCCTTGGCCCTGATTGGCTAGACAAAGAAGGGCAAAATGCAGTAGAACCTGATGAAAACACCATTTGCACAGCCAGTCGGCTACATATGGCTATTCCATTTTTAAGTAGGACTCTTTTAACACTCGCAAGAAAGGTGTGAAAGAAAAGTTACCTTCAGAGGTACAGGACGCATTTTAAATAGGCCCCAGGAGTCTGTTTCCACATGATGCGGTCCAAACCTGCAGTGTATCAGCATAGGATTTTGGCGCACCCTCATAATGAGAGGTGTGATGTAAGATGAAATTAGTATTATTTTATCAACCCTTACAAAAGTGCTGGATTGTTAGTAAAATAAAATATGATCTTAGATAAAGCACCAAGCACTTTTTATATCTGCGTTTTGCATTTGAATTTGTTATTTTCCTAAATCTGTGTTTCTGTTTACTCTGAAAATTCAAATTAACTTGGCTTCACATAACTTATGCAAGCAACTTGGATCAAATTAACTTCTAATATCCAATAGCTTGATTGATAGTGATGCACTAAAATAGCAGGGTCACCTAAGCCTCCGAAAAACACAGATATCAGAAGCCAAATACACCAGCTTAAAGTGATGGCATAGATGAAGTAAATGGACCTGGATTGAAAACCCGTGGAATCTGCTAACCAATAGCTCAGAATCCAAAGACCTCAAGTTTGTGTTTATGAAGATAAGAAAAGGTTATAAAAGAAGTGTTGAGTGTAAATTATATTTCAGTTCATCTTCATGCTCATGAGTTTCTGAAAAATATTGCTTAAATGTTAGAGATCTGATGACAGGTAGGCCTACTACCTAAAATGTGGGTGAAAATGAAAACCATTTCCCTCTAGTAGGCAGTCTGATACCTGAGTGTCTGGCTGCTGATACGCTTTTTTCTGTGTCTCACTGTTATGAATGTTTATCTTTAGGTAAGCGTAGTCGTACCAAGTCTTAAGCATGAAAATTGATATGGCAGGATGATCATGGACACTATTTACTCAACTGCTCTGCCCTAACCTTATGTCTGTGACTGGGTCTTGACATGATCCATGATAATACTGACAAATGACTCTCTGACTAGGAAGTTTGCAAACCACTGATATGGGAATAGAGTGGCACTTATAAATATATTAGAAACCTAAAGCAACTGTAGTTTGACCAAAAAGTGTGTAAATGTGTAGACAGAAATCTATATTTTTATACGACTAAATTGCTTTTCTTTATTAAAAAATTAAAAAGCCAGTAAGAAACTGGTGGGAAAGTCAGTGACTGTCTGTGATTAGGCTTTAATGCCACTGGCATAAGAACAGCATGAGCTTGATAACAACTTGATGAAACTCATATCATTGTCAAAGATGGTGCTGTTTCAGCTGTCAGGGATCATGCTAAGTTTTTATTCTTTCTAAATTAAAATAACCAGTTATCCAAAGGATTATGTCAAAAAGTCCTGTATTTGTCAGCATTTAACAGTATCTGCTTTCAAGAGTAGAGCTGTAATAACTGAAGGTTTGGTGTGATGTGGTATGTGTTTTGCCTTTTGCCTTTCTTTTAGATCGAAAGTAACCTTAAAATGTCTTTCACGGGCTGTTACCAAGTTCTGGGCTGATCTGGATAGTGTCTTCATACACACACAAATTTAAGAAATAATTCAGAAAGTTAAAAGCACATAAGGATCAGTTAGCATGGCTACGTTTAAGGATTAGCATGTAGATTTAAGCCCTCTTTATAGGCGACACTCTTCTCGAAGTGATTTTTATATAGAGGCAAAGAATGTGCATGTGCAAACCTAGATCTTATACTCGATGCATTAAATTAGCTTTGTGAAATGTTACAATGGCAGCTGGACAACCTGAGTATGTTGTAAGTAATGACTCGTCATGGAAGTAGCTATCAACTGACTCATAAATTTACAGCATTATTTGACCTTTGCCAAAACAGAAGAACAAAGCATTCATTGCGCACTTTTGTCCTTCAGCTGGTCCTGGGCAAAGCTTTGGCATACCCAGTGTAACCTTCAAAGTAATTAAAGGACAAGCCATTTACAGTACTAACACTACAAGAACAGGGCAAATGCTTACAAAAGCATACGAAAACAAAAGTAGGTCTTAGTAGTACTCAGTAGTGGTGTTGTGTGACTAAGCCCTGCTCATGCTAAGGTAGCTTCTTAGTAAACCAAATTTCTGTGTGGAGCAAAGATTAAAATGTGTCCTTTCTCAGCCTTTACTCTATGTTTATCATTTATTTGAGTATAATTGTGCATGTTGGCCTCAAACCCCTCATACGGCCCTTCTCTTCCTGAATCATTAGTATTGAGTTTCCCAGTCCAGCTTTCTTAATGGAGCCCTAGTTTCAGCCAGCACACTGTGTGATGTTGGAGAAGGACCAGATGGACTGTCTAAAGCACACTTCTGTATTTCCCTGTTCCCTAAAACCCCCATATCCAACTCATAGTGACAGACTCTGTCATAGGCTGTCAACACTGACAGTGGTTTAATTGCACACATCATCAGACACACATACAAAGAGCTGGGGGCCATGGTGACCTCCCACAAATGAAACCATGATTCGGGTTTTAAAACATATCAACAAATTCATTGCCGCTATGCAGATGGGCACTTTTGTAGCATATTCAGGGCATATACTTTACAGTGGCTCCAGATCTAAGAAATTGATATACCAGTTATTAGAAATATGGTGAAAAATTGTTTGGGCTAATTTTGCCAACTGTTAATTTTTGCATACAATTGCGATCATACAATTTTTACAAATATTTCAAGAAATATGTGGTGTTTTTATTAAATCATTAAATTATTTCTTACTCTTTAACATGTCCTGTATAATCAATTTTAAACCTGAAGAATTATACCTAAGATATAAAATCAACAAAGCAGTCTTTTATATATAACCTTTTTACAAACTAGTTCTACAAACATCAAAAGCCTTCCTATTCACACAGATTCTCATTACCAGATTCTCTGTCAAAGAAGTTAGTTAAGATTGACCCATACACTCAGCAACGTCTTGTGTGGGTGTGTAAGAGGTGGCAGGTCACTTCCTCTTGAGGTAAATAGGGGACAAATGTCATGCTCTCTGGTTCCTGTCTTATGGTCAATCAGTGGCTGTTTCTTCCCTTGACGCTGCATGTGCCAGCTTTCTATTGCTAACTGCTGCTCATGCTGGTGTCATTAAAGAGCCTCCACCTGATTCTGACATTAGGACGAGTTTCCCACACCTCCCCCTCAAACAGATCTGCAAATAACCCCAATCAGCCATTTTTAGGGCCTGGGAAGAGGGCATGCGATAGTTAGGTCATTGCTGAGAGAAGACATTTTCTCGGCTGCTTCAAATGTAACTACAGATAATTATTAAATGCTGAAATTTACACTGCATCAAAATGAGTATTATTTATTTGTTAGATTTACATTTCGTGGCATTTGGCAAATGCCCCTATCAAGATTGACCTACATTTATTTGTTTCATCCATCTGAGCACTTATGAGTTAAGGGCCTTGCGCAGGGGCCCACCGGTGGCAGTTTGGTGGTCCTGGGAATTAAACCCTCTTGCGATTAGTTTTCTAACACCTCAACCACTGAATTAACCCATTCCCTTATTTATGGAGATCCTAATGAAATAAAATGCTGCTATTGCATTAGGCCTGGCGAATAATAGGAAATAAAATACAGTATACAGGCATATTTACTAGAACTGCATGCAATTGGAAAAAACAGACATTGTATTATTTTGTATTTTTCTGCAATATATATTGTCATATGAAAAAATTTTACCAGATGATCTTTATTTGTAAACAATTTATTATTTTAGAATGATTGTTGTTTATTTTATAAGGAAATGAATGTGTGTTAAATATAATACACAAATTATAAGCATAGATAAATACAGAAGAACAAGGATATGAATAAAATGATCAGTGTTTTATGTTTTTCTGGAAATTCAGATACAGAAATTGAATAATCAAATGTAAAATCACACTGTATAGACTTCACCGTATCAATTAACCACAATTAATCTTTGATTGTTTCTTGTGTCTGAATGCTTTAAAATTGTTTCAAATGTTTATACAGTAACAGACCATAAAACAATGTGCAAATGCTAAACTTGATTCTTGATTATTAAACTTAAAATTAATTCACAAATCACATGTGTGTTTTTAACTTTGGACTATAAGCTCTACTTCACACTGCACATCCTGTGATGTGACTGTTGCAGATACACACATTACCACGTCAATACTGAAACAATATATTGTGCCAGCCTAACATACACATTTAATAATTCTAATATCACATATCATTAGGCATCTTTTACATAAGCTGTTCCTTTATACTGTACAGTCAAAGCTGGATGGAGCAGAGGCTCAGAAGATTTATAGAAGGTTTAGCTGTAGCAGGCCGTGTCCAGCTGCTGTTATAGTCACGGGAATCAGCGGAAGCAGTGCACTCCTCTGTCTTAAACAATGGAGCAATGAGTGCCAAGGAAAAAAAGCTATAGAGAGAGGGGTGCTGGGATCATGAGGCTGCAGTAAGGGTAAGAGTCCATGGTTCTGCAGCGTCTGTAGAGTAGATCAGCTCTGCTCAGGGTGGGAGAGCTCTGCCCTTATCGTTATCGTTTAGGCAGGTGCAGGGTGTGTGTGTGTGTGTGTGTGTGTGTGTGTGTGTGTGTGTGTGTGTGTGTGTGTGTGTGTGTGTGTGTGTGTGTGTGAAAAAGAGAGAGTACTGGTGTAATGGTTTCAGACATTAGCCTTAGTTATGTTATGTATTGGGTAAATGTAATGTGTAACTTGTAATGTGATTCTTAAAGATTCTTTAATTTTTATTTTGCCACCACTTCGCACTTACCACATTTTGCTTTGAACAACGTGTATATCTCTCCAGACAACCTTTCTTCACAGATTAAGAAATAAGATGTGATTTTTTTTTCTAATTTCTAGCATAAATTTTACATCCTTTCTTACTTTTGGTAATTATTTTATACTACTTTCTTACACGTTATTGTTTAATTAAAAACACAGTTATAATAGCGTTACAGGACCTATACAGTAAGATTTTTTAATAAAGATTTAAAACTAAAAATCACTGTTCATCACACTGTAAAATGTAATTTTACACAATTTGTGTAACACTGAAAATGTATTTAGTAAGTATTTGGATTATGCAATGTGTTTATGTGTGAAGGGACATGTAATATACACTCAACAGGACAGGAAAATATATTTCTCTTTTATTTATAAATCTAAGTCATTTATTTCATTTATTAAGTCTCAGTGTAGGTAAGGGCAATGCCACTCTTTTATTTGCAAATAAAAATTTAACCACAAACATAGCAGCATAGCACAAATGCTAACCAATTTTGTTTCCGCCAACAACATTAGCAAAACGTTAGTGCTAATCAGCAAATTAGACTTGCCATTGGTGTCTTGTATGATATCTAATATCTGATTAATATTGCTGCTAATCATTTTTATATTTAAGTCTGCTGAAAAAAATAATATTGTCCTCGTGGCTTTCATTATTTACTTTCCCAACAAGTGCTGTTATTGCAAAAGTGATCCTTTGCTTTTCTTACATGTCCATTTTTTTTCAGTGGCCAAATACCAAGACGAGATTCTCCTAACTGCTGTTCCTTCTATGTTATGTTTTTACTATCAGATTTCATATTACATGTTTTCTACAATAACTATAAACAATTCAAGTGTTACTTTTCTTTAATTGTTTAGGCCATTTACTTCTATTAAAAATATTTCAGTACAAAATAGTAAAGAACTATTAAAGAAATGTCCTGTATTTATTATAACTTTGAGCTGAAACATGTATAATGAATTAGCTCTGTATGCCCTAAAACATTTATCCTAGGGCCTAAAATAGGCCTGGACAGTCTGGGGCTGAGCTCCATCACATAGACCTAACCTGCTATATTTGATTTAAATCTTTCTCATTCTTACTTATTCAAGCATTGCCTTTCTAATACGTAATAAATGTGGTCCGGCATTAAAGTTTCAACAAATTTTCGATAGTGTCATTACCAGAGCAATATGTGAAATGATTTATTCTCTCACCTTTTACATTACATAAGATACATTTTAACTCTGATATTATAAAAAAAAGCTGTTTGTTTCTTTATGATGATTCAATCTATTACAAAAGTGAAGCAAACACAAAGTGAGAGAAGAGACAGAGAGATAAAGAAAGAGAGAGAGAGAGAATGGGTGTGCATTATTTTTTATTTCGTTCATTTTTTAAGTGCTACTGGGTTCAACACTGTACAATAAACTAGACCAATTTCTTGCTTTATGAATGTGATTTCTCTACCATTACAGATAAAAGTTGAAGCATTTAATTTTTTAATATCAAATGTATGGAAATGACCTAAAATTTGAAAGCAGAAACACATTGTGTAGCTGTAAAATTCAATATAAAACCTATAGGATTTGCATACAAAGAGCCCCTCCTTTCCATTCCCAATTTAACCCCTGCTTAGGGCCATGCTTTGCCTTGTCCTGCTGTACATTCTGGAATGGTGTTTACTGTTCAAAGCCAACTGGGCCTTCCAGTTCTCTGCCACTTGATCATGTTCAGCCCAGCAAAGCCGCCCCCCTCTCTTCAGAACAGCACTGCTCCTCATTGGTCGCTTGTGTCGTCACGGAGACAACAGCTGTCTCTGGGATGAAGAAGCTACTTTTGGGGTGCCAGCCAGTCTGACTGCCTGCAACTGGAGAATCCCAAAGTCCCTAATGGCCTTCAAAACACGCTCATGGAAGAGAGCTTGCCATGTGGAAAGTACAGTGCCCTCTAGAGGCCTTAAAAAAATACCATGTCCCTGTACAAGTGCAGATCAATCAAACCCAGATAGTGGTCTACTGAATGAGCAGATTAGGGACCCTTTTTAGTATTAAAATTATATTAAAATAAGTATTCTTATCAAAACCCTGCGATATTTTATATTTGTAGTTTTATGGGTATTATTATATCAGTCTCAATTGCATTTGTGCCATATCTAATTGAAACTTTAACAATATTTTTTGCAATAAACGACCATATAGAACACAGTTTTAAAAGGAAATTATTTATAATTTTGCATGATTCAAATAAAGATAGTTCCTTTTTATAGTTTGATTCTGCTTAATGTTTCTTACTAATAGTTTCAGTACTTGATTGCACACTATTGATATATTTATTAAATCCTCTGAATTTCAATATTCTTATATGATATAAATCACATAAAATAATATAAACTAAAAAGTGAAATCTGCATGCCAGCATGTAATAAGTCCTATGTGTGTGACCGGTTCAGTTGTTGCTGTGTATTTTTCAGGTCCTCAGTGTGTGTGTCCATTCTGTGAGACAGTTGAGCTGCCCATCATACTCTATGTAAAGGACCATTCCTTAAGCTGCACCTGCTGCTTGACCAGCATATTGGCCCAGCCGACTGGTCCAGGCTCTGTATAAGAGTCAGAGTCGGCATAGCCACCCCATTGGGGATGACACACCCTGGCCTACAACATGAGAGGACGCCAGCATTGACAAAACTATGGATGTATAGACAGAATATTGAGGATTACCCTTGGAGGAGGTGGAGGAGGAGGAAAGAGGAGGCCTGAGAGTCTGTGTTTGACCTCTGATTTGGATCCAGTCTAATTGGATTGTAGTATTTTTTTTAAAAAGGGTTTGGAAATTAATATTGCCAATACAGGTTCCACTAAATGTAATGGTTGGTATTGAGTTGTTGAAACAGTTTATCCTATTGGGAGTATTTATTAATAGTTTACTTGTTCTATATCTTGATATGTTTTTCAGTTTTTGGCTGATACAGATTTAAGGCAGCAGATGTAATGTAAAGATAAAAAGTAAAGTTTAAGGCATCTCGGAATTAATTCAGCAATTGTGTTTACTGAGCACTGTAAATAACAAAGAGTCTATTATAATAACAAGTATAGTGTTGTGTTAGCTTAGGCTTTTAATTTTCTCTATCATTACCCAATATAGTTTATTGAATATAAATTGACATTTAAATCTTATAAAGAACAATTACAACATGTATTTAATAATTCTATGTTATAGTATATTTCTGCCCTGCTATAAGGCAGCAGACAGAGTAGGAAGAGCAGGTCATATAAAAATAGACAAGTGGTTTAGGTTTCAGTTCGGGACAGCTTGAGGCGGATCTCCAGTAAGATATGCTTTATGCTGCAATGTCAATGATGGCTTGAAACGTGCTATGACGCAGTATTTAATTTATACTTGGATAGGATCTTGTTCTGGGTTTCTCTCTCCCTCTTAGTTGATTGACACACAGGGCAGGTGTGGGTTGTTCTACAACCTCCCAAAATCCCCACCTGTTCACTGCACACTTCTCTCAGCCCTTGACCAGATGACCAACTTTTTTATTTTAGCTACCCAACAGCTACCCAACAGCCTAAAGAAGCAACTGTGTCCCTCCATAAATAATGACCCGTCTAAACACACCCTACCTATAACACAGACTTTCTCTGTATGAACTATAGACTGCGGTTTAGTGCCGTAGACCCTGCTGATGACCCCTGACTCCTGACGTTGTATTTTAACACATTGAAATGTATTGCGAATCAGCATGTCTGGAAAAAAATACCAAGGATTATTGTCTAGAATAAGCTCCAATATATGTTAGTTTTTCTCTTTTTGCAATTTACATATCATTTCCAGTACAGTATCATTTCAACTTGCATTCAATGAATAAGCTATATAATTGTTGTCATATGAACGAATAGCCTAATGTGGGTAATTGCTTCGTCAGTGAATATTTGGACCTACTTAATTTTACTTCCTCGCCACTGTAATTTCTCATCAAATAGCTCGGTGAAATTTGTCATCAAAAAGGCATTATATTTGTCATTGTTTGACTCACTTACCAGAAACTTAAGCTTCTGCAATTAGCCAATTTAAAGAGGAGATATGCAATGATGAAGCATTGTACTCAGACGTTACTCATTGAAACAATCCATGGAAACAATCAACTTTCAATCCTGTCCTATTTCTTGAATTTAACTTGGGGACAAAAATCTTTATAGTTAAAAAACAACGATAATAAATAAAGAATGGCAAAAATAAAATCACAAATATTTACATATATATGTATATTTTTTTCAAAATAAATACTAGGTATAAATCATGATACAGAAACGAATCTGTTAGGAATCTTTAACATTCTCATATAGTGTCATGGTGTCTGCCGGCAAATTTAAGTAAACAGTGTTTGCCCGGATGTACAACAGAGCCGAGATAAATTTGGGTTCCCTGAATAAACAATAGAAAACTATGAAAGCAGATCTTTGCAAACACAGCAGTGCCAGTTGGAGTCAAGTTTGGTCCTCTGAGGGTGGCCTCATTACAATTTGCGAACTAAACTGGAAAGAATGTCTCTGTTGAACAAGCCAGTTTCCTCACCGTGCAAAATCAAGTGAGGTAATTCACACTTTAACAAGCGATGACACTATGCATGAAGTATGAGAACAGTCATGGCCACTGTCGATGACAGGCAAAAGGGGTTTTTACCCTTAGATTACAGACAGTTCTGTTCACACATTTTAAAGATGCGCCGATGCTCAGAACACTGGATCGTTCTACATTTATGTCAAAAGTATCTGACAGATTTGTGTTTTTACATCGGGCCATCAATTGTAATATTAGAAGGTGAGGAAATCATGAGACATTCAGCCTAGTAACAGCATAGCGCTGGCCATGTACATGATCTGTGCATCTATGTTCAGCTTTTGACTCATTCATGCTGACATATTATAAAAGTACAGTCATTCTTTCAATCATTTGCATTCACTCATACTGAAACTGAAGATATCATTCTTTAAAACGGTAGGATTTGGACTGACAAACTGTTAAAATACATCAGAAATAAAATATTTCTTTTCTTAGGTGGCTTTATTAAGTGGCTGATTCCAATTATATAAATTGAATTCCATATTTTAGAATAGAAATTTTCTCAGTCCTCATTTTGTTATTTTACTATTGTTCTTTAATTCATTAAATCACTACGCTCACTATTTGTTTAATTAAAAATATGTTTAAACACATATCTAAAGTGATAATAGAACAACCTGATAACTACCCAAAGTAAGACAAAATACCTTTAAAAGCAGAATTTCAATTTATTTTGTTGAAGGACCTTGCCCAGGGGCCCAGCCATGGTAACTTTCTGGTACTGGGACTCAAACCCACAACTTTCCACTTTGCAGACCAACACCTTAACCACTGCACTTCCACTTACCTACATACTTACAGTAGTTTTAGACCCATTAGGACCTCGTAACAGGGTATAGCAACAATTTTTTTACTGACATCCAAAATTCTGTATTAGTTAGCTATGCAACATTGTGAATATTTGTTATTAATAGTAAGATTAAAGTAAGATTGTCTTTGTTATAACTTTTATTTTTGTAGTAAAATCACTCTAAGATTAATAATCTCTGTTGCAAAAGCATCCTGACCAGAATAGGCAGTAGAACAGTTGATAGCTAACAGAATACATACTGTACATACATATGACAACCATAAATACAAACTCGATAAATGTTAAATAAAATTACCAAATTAGTTATATAAGAAGATATCGATATGTAGTAAACAATAATAATAAATTACTATTATTATAACTTCTTTTTAGAGTTCAGTTGGTCACCCAGCTAATTAGGACAAACATTTCGATCAGATTGCAGACCTGATTATAGAAATATATATTTATATGTATGGTATTTATATTTTACATGATTATTTTGCCAAACCTTTACTAACCAATTAATTAAAAAGTCACATTTTAATAAAAGCTTTATTAGCAGATAGAAAGTCCTTGTTTGGAATAATTGACAGACATTGTAGAATTACCCAAAATAATCAAGTCACGTAACCTTTATTTATATAGCATTTTTAACAACTGAAATTTTGTCAAAGCAGCTTTACAAAATCAAATAGTAGAATAATGTGTTTATACAAGCACAATAGTAAACACTGAGCAAAACACTCAGTTCAATTTAGCCTCAATCAGCTGTCCAGAGGTGACAGCGGCAAAAAAAACAAAACTCCATTAATGAAAATGGATTTTTTCCATTAGGGAAAAAACCTTGGGAAACCAGACTGTCACAGACACACTAGGCTTTTCCTTCATCAGGCATTCGCTTTCACCAGAATTTTATTCACTGATCACCCCTGCCACACTATTAAAACAGCACTTTCACGCAGGTACTTTGTCTGGTCTCCCCTGAGAAAAAGGACTCATTCATGTGAACTTCTGTTGGTATCTTTAGCATCCAGGTTGTTCATGTGTTGTTTTCAAGTGTTTTTTATGTCTCCTGAGGATTTCAAGTTTCCTGGTTCTAAGTTCTGATTCTCTGATCTACCACTGTCCCTAGCGGTCCACAAGTTCCAGTTTACTCGCATGATCTCTCACACTGAAAATGCAGTTTACTCACATTATCTTCCACACTTAAGATGTAGCCACACCAGTTTCAGACTAAAAAAGCTAAAATGGCCTATATGCTTACTATGTGTTGACAGGTTACGCCCTGGAGGCTTTTTTCACTTACTTCAGGTAGGTGTTCGGACATCCAATCGGTAATACCATGATCGGTGAGCAGCTACACAATTTTAAAAAAAAAATGTTAGTTCTACTGTGACACTGAAGGGCATGTGGTGAGAACCTGCCCCCCAAGATCACATCCCCTAGTGAGTTCAGTCATTTCTTACCCAATGAATATGAAACCCCTAACTTCCATAGTGCAACATCTTTTAGTGTAGGGCCTATTTTGACACCTGGCAATTTCATCTCAGTCGATCTGTGCAGCAGACTCAAACTCAAGAGGAAGCTCAACAACATCTTATACAAAATCAAATCAATAACCTGGTAAACCCTTAGGAGGAGGAGACATTCAAGCGGGTCCACTCAAACTGAAAGTCAGAAAAAAATGCTTGTTATTTCTGGAGGATTGCACTGCAGAGATTCTCTTAGGACAGCCTTGGCTCATAGCTCCTAATCCCTTGATCACCCGGTCGAGTGACTGAGATGGGGTGATGAATGCTTTCCCAGTCGCCTTTTCGATCTCCTCCATTTTCAGTGATGTGTTTTGTCCCCAAAGAGCCTCTAAACTGTCACAACATGGGTCATGGGACTGCGCCATTGAACTGTTCCCCAATGGAGCAAGCCATTACTTTTTTGGTGTACACAGACCACCTCAACCTAGAATACCTCTGGGAAACAAAAAGACTAAACCCCCGTCAAGCCCGCTGGGTATTATTCATCGCTTTGATTTTGAGATTTCTTATCGCCCGGAACAAAGAATATCAAGGGGGATGCCTTTCACATATCCATGCTTCAGAAAAGCTGCCAAAAAATCCTGTAAATATTATTCCCTTCCAAACTCTGGAACCCTGATCACAAGCTCGATACAGAGAGTCTCTGAGCCAACCACTAGGATGTTCCCCAAGTCACGTTTATGCTCCCTGCTCCCAAAGAACCCCCCTAGGTCACTCAGTGTACACTTCCCTTGGCACAGGTTACCCCCCCCGGGACCAACCAAACACTCTCATTGTTGAAGGATCACTTATGGTGGCTGGGTATGGCAAGCAACATGCGAAGGTCTGTGCCACACCTATGAGTTGGCTTTATCACCGATCCTCTGGTCCCTGACAATCACACCTGCATCCTGGTAAAGGTAGACAGATTCTCCAGATTCTGTTGGTTGGTTCCACTAAAGGGACTACTCACCACAATGGAAAGGAAACAGCTGAGCTACTGTTTTCCGTTACTTTGGAATACCTGAAAAAATTGTATCAGATAGAGTTCCACAAGTCATCTCACAAGTGAAAAGAAAGATTTAAAAAGTAGAATGATACCTTTGTACATTCTGCTACAGTCACTAGAACTCTTGAAACCGGTTTCTAGCCTGGCCAAGTATGCCCAAAATTTCCAGCGGCAACCCTCTAAGAAACTCACACCATTTCCCTGTTTCCCTATTTTGAAGAACCCCTTAGAAGTCACTACGGTCAGCTACTGGTTCCAAGAGAGTGAGAGGGTCTGGGACTTACCAACAACTGCAGAAAGCAGACTGCACCTGCGATGTTGAAGCCCTATCACCCACCTGTTCTTCCTCCCTCTACAAAGCCTGAACAGACACCCCCCCCTCCCGATTGTGCCAAAGGACGGCACAGTATATGCTGTCAAAGAAATTCTTAAGTCAACGGCCATGATTGTCAACTAGAATATCTTGTTGACTAGAAAAGTTATGGTCCCAAGGAAAGATTATGGGTCCCTACAAAAGACATTTTAGATCCCATCCTGCTAAATGAATTCCACAACTCCCACCCACAAGACCCAGCCCTACGAAACAGAGGGTGGCCACCACAGCAACGATATGTTCGGCCCCCAGGAAAGGGCCATGGGGGGGGGGGGGGGGGGTACACGAACACACCAGACTCTTCCTCCATTTAGCGTTTACTTTAACCAGAATTCTATAGAGTTCACTGATCACCCCAACCACACTATTCAAACAGCACTTTGTCTGGTCTCATTCATGTAACTTACTGTTGGTATCTTTAGCGTTTACATTGTTTATGTGTTTTCATCTGTGTTTTGTGCTAAATTCAAGCTAATTCTAAAGACTGTTTGTTTGCTAAAGCTACTGCACCAAACCTCACCGCTTCTGTTGTAAAGAAACTGGTCTGTTTGATTCCATCTAATCTCTGCCGTGAGTCTGACTTCCTGTTACACAGAATCAGTTGTGGATCCACCAACTATGTCTAAATTAGAACTTTATAAACTCATAAATTATAAATTTGTATACATGTATTTGCTTATATATTTACTGTAGTAACTAAATGACCTAATAACATTGTATTACTCAGAACATTGTTTTTGTTATAATATGTGCCATCAGAGTGCAGTGGACTTACTGGAAATGTGTATGCTAATAGTTTCCTGGTATGAGCTTTACAAATGTATAACTTCTGCTTTATCTGGATTTGGAGTCTGAGTGTACCATCCTGGAATTTTGGTCTTCCAACATGCCACAAAGCCTTACTACACAGGGATTATCCAGCCAGTCTGAAAAAGACGTGTGAAATTGTGATGATCATGGAAATAATTTAGGAAAGTGTGAGTGTCTGTGTGGGTGGGTGAGGAGAAAGGCCTTGGTGTGGGTGTGTGTACGCATGTGTAATGTATGCCGGGTGTCGCACGCTACTGTGTAAGATGATATGTGAGTGTGTGTATGCCAGTGTGATAGGTGTAATGGTAGAGCTTTAACATCTTCTCCAGAAGCTGGATAAAATGCTTCAGCTGATTAGTCCAAGATTAAAAACAAACTGTTGTTGTTGGTTTTTTTTGAAGATCAAAAATGCATATGCAAAAAATTATCTTATTTTTTACAGAACTATGATACAAGAGTAAATTGCTTGTAAAGCTTATTTTTATTACATACCAAGCATCCCTAATCACTTAAAGTAATAATAAATACATAAGCAGTGTGAGGAGACACACACAAAAATGGCATTGCCCAATAGATTTGCTAAATTAATTTAGTTGTTCTCTGACTGCAGCCTGGGTTTTTTTCCTGGGTAGCAAACCAGTCAAGCTGCTGGGACTTGCAAAATCTAGTACACTTTCAGAACCAGTCCTAATTCAGAGGCTTGTATAAAGAAAGGCATTAGATTAACACCTGTGCCAATGTAATAGGCAGATCAATAATCTGATCAATAAGTGCTCCCAGTAGGTGCCCCACCGAGTTTCCACTGCTGGGCCTCTAAGCAAGGCACTTAACCCCCAATTGCTAAGTTGTATGACAGAGACAAATGTAAGTCGCTTTGGATAAGGGCGTCTGCCAAATGCAGTAAATGTAAATCTAAGAACAGTATTTGTGACAAGTTGTGACACTGGTGACTGTAACATACTGCTAAAATAATAATAATAATAATAATAATAATAATAATTAGCAGCATCACTATCATAATAATGGCTTATTTTGTGCATTGCTCCTTAAATAAAGTTGGAAATGTGATTAAAAAAATAAAAAAGTCTGGCTTTTTGAGGAGACCAGTATTTAACAGTTCTAGAAGGAGTCATCTGTAACAGTTTGCAGACTAGAAAAGTAAATTATTAATGGAAAACATTCATTTCAGGTATTATAATTACATATGTTTTAGCCTTTGTTTTGTGTTTTTGTAGCTGCCATAATAAAAGTAATGACTTGAAATATGATAACGTGTGTTAAATGCTAAATAATAAATTATTAAGAGTTTTTTTTCTATGTACGATTGTTCAATTGTTTATCTTATTTCTCAGTTTCACCTAAATTTTATATTTAATAATAAAGTTTACAAAAGCAAAGCACAATTGTTTTTAATCTTGACTTTTATACTCAACCCTAGACTTTATTCGGAAACTTTTCAGTACTTTATTCTGTCGCAGATTTTTTTATGTTTAATTAATTACATTTCTTTATAAGCTATCCTTTTGTCACACCCTGAAAACATAACCTATAGCTTCATCATAAAGTCTATATAAAGCATACTGTACATCCAGATCTTTAAAGCTGTAAAGCTGTGCTGCTGACAGATCCGTGTTTAATTAGAGGGAAACTTGCATGATTTTATGTGACTGAAACATCATGTCTAACACAGGATGTCCTGCACGTATAGCTTTACTCTTATACCTTCCCGCAGGAAGATCTGAAGGCCTCTCCCACAGCTGGCCTTCTTAAAAGTGACTATTTTGCAGGCTGCTAATTGGGCTGCTTTTTTTTCTCAAGTGGCTTTCAATCATGACATTTTTATCTTATTTCAATATTACGTTTCAGATATTAAATGAACGCTGAAAGAAATACATGAATAAATTGATTATTATGCTTGTGCTTTGTGTAGAAATGTTTTCTTTCTTTTTATTTATCTATTCTGCAAATACCCTTCATTGATTAAGGGATGTGTTGTGGTGTGACCTGTTAGAGCCACAGGATTATCTGTATGTGTATTTTCCTTGGTAAACCTGTCAGGAGCAGTGTTTTGATCAGAGAGGCAGATTAAAGGATTGCAGTGGAATGTAAACTCTAATTGGCCTTGTAGCAGTAGGGTGCGGAAAACCTCTAGACATCTGAGTCAGAAAAAAAAATCTGTATTAGAAATACTTTGTATGTGATGCAGTCATATTGTAAGGTATACTGGCCTGGACATAAATATAAAGAAGAAATATGTACTAATTTTTTAACATCTAAGTTTAAATTCCTGCACACATAGGCCTAGATATGTACACACACCATGGGGAGCTGACACAAGTGGTTTGATTTCAAAAAAACAACGGCCACTAAAAAATCCAGTTGAACATCTGCACCATCTCAAACATCCTTTTTGTTCATTTTTTTTCTAAGGCAATAAGTCTCTCTCCCCACTGGTCTTCTGATGGGCCAACACAGCTTTCATTTCAAAAAGCTGGTGAAAATGGTCCCATGGTCTACAGCTGGTCCACAGGACCTTACTTTGAAATCAGAGCCGGCTTTTGAGTTGTTTGCATACCATATGTAAGCGGTGTTCTGGTTTGAGGAACCGCATTAATTAATGGACAGGATCATGCTGGTCTCTTCAAGAGACCCTGTCTTTTATTCCTGTAAACACACACGCAAAAATCTTCAGTATTTTAGATAATGTTGATTAGCTTATTTTCATAAGCAAATTTTACAAACCATGCAAAGACTTGTATTTGTGCAAATTTCTTGTTTTTTGGTGATAATCCACATCAGAAGTGTTTGTAGTTTAGCTACAAATGTATTCTCTGATCAAATGCCTCCACCAAACCCACAGTAGCCCCTGTTATTCAGAGGTGTGTGTATGAAGGTGTGGATCCTGTTTCCCTTCACAACGTCCTCTGGAGTTCCTCTAACAAATGGGCTTCACCCTTAATCATGTATTAGTAGCTCATTAGCATCCCACTGAGAGTCCTTCACACGCTGCATTTTTTCACTTCTAGATATTTGGGACATACCACTTATTCTGAGAACCCACACGCCCACCATCCTTACATCTCCTAAACACTTTAGTTGCTCAGTGTCAGGAGAATTAGAGGTCCTGCTCTAACAGTGTGAGTGTGATTTCCAACAGTTTGTCCTCTCACTTTTTTTTCTTTTCTCATCTCTCCACCCCTAGAACGAGGTTAAAGTATTAAAAAAATCATTTATTTCTTTGGTTCTTTTTTAAAACTTTTTTTCAATAATTTATTCAAATGCCTTTATTTTGGTTGTACACAGGGAGTCCCTTCATCTTATAAATATTCACTTCTATTATTTTATGTTAAGAGTCTCAAGTGTTACAACCCTTCCCAGCCATCTCTCATTATCCCATGCAGATGTTAAACAGCTAGCTAGTGTAAGCATTAAATAGCCTCAAATCTAATTGATATCAAAACCCTATTAAGGCTCAAGGGAAACGCTAAGCTCTAAGCTAGCACTCATATTTCACCCACTCGTAAAATTCTCAATTTTTTTTGTCTTTCACAAAAGCCAATGCTGCATGGATCACACGCTGTCCTGACTTCAAAGCTGACTTGGCATCAGAGGGCTGTGCTTCCACGGCCTCGAAAGATCTCAGTTCCACCTATTCTCTCTGCATAAGCATCTCTAGATCGTCTGGCTGGTCTGTGTTTGAAGTGCATAATCAACCAAATCACGCTTCAGCTTTTATCTCCCCATGAGGCCTTCTGTTTTGGCCTCCTGAAACAAAAGCATTAATAAAACCTGTTGGCAATAGTGAGTCTAGCATGAAAAAAGTGATTCTAGAATTTTGTTTTTTTTTGGTTTTTTTAGTATTTTTTTGGTATTTTCCTTGTTGGAAGGATTTGTATAGGTGTGTCAGAGGGTCATTTGGTTGCAGACATTTTAGCCTTAAAGAATATATTAGAACAGAAGGAGCTTCTCACAGCAGAGCAGAACTCCGTTTATATTTGTATGAAATATGAGTATATTCCCCCTTCCAGTTTGGTTCTTTTAACCCTGCTGGATCAGGTATGTGTTAATTAGCCATTGTTGTGCTTGACCTTTGTCTGCTTTAGTTCATGGTTGAATCCAACATTCATTGTACTTAATGGCTCTACAAAGTAGTCTACACAACATTCTTAGGACTTTTTTACTGTATGACTCTTGATGCTAGACTATTTCTCTGCGTAGGTCACTGCATGCGTCCCATGGCTTATGGCTGTACGAGACTCCACCTTTAGCCCATTTATATGATTGATGTGTTTATGGCTCTATTCTTATCTTCTGTGTCAGTAGGAATCTAGTGTCAGGTGACCTCCATTTTTTTCTTTCTGTTTGTTTTTTTATGTAGGTGACTCGTATTAGATGGCAGAGGATAAGATGGCCTCCTATATAAAGTATCTTTTTAAATAGCTTTTTGGCAGATTAGTCTTAGTTGCACATGCTAGCAAATATATTAGTTTGCTTGCTTACCGTTTTTTTTGAAGTTGTGTCCTTCTTGTACTGTGATATATTTTAATAAATCTTGTTTAAGCTGCTGTCATTCTTAAGAATTAATATTATTATATATTTACATACATTTGTTATATTAGATATATTTTGCTGTACGTTTTGAATGCCTTTGGGGTGGGGGGTGGGGGGTTAACGTGCAAATACATCACATGTATGTAGTAGAATACAACTTGTCCACCAGAGGGCTCTGTAAAGAATTAGCAGCCTGCATGCATGTCACTGACCCTGAAAACTTTTTTAAGTGCACCAGAGTTTAGTTTAAAATAAAATTAGCAGTATTTAGTCTCAACCTGAGACTCCAGCCAAACAATCCAAGCACTAAAAAATCACATGCATTTAAACCTACAAACAAAACTGTAACTTATATACAATAAACAGTTTCATTACCAGAGACATGCAGTCTTCAAAATGTCCTGACAGACCCTTTTAAAAGGGCTTTAGTGAAGTATTGTAGTGTAGAGAGAGGTGAAAGGTGACATAGCTGACCCTGTCTTGTAGCTTGTGTCCTGTTAGCCACACTGTCTAACTATTTCACTGTCTAATTCTGGAACAAGATATTGGTTATGCAAGCGTCTATTGATAAACACCAAGGCCTGTAAAAATCCTAGGATTCACTTCAAATCATGAAGTGATTCTACTACTACCAGTGGTGGGCCGTCAAATTTTTCATTTTTATATGGCAGCAAATATGATCCTGCTCACTCTGGCCTATATTTATTAATATCATTTGTGAGTTATAAAAGTGTATGCAGTGTGTATGCAATGTGTTTGTGTGTGTGTTCAGTTGAGGTAGTAGATGTGTCCTACTCTTTCTTTTTGCTTTTAGGAGCAAAATCACTTTTAGGACAACAAAAGAGAAAAATGTTCATATGTTATTTAAAATACATGCAATAAACTATTAGTGAATATTATGTTAAATAATTTAGATATTCAGTTCCAGCCTCTAAACACTGTTGTGCATAATATGTTTGGTGGCCTATAGAGGAATGATATGTATTATTGTGTGCCACCATGGAGAAACTTGTTCCCTCTTTCCAGCCATCAGAACCCCTTTATGTTCTGCTATTAAACCTATTAAACTCAGCGTGTTTTCCTTTTTTCATTTCGGCTCCTTGCCTTTGCAGAGGAGACATATGCCAGACAAGCACCAGTCAGAACAGGCAGTCAATTAAGCAGCAGATAAAGGCAGTGGGCTCATAGTTTCTGAATAACAAAGCTTATATGGTTGGTTGATTAATAAATAAGTAATAACCAATACACTATACAGCCATAAGTTCAGTGATACTTTACCAGCACACCCATCAGTGTGTCTTCCTTCTTCTTCTTCTTATTTTTCTGTCCTTAAGTTCAATGCCGACTTTATTAGTAATTTGTATAGTACCGCAAATTCCTATTTATAATAAATATAAATAATATTATTATTAAATAATAATGATGCAAGTTTTTTTCTATAAAAATCTATATTTTTGTATTAAACTTTTACTTCTATTATTTTTATTGTATAAAGTCTATAAAATGCTACATAGCTATGACAGTATGACATTTTTCTGACACCTGTATCGATGAGCTGTTCTCTACTGAGTAGGAAATTAGAAATGCTAATTAAGCATAGAGTCCCTAGGGAGATCCACATGCACTGTAAAGCCTTTCAGTGAACTCACACCCGCAGATGCACCCATCCTTATGCCCCTGTTTGCCAGTAATCCTTCACAGTTCAGCTAATGTAAGGCGTTGCACGCAAAAGCCAACCACCTTTAACACCACGGACCTAAAAGCATGACAGACATACATGTGTATGAACACACACACACACACACACATACGCATCATCCCATACACATGCAGGCGTTGTGTGGAGGATTTCTTTTTCATTTCTTTTTTTTCTTTTTTCATGGAGGCATCTTTTTTCATTCGCACTATGACATTTGTTCATGCAGCTGAACATGTGCTGCACAATTTCTTGATTCTTCCAGGGGCAGACAGCTGTGGTGCAAATTACACTAAAGCCATTTGCTTTGGAAGGATTAGGGCCATACAGTGTGTGTGTAGTGGAGGCAGGGGGTTCAGGCTTCCCCATGGGTCATATTAACCTCATCCAAAAAAACTCTCCTGCACACTCGGCACCCTGACGGAAAGCTGGGAGCAGAGTAAGTAACTCTTACTTACCCTTATGTGGGCAAGAAATTGGCCTAAATATCAAAGCGTCTGTTCTAAAGTAATAAGGAAAGTAAAAATCATGATCCAATTGATTTCCTGTGACGAGCTATCTGGATATTTGCCCTAAAATCTGTCTTATCTGTAAATATATCTTGTATGCATTTCCTGGCTGTGGACGGGTGATTTTACACCACCACTTCACCCCAAACTTCAACATGAATTATTTTAGCACCGAAAAGATATTGATTTTCACAGGAAGAAGTTAAAACCCCCTGAAAAATTGTGTTGGTAATATAATGCCTTTCTGCAGAGAGAAGGGTTTTTCACTATACTAAGAGACTCTTGTGTGTAAGACTCTTGCCTGCTTCAGTATCTTTAAATTGGAAATTTGTGCCAAATTTGAAGCCTACTACTCAGTCTACTTATGACTGATGCATGGCCAAGTGTCTAATCCATCTAACCAAGGGTTAAGACATTTGTTCTGTTGACAGACTTTAGTTGGATCCTGAACCTAAAAATCATAGAGAATTTGTAAACACCATTTTATTCATTGTTTAATAGAAAACTGCACCATTTTCAAACCAGCCGCATTATTTTCCTTATTAAAAAGTTTACAGTTTAAAAACCTATCATAAAATTAATCCGTGTTCGAATGAGAAACCTGGTTATATGCTTTTAAACCGTTTGATATGTTTTTCTTAAGTTTTACCAGAGGATATAACTCAGTCAGTAAGAATTCTTGTGGAGCACCATGTCATTGCATCTGTACGCCAATTTGGGTTTCTTCCTCTTACTAAGACCGAAGGAATTTTCTTCTTACCTATTGTAAAATAACAAAAGCCATTTTTTAGAGGAGCTGTGTTAACAGACAGATTCCATGTGCTCTGGGGTCTAGGTCCTCCATTCTCTGTTTTACCAAGAAATCCTACTAGATCAGAGGATCCAAAGCAAAGTAATTGCTGTTAATTATCAATTTTTTGTTGGATTAACTAAAGTAACTTTACATATTCTTATTTACATTTAAAGATACACAATACTGACCGTGGTCACATGACCCTCACAAACCTATGTGATCTTAAACATCTTATTCCAGTGTTACTCCTTCGTTTGCTGTTAGATTAAGCAACACTGTTCTAGTCAGGCTTTTTCACCACACATTTGTGCAGAACACTTGAGTTGTTTCACTTAATCAAAACACACCATGTCTTAATAGAACTAAGGAGATTTGTGCACAGGGACATTGTCGTACTGGGACAGTGTTTGAAGCAATTATTTACAGTGAAGGACTAATGTAACGCTACAACATACACGTCTGTATACATGTATACACGTCTGTGTGCTTACAAATTTGCAGCGGCATTTTTGAGAAAAACTATATGGAACTGATGGTCTGGTGTCCACAAACTTTTGCCAATATAGTTTCCATGTGTAAACAGGTTAAGAATCCTGTTTTCTTTTTGTGAATCTTTCTGAGTTAAAGTCAGAATTGATGAATCTCTACAAAACAAGACTATTCAAGAGGCTCAGTAAAGATGTGTAGACAACACTTGACCTGGGCTCAAGCTGTGCGAAACCTTACACCACCTCTCTGGTGAAATGGAACCTGTTAGTACCCCACATCTGGGTCATGGCAAGTGTAGGTGGTGTGTATGAAGGTTCATGTTTGCGGTCATGTGGATGTGTGTTAAACCTGTATCACCTCAATGATTAGAAAACCATCTGCAACTATCTAGGTGTCATTATCTCTTTGTAGAGCTGTGTAGTTTTAAGTGGCAGTGCCCTGGCTGACATGCAAGTGTCTTTATGAGTGGCCACACATGTGGATAGCTTACTCATATTTATTTTTCAGATGCTTTTCTTCATCATATATGCTGAGATCCTTAAGGATTTGCTGTCAGGGCTTAGGAAGGCCAATATTTTTGGAAATTAAAAAAATGTAATAAATTAAGCAGAACGGCAAAATGTGTATGAAAAATGCTATTTGTAATTTTTTTTGTACATTCAGAAAATGCAATGATTGGTGACATAAAATGGTACGATTCTGGTATATTCTAGATCTAGAAAACAAACAATAACTGCTCTATAATGAGAAACTGTTAGAAATACATAGCAAGAAATAAACTTAATGCTACTTTTATTTGGCCAATAACTGCAGAAAGCGACTTCAAACTGTCATTGGAAAACAGGGAAACTGCCAGGAACATGTGAGACACCACCAGACATATATAGTTATGCAAAACTCTTCTTTTGTTCTTCATCTCTTCTTTTAGCCATGTGCTTTTAGACACAGGCTCCTTGCGAAATTGCATACTACTATGTTTGAGTATTAAGTACATACTTCCTAACTGTCGAACAAGTATGTTCTATATAGTAGGGTTGTAGAAAGTATGAATAAAATTTGGACGTATTCACTATGTCGATATTGTCACAGCAGGGAGCATTTTTAGTTTAACATGTATTTAAAAATGTTTACAATTGGATTATGTTACATGAGTGCAATTTAGCACTTAAAGGTACTTAAAGCACTTGAAAAGTGCTGTGGCTCCAGTTGCTGCCATTTCCGCATACAATATGGCGTGCCATCGCCTCTTGTGGCTTCATGGCATAGTAATGTGTATGCATAATTATTATGCACGTATAATGTGTATTGTATGCACACTTCGAAATCTGGACGGAAGTAGTAAGTCATCCAGGAAGTTTTTACATACTACTGTGATTTGGACATACTACACATCTCGCTAGGGCCAGCCCAGGCTTTGGTGGCACCCTAGGCGAGATTGTAGATATGTGTCACCCTATTCAAACACCAACCAATAAAAGAACTCTCGTGCAGCGCCCCCCAGTCATTTTGCGCCCTAGGCAACTGCTATGTCGCCTATGCCACAAGCCTGCCCTGTCTCTCGCATACTCAGATTAGCCCAATATATAGTACAGAACTATATGATTTACAATGGAGCAAAACACCGGATGTCCAGTTGTTTCTTGTGTTCTACTCTCATTAGTTGTGTATTTAAACTCAGATGTATAATAAATAACAAATAACAAAATCAGTTCACTGAAACTCCCTATGTTCAGTAACCGTCATATCTTTATCTTATTTTTTAAAGGAGCTTTATTTAAAGTGGAAGCACACTGCCTGGATATACTAGTTTGTTTTAAGGAGAGATTTAAAGATAAGGGCGGTAGCTTACTGCAGAAATGTAAACCTTACTACTAGCCTAAGTAATTTTAAGATTTTCTAATATAGACTGGACTATAACTATAAAACGGCGAATTGTTAATCTACATGTCATAAAAGCATAGATTTTTTAATGGTTTTGTAAAGCCAGCTTCTTATTGTAATTCTATAACAACATTGTATTTCTTACCTTAGCAAAATTTTCTGAAATGTTCAAAAATGTTATTAAATAAACATGAGACTGGAGTCAATAGAAAGATTCTCCAGAAGAAGTGGTATAAATTCTACTGTTTTGAGTGAGATTTCTTTTAGTGAAGGAAGGACATTGCCATTGACCTTTACTGATGGGTGTCAGGCTGGTTTTTAGAGTCAGACACAGAGGCTGAGGGAAGCCAAACATTTCCTAACAAAGCCCCTCCACTGGGGAATTCAGCCTCGAGAGCAGCTGCAGAAACAAGAGCCCTACCTGCAGATGCACAGAACTCAATCTAGGAAAGAGCTAGCTTCTAATCCTTGAATGTTCCTTGGAGAATTGTCAACAACTTCAAACAGCACTACAAAAACCACGGCCAAAATTTTATGTCTTGGGGTCTTTGTTACCAAGATTTTTAAGGACATGCTTATGGGGTAGAATAGTTGGCATGATAGTGTGAATTTTTTTTTTTTCATTTTGTATAATTAAAAAAAAACTTATATCACTTATATAACAATTTATATGAGTTATATCACAGTTTTAATCAGCTCACTTTATTATTTCATTATACTGCTTTTTGAATAACAAGTGTGTAATTAAATCAAGTAAGCTGTCCTAATATACTTAATCTCTAAGACCAGCTTTATTCCTAATGTTTAAGTGTAACATTTATTTATTTATTAATAATCCCAAATTGTCTTTGCTCTCTATTAGTTATGAGCTATATAACCAAAATTGTATGAAAACACACACACACATTTATATCCCTGGAGATCATGAATGTGCTCAGGTGTAAAGCCTGTCAAATAACAGCACCTAAACATTAATGCTATTTAAAAATTCATATTGTACTGTATTATACATAACTTATAAACTACTGTAACATTTTAGATACTTTATAAAAGAAATGCAAGTGTTATCATTTGATTGCTGTTTAAGTTTCTAATGGTATTTTCAACTAAATCATTTTAAGCCTTTATCCCAGGCAGGGTATAGCCTTACTCCCAGACAGGGTTTTAGTAGCCTAAAGCTTTCAGCAGCAATGTGGATTAATGTAATTGGCAGACGGGGTGCACAGCGATATCAAACCAGACAACCAATCGAAAGCATCAGAAAAGCATCACTTTCAGAAACAGCTTTAGCAAAAGAACAGGCAAAACAACAACAAATTAAGATCATTCAACATATCCTAGGTTTGTAAAGAACATTATCAGATCTAACCCTATTTTTAACCTTATCATTTTTATGTAGTAACTGTAATTTGATTACACATGTTTCCTAAGTAACTGTAACACATACTGTTACATTTTGTTTGTAATTAAATTTTTTCTTACATGTAACTAGTTACTTCCCAACACTGCTTCTGGGCAGCAACAGGTTATCAGAGTTCATGGGGTTGGAGGTGGTGGTGTGTGGCATGAAGCGTGCCATGGACAGGGCTACAATATCCTTGGCAACCGCAGAAATGACAGCTGCAGGGACTGACACAGGGCTTGAAGGAGAGCGGACGGCCCAGTGACAACTGTTGCCCTAATGCTGCTGGGATAAATAATAAAACAACTGTTAGAACTGTTAGATAAGGACTCCTATTTATGTAAAAAGGCAGCCAGGGAAGAGGCTTGATGGGGAAGATGTATAAAGCATATAAATTATGGCAGAACCCTTAGTATGATTAATACATATTGGCAAAAAAAAAATCACAATTGAGGATTAATTAAACAAATGTTGGGATGAGTGTTTTAATTTGGAAGAAACTGTATATGACGTGAGATGATGTAATTTACAGAGGGATCAGTAAATACTGTACAGTCCAGTGCACGCATGGATAAGGGTGCTAAAGCTCATGCTCTTTATTGACGATGTGTATGTGTGTATGCATGTGTATGTGTATGTGTGTATGCATGTGTATGTGTTTAGAAGAGATTTATGAGCAGAAAAATCGTTTAATAAGAGGTATCACTTCTGTCATGAGATGTGTCAGCGACAACTACAGGAGCGGAGGAGGAAGTTGTTTGACATGCACTAGGAATTTTAAGAAAATATTAAAATAAACATAAATCAGTTTAAAACCTAATTTGAATATGTATTGATGCTAGTAGTTAGATTATCGATACACTATTATAAAAAAAAAATTATTACAATAATTAGCTGTATCAATATCTTTACACAGCCCTGGTGTTGTCACTACAATTATTAATTATAGTGTTGGAAAATAGTTAATTAACTTATTAATGCTTAACTATATAATACACAGTGGTCCCCACAAAAAGGTGAATACATGTCCAAACAGGCCCTAACACGATCACCCTCTCCTGGTTCTGAGATCGTGTTACATGCAAAAGTCTTCTCTAGTGTCAATTTATTACATGTACAGTATATAAAATTAGACTATTAGTTCTGATATTTCATCTTCTACCTGTATTACTAATAATATTACTGCTAAAATTACTAGTATTCAGTGCTGCTACTCAGACTATAAATTTTTTTTTTAAGTATTTATAACCATTTTAAAGCCGATAGCATTAAATACAGTAGCCCGAAGATATTTAATTTAAGTGCTAGTGTAATGTGACCCCGTGGTGTGATGGATGCCAAAGTTTGGGCAGTATCATTTTAAACCTGTTATAACTTCAAAACACAGCTTTAAGGCAGGCCAGATAAAGAAATCCTGTCCAGTTCAGAAGTGTTTGCACCCAAACTATTCCCTTTTCCTGGATTATCGTATTTTATGTTAGGATGCTCCACGTTTGGACACTTGTGACAACGTCTACTGTAATTAGTGTTGTTTTGATGGTGTCTACATATTTGATGGTGAGCAAAGTTTGCATGGAATGCAGAAATGTGATATTCTATCAGCACCCCTTATTCTGAGGGGTATTTAAAACCAATAATGTAATGTACTGCTTAATATCTGGCCAACAGGGACTGGACAGCACTAGTTCAGACTGATGAGCTTTCTCCACCTCCTTTGGGTTTCTTTCCCTGTTGACCCAATATGCCTGGCATACAGCTAGCTCAGCAAAGAAACTCTATCCACTTTTTGCCCTGGGGCTCTGGCCCTGAGTGCAACTTTCCTATTAACTAAAACAAATGCTGCCATATTTTTAGCCTCTGTAATTACCCTGCCTCAGCATCCTGGCTCTCAGAAAAGGCATATATATATACATATATATATATATATATATATATATATATCTATATATACCCTCCACTGTCACCCTGTTGGCTAAACCCCTACCACCGCTCAGACAAATTTAACCCTCCCCTGTAACATAAATCGGGAGTAAGATCATCAAAATGAAGCGTGTGCTGGGGGTGAGAGGGTGGGGGGATGGAGCGATGCCAGTGTCCCTGCAATATGAAGGTGTGATTTTTTCCACTTGGATCATCTAGAAGATGTTTACATGGTTATCTTTTAGGTACGCTGATGACATATTACATACCAGGTTTTTAATTATCAGCTATGTTTGCATGTTGCTTTTAAAATAAAAGTTATATGTCAAATATTAGATGAAATGAAATGACTTTAAATTAAGTTTACCATTGCGCTTTTGCTTATTATGATTTTTAACATTAAATCTTTGGTGTCGGAGAACGTCACACAAACAATGCTTAAACTTCACAACTGATTAATTTGAGCTGCTTTGACTCAAAACAAGCGTGTCATCCGTGTCCACTCATCTCAGAATCCCTGTGATTAAAGGCATTCCCTGTCCCTTAGAGGCCTCTTGGCACTGACAAAAGCTGTCATTCCTCTGCGAGGTCGGAGTGTGCCAGCCAACAGCTGCAAGGCTCAAGCCTATCCAGCAGAACCGCCGCCTGCCCATTAGTGCAATCCCAGCAGCCGCTGGGCCACCGGGTGGCCAGCGCCATGCAAGTGTTAGGCTCAGGAGCCTGAGCCGCCAGAGGCCCAAACCAGTCAATACCACCATTGTTTCATGAATGTGCATCCAGCTTCTGCAGCAAATCACCATTACTGAAGTCCAACACATGGTGCAATATTAATTTCACCATCATATCAGTCACTGTACGCTCAACGAGTCAACTACTTACAATAATAATACGATATTTAGCTACATAAGGGTGACTGAAGCTAGCTTGACAAACCGAGAAATGATTGATACAAGCTGTGGAAGTTCTAATTAGTAAACTAAAGCACTAAATCTTATGAGCGCTTGTCTGGTTATGTGAAAAATAAATAAAAGTTTATGCACTTTTTAGAACTTCACAAAGTTAACTAATGGTGTCATAGTATTAAATATAATATGAGTAAAAGCCAGTCAGTCGAAGGGCTGTTGGTCATTGACCTGAAACTAGCATGTGCAGTGCTTGAACAAGGATCTGTCTGGATAGCAATACTACAGCTAAATTAAAGAAGAGGGTAAAAGTTGCTGTTGTTCTCAACAAAAAATGACAATTCCTCACAGCTCACCCTTACCGCCCCCTACTGTTTATTCCTGAAATCTTTGTCATACATCCAACAAAATTGTTAACAAAAACTAGTAAAACTGTTAAAACAATTACACGGGGAAGTGGTAGCCTAGTGGTTAATGTATTTGACTGCAAAATGGAGAATCAGCGTTCAATTCCCAGCACCAACAAGTTGCCACTGCTGGGCCACCCTGAGCAAGTCCCTTAAACCGCAAATGCTCAGTTGTTTAAATGAAATGAAGTCGATTTCTATAACAGCGTTTGTTAAATGCTGTAAATGTAAATGTATTAACAAGCTCATAATATGTACAAAAATACATACATATATAACATACACATACATAAAATTAACATTCAGAGGGTAACATAGTGTTCCACTGCATTAGAGACTGACATTTACAACATAATTTCTGTAGTTGTGATTTACAAGACATAAACTGACAAACAAGACAAGACAGTCATGGTAAAAGTTATATAAATAATTTTTTTTTCTACTAAAATCTCATACGAACAACACAATCAGTCAAGAGTTGCTGAAAAAAGGCTCAGCTGGTTAATGACCTTCTCTGAATGTCAGTGCATTTACTCTGATGCCACCAGATCATTTACTTGGTCATGCAGCGTGCTGGATGAATACAGAGATTTAGCATGACACCTGATATATCCAAGCTACCAGGACGGGTCACAAAATACTGAAGCACACAACTTTTTACCAAGCGTAGTAATTACATCTCCCACTCCCTTCACCTACCTCAAAGAGAGAGCTCAGTCAGAAAATGCTTAATCAGTCGTCTAAAGATAACACTGTATGAAAAAATATCCAGGCATTTCTAATTAGTGTGTCTTTTCCTTGTTATTTTAAGATAGTAAGTGATCATGTTACAAAAAGTCCCTCTAAGCCATCCTGGTAATATTTTGCAGCAAAGGTCAACATGGTCAAATTTTTTTGAAACTTTGCTGTAGAATTTAGTTTTTCTTTTTTTTTTTTTTTTTTTTTTTTTTTTTTTTTTTTTTTAACCAGAGTATTCATAATAAATGTAAATGTAATTTATTTTTCCAAATATATAAACTAGTCCATGTAGAATGTGTTACCTTAATTTGATGCTGTTAAATAGGGGTTGTTTAGTGTAAGAGAAATTTTAAACAATTTAATTCGTTGTTCATTTTTTTTTAAATAAAAATAAATAAACTATAACGTTAAGTTTGAATTTTGATAGTGTGACTAAACACAGTGGAATAATACCCTGGTTCTTATACTTTACGCCACTTTACTGACATCTAGAGGCCAAGTTCTGAATTGCAACAGCACACACTACTGTCACAAATATACATATTCTTGTTTTAATTAAAACTTTAATTGTGATTATCTAAATATGTTAGTATTAATAATAATATATTAGTTATGATATTGTTTAAATTGAATGCATTTTATAATTATATTAGAATAAACCTAATCTATTAATAGTAACAGTTAATGTGAATTACTGAAGATTGTAAATATTTCTATTTTGTGTATATATTTCTAATTTGTGAAGTCTATTTAAACTAATATAAATTATATAAATGAATGATGATGTTTTTTATTTTTCCAGTGATGTAATTTGTGTGTGTTTTGATGAGTAAGTTTTTGGGATAGTATTACAGAGTGTAATCCTTCCCTGTGGGTCAAAAACCCACAACCTCCTCACATCCCCCTAAAGCATTACACTACCAACAGCTGAATCAGCAGGGACAAGACTGTGCAGAAATAAGCACTCTACACATGCACACACGCACGCACGCACACACACACACACACACACACACACACACACACACACACACATTATCTGTTGGACTTGTTTTTATTTCTGTATGAAAATATTACTTGGTTATAAATTACTGATGCACTGAAAACTTACATACTGTTGGTAGTCCCAGAGATTTCAGCTTGTTGCAGTGAAAAAGCTATAATAATCAGTCAAAATAGCTAAAAATATGTTAATCAGTCAAAAAAGCTAAAAATATGTTAGAGCACAAGTATAAAAGAAGAAGAAATGTATTTTAAATTACATCATGAATAATGTGTGATTAACAATCAAAATAAAGACTTACTTGTTCACATTTTAACTATATTACTTTAATATTACATTTGGAAACCTTGGTTTATGCCAGTGTCAAATGACCTTTAATATTAATATTGTTCTTAACCACAATTTTTAACATTTAAAGAAAGACAATGTAAACTACATGCACAAACATATATTTTGGAAAATTACATACTTACATTTTTAAGAAATCATTTTGCTTATATGAATGTTACGTTAATATTAATATTTGTCAATGTTTTAATTATTTAAAATTCAGTTTATATGTTTGTAACATCAAAACAAATGTGTTAATAGAGGACAAAAGTAGCCCTACATTTACACACTCATTTCAAATATTCTCTTTTTTTCATTTATACTATTATTAATTGTTAATTTCAACAGTAAATGTAGGTATTTGTCAAATAAATAAATGTAACTAATAAAGGTGTGCTATAAGTTTGAATGCAGCACCACCTTGTGTCTACATGAATTATAGACTCTACAAAGTGCTATCTTTGTAATACATACAGTATAGTAAGTAATGTTCTTTTAAAAAAAATATTTTAAGGTTTATTTTCTTTTACATTTATTAAAAAACAGTCTGAAAAACAGGCAACGTTTCACAATATTAGAGCCAGGGTTTTTCTTTTACCTTTTTTGTCATGTACAGAACTAAAGATTGTTGAAGAAAAAATGCCAGCTCTTGAAATATACAACAATATACACACACACACACAATATAATACAATTGATTGTATAAATATAATACAATTTATATGATAAATTGTATTATTAATAATTGTATTATATAATACAATTTATATAATACAATTTATATAATACAATTTATTGTATAAATCAATTTTAGCTAAAATTTAAATGGCAAATAGAGAGTAAGGATAACATTAAAACATACAAAACATCGTAGTGTAATGTAGTGTGAATAATTGTAGAATTGATTGTTTAGGAGTTGTTGATGACAGCATTTTCACCTTTTTTATTAATGGTAGAAATAATAGATTCATGAAATAACCATCCTGTAACAGCCAATTCACACTGACTTATACATACATTACATTCATTTAGCAAATGCCCTTATCAGGAGCCAATTACATTTATCTCTTTATACAGCTGAGCAATTGGGGGTTAAGGGCCTTGCTCAGAGGTGGTAATTTGGTGGTGCTGGGAATCAAACCCTGATTCCAACACCATAACCACTAAACTACCATTTCCCTTATATACTCATACGTGGAATAAATATTACTGGATGTTTATGAGTGTTTTTTTAAACAAAGTAATTGTTGTAATCGTTAATAAAATGACATGTTTGATTATGTAACATTTATTGTACTTTATCTGAGGAAGGCGTGGTTTAGTGGTTAAGTTGTTGGACAGATACCAAAAAGGTTTGAATCCCAGCATCATCAAGCCACCACTGTGTACTCCTTCTATCTTCTTTGTACACTCTCCTCACTTTCTATCCTTCCCATCTTGATCCCTCTGCCTTACTAACCTGTACAAGTCCTTCTCTTCTTCTCTAGTGTCTAACCAAGTGTACAACTCATCATATGCCCTCTGCTTGGCCTTAGCCACCTCCCTCTTTCTATCTACTATCTGTCCTTTACTGTTTCTTTTTCCAAACCTGCCCAACACTTTCTCATCACCTCTGTTCCCCTCACCAACATGTCTAATAAAGTCTGATTATCAATACTCTTTCTCCTCTGGGAGTACTTACAATTACCTAATCCAACCAGAACCTCTCTTTCTCTTTTAACTCACAACCTACTTGTGGGGTATAACCACTTACAACATTTACCATCAGCCCTTCGATTTCTAACGTCAGACTCATTACCCTGTCTGACACTCTTTTTAGCTCCAGAACATTCTTCACAAACTCCTCTTTCAGGATCACCCCTAACCCATTTCTCTTGTTATCCACACCATGATAAAATAACTTGAATCCTGATCCAATACTATAAGCCTTGCTACCCTTCCACCTGGTCTTCTGTACACACAATATATCTACTCTCTTTCTCTCAATCATATCAACCAGCTCTCTACCTTTTCCAGTCATTGTCCCAACATTCAGTGTCTCTACTCTCAGTCTTACACTCTTCCTCTTCTTTTTCTGTCTATTAATGCATCCTCCTCTACCCCCTTGACCAACAGTTGCCCAGATTCGGCCGGCACCCTGTAGGTCAACGGTGCCGGTGCCGGTCATTTTTAACCCAGGCCATGACCAATCCGGTATAAACTTACAACTGATGATATACACATGTAGATTTGGCAATGTTTTACGTCGAATGCCCTTCTTGACACAACCCTCTCTATTTATCCAGGCTTGGGACTGGCACTCAAGTCACTGGCTTGTGACCCCTGCGTTTAGATTGCTGTAAATGTAAATTTATGTTTTTGGACTGCCCACAATATTAAATGTAACAATAAACCGTTGCGGCTCTTATTCCAGCTATAGAACAAGTTTATTCATTCATTCATGTTCTATACCTGCTTATTCTCTAATTCGGGGTCCACGGGTATCTGCTGGAACCTATCCAGCGAAGGCAGGAGGGGTATCCCCAGGACAGGTTGTCAGTCCATCACAGGGCCATAAGCTCACACTCAAACTGCCATGGGCTGTGGACTTCTGTTCTGTTCTGTTCTATTTTGGACAGTAGGAGGAAACCGGATTACCCGGAGTAAACCCACGCAAGCAAAAGGGAATCGAACCCAGGCCTTCTTGCTGTGAGGCAACATGGCTAACTACTAAGCCACCGTGCTGCCCTAGAACAAGTTAAATGTTTATATTCAGTTCAAGTTTATACAGATAAATGTAAATAGTAGATGTTTGAGAGAATCAGCTCGTGTACAGGGACTTTGTAAAATTTATACGCCAAAGTTTCCTTTACAGAACGAAGCTTTTGCTTAATGACAGGAAGGTGATCTTTTTCTACTCCAAGAATTAAACCCCAGTCGGAGTGTAAAGGGCAGGAGAAAGCGCCCTCTGGCCGCTGCGCCTTCTATCATTCACACTGTCGAGTGTAAAACTGACGGCAGCACATACACACACACACACGGAGAAAACAAAAGGCTTTTAAAATGGAGAGAAAGGTAGCTCGTGAATTTCGTCATAAGGTAAGTAAGCGCTGAGTTTTTCTTTTAATTTTATCCGCACGATGTGGGGAGATGAAGCGGTGGTGCTTTAAGAATGGCGGAAGACGAGATGCTCACCTGATATCAGCTATCGAATTTGAAAATCGAACCCAAAACAGTTACATTTGTGTACAATAAATAAAATGTAAATATATAATTTAATGTATTTCATGTTTTTTTTCTTTGTCCGACCTGGTTGACCTGTGAGAATGTGCTTCACCTGTAACACACCTTACTTATAACAGTTCCCTGACAGAAGCTGACTTATGGATGATTTTCAGTTGTTTTGTACGTTTTAAGTAGGTTATAATCATTATTGAAACATTATAAATGTCGGTTGGATCCTGTGGTTGTGTCTATTTAAGATACCTGATTTGGTTAAGACTATGCAGAGGTAACTACAGCTTTCCATAACAGAAGCATATGTACAGTATTAAGTTTAAAGGTTTATTGTGAGCCAAGTGCAATAATCTATCATGTCCCATCTGCTGTGTGTGAGGGAGAGAAAGAGAGAGAAAGAAGGGGGATGGATAAACAGAGGTCTCTCCTTCAGTCACCCGTACGGATATATGAAGTGTCAGACAAACAGAATGGCTTTATTTATTTATTTATTTATTTATTAACCGTTTCTCACTCTGTGTAGGACTGGAACCTGTAGTAAAAGCCGGCTTTGTCTGCATACACACCGTTCTTTTGGGTTAGCTGTTAGTTCACCATCGATTTGGTCTGGTATACCCCGTCATCCTGTAGACAGTAATGCAAAAGTAATTTATGATCGGTATTTCAGTTTTATTGGTTTATGGTGTCAAAGTCCAGCCACTGGAACACATGGAGACTGTGTAATACATATTTATTACCCCATCTGTTGTCTCCACCCAAACCACATCTTACCATGTACAGCTTTCTTTTCTATTCTGTTCTGTTCTGTTCTGTTCTGTTCTGTTCTGTTCTGTTCTGTTCTGTTCTGTTCTGTTCTGTTCTGTTCTGTCTGGTCTGGTCTGGTCTGGTCTGGTCTAGTCTAGTCTTTTTTTTTGATTTGGTCTGGTTTGTCCTTTTCAATTCTATTTTTTTTGTTTTTCCTATTCTAGTCTAGCCTAATCTAGTCACTATTTTGTAGTCTAGTCTAGTCTTTTTCTTATTCTTTTCTAGTCTACTCTATTCTAGTTTAGTCTATTATTTTTCTTTCTTTTTTATTCTTTTCTGTTCTCTTCAATTCAATTCTAGTCTATTCTATTCTGTTTTATTCTTTTTTCTAGTCTAGTCTAGTCTATTATTTTTCTATTCTATTTCAGTCTAGTCTACTCTAGTATAGTCTATTCTGATGCACCTTTGGCCATGCACAATCATGTAAACTGAGCCGCTCAGAGTGAGAACATGGAGTGCACGTGCATGAGCAGATCTATTGAAGCAGATCAGCACCCAACTATTTCCACCTGACCAAGAACAATAGCTTGTGTCACATCACTTCCCAAAGCTACTAAAACACACCTCCCACATCCAACAGCAAAAAACCTTTCTCTTTGCTGCTGTGTCTCTGAGAACGATGTGTGGCATCATCGACTGGCCTAAGCGTTTCCTTAAAATCTTTTTGCAGCAGTTTAGTCACCATAAGGTGAGTATTACGGTTCCCACACTAAGCCTGACAACATGAACATCTAATGATTTTGCGCTGTTCCTCTGTGCAGGTTGAGTTGCTGATTGATAATGAGGCAGAAAAGGATTACTTGTATGATGTTCTGCGCATGTATCATAAGTGAGTATTTTTATAATCTATTGTGTATTATTGATCAGGTGGTTCTATTTTTTTGGTTTTATATTAGATAGACAAAAAACTTTCAGCAAACACTGAAAATGTGTTCATAAACCTTTTGTTGTTTTTTTGTGAATAGAAGTAGGTAAAAAGGGTACAAACAATTGTTATTTCTATGTAACCCAGGTTTGGAAGTAACGCCAATATACTTCACCTTCAAACCTGACATCATTTGACTTGACAGTCATTAGTACCTGTCTGTATACTAATGTTGAGGTTTATTTTGTGCAAAAATTTAAAAGAAAATGGCTGCACGGCAAAAAATAATAAATAATGTATAAAAATATAAAACAATGAGAAAAATAACATTGTTACATCTATATATTGGGTTTCTTTTTGTCTGGATAATACAAACCAAATCGTTTTTCCACAAGATCTTTGTTTGGTTGGTCGATTAGACTAGCAGCTAAAGGTTGTCTTATGGGATGGAGATCTGATAGTTTCCAATCTCCACCTGGTCACATGCAGCCATTCACAAAAGCCCCATTGCTGTTGATATTTGAGTCAAGAGTAAAATACCAGTCATCAAACTTTTATAGACCAGGGCAGAACAATAAATCCCAAACAGAGAAAACTAAAAGCTGCAGCCAGTAAAAAATATTTGGGAATTCATTATTAATATGTTTTACTTTCTGCTACAGTTGTAGTTATATAGGAATCAAGTAACAAAACGATGGCTTAAATTACTGCATTGAGCAAGTGATGTGCAGTCATGTTTCTGAGATCAGTATTGGAAAAGCATAAAATGATTCAAACCTGAATTATAACATAAAAAGTAGATCAAATTCATTTTTAAATCCCTCAGAATGGAGAATATTATTAAAGCAGTGGGGCAGTGTAATTTATTTTTTTAATAAATATTTCCAAACCAGAGATATGATTCCAAGAATGCTGATTTGTCTAGTTACTTATTATGAAATTAGTTTTTCAAAATGTTATAAATTTAGATAAATAAAATGACTTACAGTGCTATCTATCAGACATGCTCTACTCTCTTCAAGCCTGTTTAGATCCAGGTATTAAAAATTATTTTATACCTTTTGCTTTTCTATTAGATCCATGGACCTGCCTGTCTTGGTGGGGGACTTGAAGCTGGTGATTAATGAACCAAACCGCCTGCCCCTTTTTGATGCCATCCGGCCTCTAATCCCTCTCAAACACCAGGTGGAATACGACAACCTTACCCCAAAGAGATCCAGGTGGGAAGATAGTATAAATAAATTATTACAGACAAATGAAATACTGACAAACAGAGGATGTGAGAAGGGGAGGGCTGAGCCACTCTGTCCTTGTACTGGGGTAATGTAATTGCTCCTTCACAGGCTAAGTGAACCATGTGAAATAAAAAAAAACAAAACAGATATAAACCTAAGGAGTGTATTTAACGTGACACAGCTCTAAAAGAACTTGCTATAAAATTTAAATTTACAACAAAATTGTTTGCATGAACAGGAACCACACTGGCTGTATAGTTTTTTTGGTTGATAATCAATAGACAGTTGTCAAAATTGAGAAATTATTGTATTCATCTGATAATAAAGTAGGGTGACTACACTATATGGCAATAAATATGCACATTATATACAGTATACATTTCCGGACTGCTGACCCTTAAACACACATTTGTTTGTTGAACATCCTATCGCAGATTTAGTCTCCATTCTCAAAAGGCTTTTTTACTAGTTTTTAAGCATGACTATGGGAATTGTTTCCATTCAGACACAGGAGAATTAGTGAGCTCAGGCGCTGATGTCAGGTGAGATGACCTGGTGTGCAGTCAGTGTTCCAGTTCATCCCGAAAGTTTTTTAATGAGGTCAGGGCTTTGTATATTCCACTCACGAGTTTAATCATTGTATACTTGGAGCTTGGTTTATGCATGCCGGTGTTTATGCACAGGTGTCATTTCATTGAAAAAACGTTCCAGGTGCATTATTTGCAGTTAAGAGAAATTTTATTGCTATGTCTATGTCAATGAGAATTTTTAAAAAGAGTATATAATATAGTCTTTATTAAGACCCTAAAGAATCAGATCAATTTGTGGAAAATGGGCATCTAATGACTCGTTTAAATAACATTATTGACAGTGAAACGACACAGTGAATAGTTAAGATAATTAACATGTTGATCTCACCAGTCACACATTTATTGTACAAATAAAAACTAAATCTTCTGAGATATTGTTTGTCCCAAAGACCTCATTAACATCAGACTACCAGTTCATGGATTATTTCTGAATGAAAATTAAATTATAAATAATTTAAAAACATTTGAGATTTTAATCCTATTGCACATTTTTTAGTTTGTGTCAGAGATACACTGTAGTCACATTATTCTTCATTTGACAGTGAAATACCCTTCCAATAGATGCTCATATTGTAAATTGTCAAATGCAATAAGAGGATTAGCAGAAGAAAATAGATTTTGGTTTGGCCATCTGAAAATAAACTATAATTGCTAGAGGAAAAATCCAATTAAGATGCAGTCCTGATACAATATATATGAATTACGGGGTCAGGATTTATTTACAGTGCCGTGCAGTCAGGGCCAGCAAGTCCTTCTCTGCTGGCTTAAACACTCAAGCAGAAGCTGACCTACATTCACAACCTAAATTCTAATATTTGTTCCATTTATTTGTATTAATTTATTATGTATGATTTATTAATGTATTCTCTTCATTTCATAGCGTTTTTCTCAGCTACACTGCTTCCAGTACGTGTATGTGGATGTTAGATTTTTTTGTCTAATCAGATTTTATGTGCTGCCAAGTTAATATAATCTGCCAAAGGTTTCAGAACCAGTAGTGCTGCCCATGCAAAGCTATATTAGTAGTGACAGATTGCTAATTGGTTAATATTATTAAAGACTTTTTAACCAATCAGATTTTAAACCCACCTCCAAAGCCCGCTAGCTGGCGCACTTGCTTGTCTCAGCCTGGAAAAGTGTTTATTCGCCACTTCCAGACCACTGCGGACGAACGGCAACGCTGGCTTACAGCCTTTAAATGTATTATATATTTTATTTAATTCATGCTTTTACGATGTTATGTTAATATTAAGATAAATATTGATTCTGAACTGCTACAGATGATGTATGTGGTACAGTTGTGGTTGTATTGTAGAGGTTTTGAGTCTTAACTAAAATAACTTAACTTAAATAAAAATGGTTTTCATTCTTAATACATGAAAGGTCTTTCTGTCTGTAATACCATGCTGTGTTAAATTGCGTTATTGTATAGCATTAATTATTTCTATAAATGCAGCTTGATTGTGGTATTAGGAGGTGTATCAGTCTGATAAGTGCCCACTGAATGCCCAGGTACCAAATGCACCGCCTGCCACTGCTTATTTATAGCATAGAGGTCAAGTGCAATTATACCTAAAATAAATGGCTGCTATCATGTAAATTCCCTGTGTGCATGCAGGAAGTTGAAGGAAGTTCGTTTGGACCGCACTCACCCTGAAGGCTTGGGACTGAGTGTACGAGGTGGACTTGAGTTTGGCTGTGGACTATTCATCTCACAGATTGTAAAGGATGGACAGGCTGCAAATGTGGGTTTGCAGGTAAGCAATCGAGAGAGAGAGAGAGAGACAGACAGACAGACAGAAAGAGCGAAAGGAAAAAGAGGCAAATGGGGGAGTATAACAAATGTATTAATAATTAACATTGCTCTTAACATTGATAAAGAGCAAGACAACAAAGAATGGACACCTACATTGTATTAATGTTAAGGCACCTTCACACCACTAGGTGGAGTAAAAACATGCTAGGCAAAGGCTTTTCACTGTCCAAGTCTGAGCATAATTTAAACATATAAACACATTTGTAATAAAATCCTTCGTTTTATTCTCCTTCTTGTATGATGTGTGGTTCCACTGTGTATTTTTATAGGCATTTGTAATGTTTAATGTGATCTGGCTTGCATTGTGTTATTGAATGTTGTTTTTTTAAATGTTTTTTGTTGTTTATGTGAAAATAAATATGAAATATAATATAACATTATATAAAAATCATTTAAGAACTAATATCATTGCCAGTGTTTTTTTTAAAGCCAGTTAAGGGAAAATCACCTGAATCACCTAGTATTCCAAAATACTAGATACCTTACTGACTCAGCAGGAAGCTAGTAATAATGCTGTTTTTTTCAGGTGGGAGATGAGATTGTGCGCATCAACGGCTATTCAATTTCCTCCTGCATCCATGAAGAGGTTATCGGCCTTATTAAGACCAAGAAGACTGTGTCACTTAAAGTCAGATGTAAGTCAGGACATTCTGTTCTGTAGTAATTTATAGAAGAAAGAGCTGAAATATTTGGGCTGATAATATTTCATTTAGATTAATTTCTTGGTTAATTTATGCTACAATAAGAAGATTGTCTAACGGTTATCTGTTTTTTTTTACAGATGTTGGAATGATACCAGTAAAGAGGTAATTTTACATGTCAGCATCTGTTTCCATAATCATGTCATGAAACTTTAATGCCGAATAGAAAGTACAGTCTGCATTCATTACTGTTGAATAGTAATTGGACAGGTTTATGTTTTGGCTCTCCGCTTTAAGATACTCGATAATGTATTATTATTATTATGATATAATAGGTAAATATTTATGCCCTTTTTCCTATAGTGATTTCATCAGCAACAGTGGGATCATTTCAGATGACTAGTCTAGAATCATGTTTTTTTACTCCTAATAATTGTACGATCTATTTTTTTTTTCTGCTCTTAGCATTTACACACACTACGATGACAAATATTCTGATTCTGAAATACTGTATATCAGCCATGAATGGCCATCTGTTCTTTTTTACAAAAGGGATTGTATGATTTGGACAGTATAATATTTTGTTTAGGTCCCTTTCTTTCTGTTCCTTTCATAACAATAAAAGAATTATGAACAAAAAAGACTTTTATATTTTATAGTCCTCCCCCCAGAAATCGTAAGCTGCGGATGCAGTATGATTACTTTATACATAAAGTTGTTGTTAACTACCAAAGTTAATAATTGCCCCTGTCTCTTTCAGTTCTCATGATGAACCTCTAAAGTGGCAATTTGTGGATCAGTTTGTGTCTGAATCAGGGGTAAGTCCCAACAATCTTTACATATCCGTTTATCCTAAATATGCAGTTACATATGCAGTATTTCTGTTGATTCTCAGGAGAAGAAGAGCAGTGTTGCTGGTCTGGCCTCTCTTGGAGGAAAAGAGATCAAGGAGAAAAAAGTGTTCCTCAGCCTGGTTGGCACCAAAGGCATGGGAATTAGGTGAATCCACGTATCTAAGAGTTTGAAAAGCAGCTACTCCAGAGTTTTCAAGAGAAAAACTATTGACTTAAAATTGACTTATTAAACAAATGATTAAAACAATTATTCTGCATTTGTTGGACCTTTTCCCCCTACCACAGTGATCAGAATTCATTTGAATAAAACTCATTTAGTGGTATTTTTTTATGGCATACATAGGTTTTGCAGGTCTAGAGTTGACAAATGAAGTGACAAATAAAGCTCACCGACCACTCAAATGATTATTTCTGTTTGCTGCAGTATTTCTAGTGGACCAACTCAAAAACCAGGGATCTACATCAGCAACGTGAAGCCCGGCTCTCTGTCTGCGGAAGTGGGCCTACAGGTATTCTAATCTCATTATCTTTCTGGAGATTAGTGAGCTAATATCTTTGTTGCACAAAAATCTATTAAGGAAATTACACCAGATGTATTTATTTAATCAGAGACACTAACAGGTTTATTGGTTTTGGGGGATGTAGGTGGGTGACCAGATTGTTGAGGTCAATGGTGTGGAATTCAGTAATGTGGACCACAAGGAGGTAAGCATGTTGTTAGCATAGCAGCATAGCTATCAATCCTATTAAAGAGTTGGTAAATCAACAGAAATATTGTGTTGTATTTGTAGGCAGTTCGAGTGTTGAAGAGCAGCAGAAGTCTAACTATCACAGTCCTCACTGGAGCTGTAAGTTCGTGTCCACCTCAAACACAATTGGGTCACGCTGTTCTACGAGGTGCTCGTTAGCATATGGGTAATCTGTAACTCACTGAGGATTCTATTTTGCATTCCCTCAGTCTTCTTTCAAGGCCAGGAAATTAAAGTGTCAGATGAAGTATTTTCTTAGGCATCAAGGGGTATTAAAGCAATTTATCATTCCCTAACTCTGTTCGAGTTTCTGGTTTTCTGACTTTTATTTTTATTCTTTGTTCAAGTAATAAAGTTGACAATTTTTATATAAAATACAATCGTTATTTTAATATCTTGATTATGGTAGTGTGTAGTATAGTAGGATGTTGGTTTTGATGCTAGATGCTGTGTCTTTGATTTACAAGTAGAAATGCATATAAAGGATTGAGGAGTACAGACAACTAAGCCCTAAAAAATACATGTAGTAAGGAAAAAAATTCACCCTGACAAGGCTAAATAATTAACATTTTTTGACCTTAAGTTTTGACCATGATTAATTTGGTTATAAGTCTGAGTAACCCAGCATAGGCAGAGGTAGCAATTAAATCTAACAAAGAAAAACCGAATAGGATTTTCCTTTGCCACCGCCCCCCCCCCCCCCCCCCCCCCCCCCCCCCACCCCCCCCCCCCCCACACCCCCCCCCCCATAAGCTCTTCCTCCTCTGGCTGGGCTTTTGGTTTTAATTGGACTATTTCCATCTACCATTTAACTTACAATCAGCTCCGCAAATAGCAGGACAGGCTACAAAGCCAAAGTCAGATGAACAGTAAAAGAAAGAAATAGAGAATACACAAATTAACACTTAGATCTAACAACTACAGTGTATGAAATGATGTAAAGTAGAAATGCTTTTAATTATATATAAAATATATATATATATATATATATATATATATATATATATATATATATATATATATATATACATATTTTAAATGTTTATTTTAATCAATTACCAATACATGCATGTGCAGAGAAAAAATATCGTATTTTATGAAGTTAATCTGAGGTGCGATCATTACTAGTTAATAAATTTTATCCAATAACCCAATTGGATGATTTGAAAGGTAAGAATGAACATTTTATTCTTACCTTTTAATTTTTAAAGCATATATATTAAACAAATAAAGAGGTTGGGAACCACCAGTTTAGGGCATACAGAGCATACACAATGGTTTTCTATTGTAAGTGTACTGAATTATTGATTTATTTATGTGTTTATGTATGTATGTGGGGAAGTGGCAGCTCAGGGGTTAAGGTGTTGAACTGCTAACCAGAAGACTTTGGTTTCAATTCCCAGCACCACAAAGTTACCACTTCTGGACCCCTGATCAAGGCCATTAACACCCAATTGCTTAGTTGTTTAAATGAGATAAATGTAAGTCGCTCTATGGCTAAGGGCGTCTGCCAAATGCCCTAAACATAATTTCAATATAAATGTCAATATTGCAAGTACTTTAGCATTGTGTCCCCTGAGATAGCCCTGTAAGAAAAATGTGGAAAATACTGCACAAAAAAAATTGGCACTAGAATACATAAGCACATAAAAAAAATCATATTATGTTAGTCAATTATATTATGGTTATTTCGTTGAATTATTAAGGTTAATGAAGATTGATGTTATGCTATCAACGATTATGTATATGAAACATGTTCTAAAATTTAGAACTTTCAGATATATTAAGTTCAAAAGATTAAAAAATTTTAAATCAGTGTCTTTATGTGCGTGTGTCGTCTCTGAAAAGCTTTTTTTTAAATGTATTTATTTCAGGGCAGAGAGTTATTTATGACAGATGAGGAAAAGCTGGCAGTAGAAGCTCGGCGAGAGATTGAGCGGCGAGAGCTCATGCAACAGAAGAGAGTGGCGATGGAGACCAATAAAATTATCAAAGAGCAGCAGGAAAAAGAGCGCTTGTCAGTTAGAGATCTTGGACATTGCATATAACTTACAGTATAAAATCCACACCATTACAGTCTGCTCTCTTAAAAACTAATACCAGAACTTTGCCCTAGAGGACATGGTGTCCTCAAGTTTGTATATGTGTAATTTGTATATCTAGTTCTGTATAATACTAATATATAAATACTAATAAATGTAGACAATGCATGTGTTATATTTTAGAAGAAGAATCACAGGAATTCACATTTAAAAGATAATGAAGCGAGGCATTAATAATTCAGCAACCATCTGTGGCTTTAGAACACTGACGTGCGCATTTCATTTGCACATGGCTCATTTTTTGACAGACTCTTGGTTGGTGATTTTTTTTTTTTTTTTTTTTTTTTTAATAATTATTATTTGTTCGCTTGCAACAGAAGGAAGATGGAAATTTCACAGAAGGCTGCAGAGGAAGAGGAAAGATACAGAAGGGAGATGGAAAAGTAAGGCTGCTTATTGTTAGGTTTAAAAAGTCAGATAGAATCGAGTCTTTGTTTTATGTGTGTGGTTTTTGTTTTTTTTTCAGGATAGAGGCTACAGAGAGAAAGCAGAACAGACAGTGGGAGGAAGACTGGGGTTCCAGAGAGAAATCCAAAAGTCCATCTCCTGTCCCTTCTTCTTCACCTCCAGCACGTTCTCCACCTCCACCGAAACCCAGGAGCTCAGGTATGATTGTAGCCTTGCTACACTGCAGCATGCCGACACCTGTGTTACCACGCATGAGTGAGGAGAATGAAATTTTACTTAAACCTTCCTGATCTTAACTGATGATAATATGCTCTCAACATTTTATCATCTACACGTCTTTTTACCTTAGTCACATGACTGGATGTGCATTCAGTTTTTAAGAATGCAATCTCCTTTTGTCTTTTTCTGCCTGTGTCTGATGTGACTTGTACTCCTGACGTATACAGCTGCAGAAGCTGATGATGATGAACAGAAAGAGGACAGAGAAGTAAGTAAAGCTGCTTTCTGGGGGGAAATGTGGCGTTTCACATTTTCTGTGCATGTAAAGGCTCTCTTTCGACAACCTCTTCCTTCAAGTTCTCCTTGAATTCTGCATCACACATAAAACGATGCAAGCGTTTCATTTTATTTCTGCTGGTTGGCTCATTTGAAGCTGTCAAATTGAAGTTGAAGCTGTATGGGAACAATATATCATTTCCTGATTCATCAATTTCTTTTTAATCTCGATCCCATAGCTCGCAGCTGGTTTTACCGCTATGAAGGAAAGTTTCCTACTCTCAGAAAGGTACTCTGCGTGTTGTGCATTTCAAAAAATCTGTCTGAAATAAATCTAAGTTTAGTATTACTAACATGATGAATCCATTATGTCATTGTTTTATGAAATCCATTATGTCATTGTTTTATGAAATATCTATTGTGTGTGGACGACAGCATGTTGATACTTTTTTGTGTGGTGTGCAAAAAACAAACAACTATAAAATATATTTAAAAAAAAAACCACTGTAAATATTTAGAAAGGTAAAGAGACAAAAAAGAAGAAAAAGAAGATGTCCAAGACAGACACTCTTCCAACTGAGAAAAAGAGCAAAAAAGAGATGGAGTTTGAGCTGAAGCTGGCAAAGGAAAAGGAAGAGATTCTTGAACGAGAGAAACAGATGAAAATTAATCGACTCCTGCAAGAGGTACAAGAGCCACTCAAGTGACGTTATAGTGAAATTAGCGGAGTTTTATTTCGCTTTTGTATTCTTTATATATAGTATGTGCCTAAGGCTTGTTGTGGAAGTTGTAGTAGGAAAAAAACAGCATTTGTCCCACAAAGAATTCCAGCAAATAGAATTGTCTGTTTAGGGCATCTGAGGTGTTTTTGCATCTTAGCATGTGTTGGTGTGGACAGGTAACGGAGACTGAGCGGGAGGATCAGGAGGAATCTGAGAAAGTGCAGTACTGGGTGGAGAGGCTTTGCCAGACTAGATTGGAGCAGATTTCCTCTGTAGAGAATGACTCCCCCGAGGTAAAAGCACAGACTGTATAAAGATTGGCAACGCTTGTGTGGATGTGTGAATTTTTCCATTATAGCTTGTAAATCTTATAAATGGATTAATTTGGGATTGAAGTGAATTCCGTTGGGCGGCGCGATTGTGATTTTGTTGTTTTGTACAGATGAGTCCATCTCGAACTCCACTATCTACAGTGAAAAGATTTCCAGGTGGTTTTCAACTTGCCACTACGGACCTGGATGATATTAACCTGGATGAGGTGGACCAGAGTTTAAGACAGCCTCTTAAACAACTGGCCCCTACTCCTCCCACATCCAATCAGTTCCCACCCCCTTTACCTCTTCCTCCTCCTTCACCCCACTTGTATCACAAATCTGTTCATCCTTCTCCATCCCCAAGGCCGTCTCTTAATCCCTCCTATCCTCCCCCACCCTCACATCCTGCTCCACAGCGCCCACCTTCTCCACCTGCTTCCCGAGTTCCTCCTGCTTCCATCAGTCATGAACGGCCACCTTTTACAGCCCCCAGAGCTCAGACTCAGACCCCCTGGTCTCAGTCTTTTTCTTACCCGCCTCCTCAACCTCCTCCTCAAGCCCCCTGGTCTCAATCTTTTTCTCACCCGCCTCCCCCTCCTCCTCCACCACCACCTCCTCCCCCTCCTCCTCCACCACCACCTCCTCCACCTCCTCCTCCACCTCAGCATATAGATTACCAAACCTCCAATCAAAGCCTCCACCGACCCCACAGCCCCTTAGAACATAGGAAAGAATGGGAGGACAATGGCTACAGGCAGCGAGGTGGCTACCATACCAACGGCTTACATGAACACTCCTACCATGGCAGTGCACAGGTAGCAATGATTTCACTCTCCGGAAAGCACTCTGTTTAACTTGATTGTAATGTTGGTGAGAAATGTGTGTTTGACTTGCGGTAGAAAAATATGGCTTGTGAATTTTGTGTGTCATAAGAGTGGTGCTGATTTTTCATATTTCTGCATGTGATGTGTATGATATTTGTGTGAAAAAAAAGATGTATTTAGAGGTGGACAAATCATTAGATCTGATACCTATAACAATTAATGTTTATGTCTGAGTATGTGAGCAGAACTAGCACTCATAATTAGTTTTCTGCCATAAAAATGAAACATTCTGGAGGAAGGGAAACCAGCTCTGTTTGCATTGTCGCCACAAATCACAGAATGTTTGAATGCCTCCTTCCACTACAGTAAGACGTAAACTTATAGTTAAACACATTAAGAATTAATCACATGCATTACATTAAATCCAAATCATCATGTCGCATACCACATTTATCATAATTGAGCAAGTTTTTATGATTTGTCCATTACTGTTCTATACAGAATGTGAAGCTATGTCATGCTGTCGCCGCAGTTTTTGGGAAGATCACCTTTGGCTAGCTTCAATACCAATTTGGTTGCTTAAAGCAAGAGGCGTACATGTTTATGGTAATTACATAGAGAAGCGAAATAAAAAAAACAAAGTGGGCTCTACCAGGACAAATTAAATGTCAGCACCAATTAACAGTATTTACAACAGCTATTATCCTCTGAGGAGGTCGAAGTTTTGAGCGGGAAGTGTAGAGTTGCCACCACGCTCCCCAGCATACAAAGAGCTGTTGGAAGTTGTTACCAGAGCGGTTGTTGACTGGTGTGTTGACTGGCTGAAAGTAAGAATGTTCAAAAGTAAAGTAAGCTAAAGGAACGTTTTCCTAAAGCCAGGAGCCTTCCCCAAGGGCCGTCCAAGGGCCCACCAAGGCAATTAAAAACACCTGTTATTGGTGAGTAAATATTGGTGGTGCTTCAGGGCTTAAGGTCTCCTATTAGTCATGGGTGCTAGGGTCTAGGGTACCAGCAGTACTAGAACCACCAGGGGTCGGCTACTCCACAAGCACCAGATGGCTTGCCCCCTTCTGGGAATCTGCTTCAGGTTACTAGGCTCCTGACTGATATACGGTAAAGTAATTTTCAGGACAGCATGGAAACTTCTACCTTCTATCTAACTTCTAAAAAGCTTGATCCTTCCAGTATGACGTCTACCAGCAAGATTACCCAAAAAAATAAACAATCTGACATGAGCTTTACATTCTCTATATGCTTAGGATATGCTCTGCAAATGTTATTGCTGATTTAAGAATAGATTTGACATTTTGTTAATATGGTCTAGGTTATAAGAAATACCTCTAATGTTAGCAGAATATCAACCTCCAGCAGTCCACTGGTGAGCTTAAACTATCCTTTTTTTTGGGTTGCTGCATGTTTACTTTAGTCTAAAGCTTAGACTCTATGGTCCCTTTCGATTTGTGTTTTAGTGTGAATGTAACAATTAATTTGATTTTCGCTGATTCATAGCAAATAGCACCGAGTCCTCCTAATCAGAGGAGACAAGTAAATCCAGGGATATCAAAACCAGTCATGCTGCCCCAATCCAAGAACTCATACAGACCGGTATTACGTCCTGAGCCCCCGGTAAGTGTGTGAGTGCATGCTGGAGATTATTGTAGAGATTGCTTTCCAGTTTGTGAGTAATGAAAGTATGTCTGCAGGAGGTGCATCCTTCTGATAGAATTGATTTATAAGACCAGCACCGTAAAATGAGCATTTCTTCCCTGAGGAAAATTGAGAAAGTAGAAGTGGGAGCAATGGAGATCAAAACCCGTTGTGCTCTAATGAGTCTTAGTATGCAGTACGAAAGCTGTGATTTATTGACCCAGTAGCCTCATCTACGCACCTATACTCTTTCTGTTATTAATCACTGAAAAACACTACTTACACTAGCCTTCCTTTATTCCACTTTGCGGATAAGAGACAGTAATGAGCTATAACATTAAAGCATTTGAAAGGTGATGTGAATTTCATTGTTTTTCTCACTACATGTCAAGTGGTGTAATATATTAGGGCCAGCAGGTATGTGGTACCCGGAACAAGGAAATTTGACAACCATAGTCAAAAAGTCTAAAACTGGGTAACAGCTATTTACTTTTAAAGGTTTTGTAAGATGTTGTTGGCATTCAGTAGTTAACAACTGATAAAGGTGGTATAAATGACATTTTTCTTTACACCATGTGGGTTGCTGAGTATGTGTGAAATTAGGCATACAAGAGTTTCCCGGTTACGAGACAATGAGAATCAGGTATATAGCTCACCATATAAACATATACCTAATATGTTTATTAAAAAGTCTGAATTTTTGAATTAGACTTTTATTTTATAAATATAATACAGTTTGCAGGATCAGTACTGAATTTAGAAAAATCTGTCTATACATTTACGGCATTTGGGAGATGCCAGTATCCAGAGCGACTTTCAGCCCATTTATTATCCAGCTGTGCGACAGGATTAAGGTCAGCTTGGAGGTCCTGGGATTCGAACCCATGATCAGCAGTCCCAACACATAAACCACTGAGCTACCACTTCCCTACCAGTCTGTCATAAATGCTATAATATAAAAGTTAGGTATGTTCACATTTGTGAACTTTGTGTCTTTATAGTTGTTTCTCTGAGGTGAATTGGATGTGTACATGTTAATGTAAATGTGTGTACGAAAGTAAAATTTGTGTTTTTTGTAATAAAGTTCTGTACCTGCTTCTACATTGTAGTCACCACAGATGCTTAAGCGGATGGTGGTGTACAACACATCATTTAAGTCCAAGAAGAAACAAGTAATCCCAGACCTGTAAAGGGGGTTTTATCCCTCTATCTAAGTGTTTTCTGTGTGTTTCTATTTGGTCTTTGAGTGATCTACTCCCTTGTACTAGCTTTTGATTCCGATTCCCATATATTTCACTTCCTAGCCTAAAATTGCTTATTAGCGATCAACTGCTTGAGATATATATATATATATATATATATATATATATATATATATATATATATATATATATATATATATATTATATTAAAATAAAGCACACATAAAATTATATTAAATTGCATTCTGGGGAATCTGCTTCAAAATTAGTTCAATTCTAGCATCGATTTGACACTTTACTGCTCATCTCTTTCTTTTTTTCCTTTTTTCTTCATTATTTTGTTTGTTTTTCTGTGTGTTGATACGCACAGCTGAGTATACACCATATTACCAGTAATGACCAGCTATGGAATTTACACAGTGCAATCTCTGTAAAGCTATTGACTATTTAAAATCTGTGTGTTGTCTTATCACATAAAGCTGTTGACTATTTGATATATCACAGCGGTCAGACTGTGTTTTGGATCAAGCTTGTGTCAGGGACTATACACAGAGATGGTTGGAGAGTTTCAGCAGATTTTTTCACAGAATTGGCACATTTACATTAGCTGCATTTGGCAGACGCTATTATCCAGAGAGACTTACATTATTCTCTGTTATACAACTGAGCCATTGGGGGTTAAGGGCCTTTGTTGGGGCCCAACAGTGTTAGTTGCTGGGAATTGATACCTGGTCTTTAAATTAGTAGTCCAACACCTTAACCACTGTGCTACCACTTTCCACGAAAGACAAGTGGCATGACGTAAGACAGGTGGCATGCAGGACGAGGGTAGGACTACAGACTGGATAATAAAGAGAAACTAGAAGGATGTCAGACAGAAATTGGATTAAAGTAGGTTCTATGTAGAAAAGACAAAAACATTGCTTTGAGTGCTGATGAAGCACACCGACTGTTGGGAAAATGTAGACCAGATGCTGAGTGAACGAGTTGAGAATAAATAGGCTGTTAGTCAGGAAGTAAAAACAGGTGCAGGTGATTTAAAATTCTGGTGATTGAGTGCATGCAGGGAAGTGGTGAGGATTTGGCATTGCTAATGACTCCGTTACAACCTATAAGAAACCATTATGGCTTTAAAGTATGGTGACACAAAATTTTGTTGTCCATAACCTTTTGGCCACGATCCATTTTAGTTTTTATTGGCATGTATGTAATATTTAGCTTGACGCTCCTGCAGACAATAGTATTCTGCTTATGTGATGTGTTAACACACTTTCTGCATGTAATTCAAACTTTATAGGTTTTACTGTTGGTTTTATGCCTTTAGCACCATATTTTATAACTACCTTTTAAATGTCAGCCTGTGTTGCTGTGCTTTATTTACCAACAACTGCAAAAGGAAGAGTGTTACTTTCTTTTCAGCTAAGTTTTTTTAAAGCCTTGGGTTTCTGTGAGTGTGTGTGGGTGTAATAAAGCAATTATAATTCTCTACTATGATACCATGTAAATGTTGCAGATTGCCGCATTTACTCGTTGTTCGATCACTGCCTTGTTTTCATTTGTGTTCCCTTCACCAGCAAAAAAAAAGCTTCCAGTGATCCAACCAAACAAATTCAATTAGTCTTATTTTTTATTTCCAACACATTTGAACTAGGGACATTAATCGTACAAAAAGCATCACTGTACATTTAGTTTATTATAATTGATACTGGCTCAACTGGTGTAATACTATACTCTACAAAAGGCTATATATAATTTAGAAGTTGAAAGGTGTAAACGGTGTTTGTGCAGTTGAAACAGGTAAGGAATATTTATTAAGTCTTGTAACATTCATGAAGTTACAACTCACAGAAATCAGATCCACTGAATTATTCGCTGCCTACTAAAGATTCCTACTCAGTTTTCCTTATGAAACAAGGATGTTCACAGACACCTAATCTGTTTTTTCTCTTATTTATTTAAACAGGGCTTCCAGAAATATGAAGATGACTTCGATCCATATTCAATGGTACTGTATAGCTTCCAAGTTTTGCATAATAAAAATAATGAGCTGTTACTTATAATCTCATAGTTACAGTATGACCTATCGACCTCTAAAAAAGTATGTTTTTATAGTATCAGGTAGTATAAATGTAATTTGGATGTACTACATATGCATTTTGATATTGACGTACACATGAAGTTGGATAAAGTTAAAATTAAATAACGTTAAATCAGTTAACTACAAGGAACAATATTTTTTCCTTTAAGTACTTATAGCTACTTAAAGTACTTAAAAAGTTCCACATATGACGGGTCATCTATCCCGCAGCCACATGGGATAGCAAAGTGTGCATTGTATCCGAGCAGGAGTAGTAGATCATACGGGAACTTTTTGCATATTGTATATTGCATACTATAGTTTCGGACATACAGAAGTATGCAATTTCTGACTTGGCCTGTTACTGTACCTACATCCCATAATTCCTAACTGGTTTAGAAAATATTGGTCAGCAATAAGCATGATTTAGAACTAGATTGAGTAATATCTATATACTTTATGCTAAAACAAATTGTCTAAAAGTTTTGGTCATGTCATTCAGGTCTTTAAAATAGCCTTTCACTATGCTGCTTAGCATTTTAGAGAAATCTTTAATAGTAAAATTTTAATGCAAAAGTTAAACTTAAACACCCTACATAATCAGTAGTTAGTAACACCTCCTCTGGCAGATATCACAGCTTGCAAATGCTTTTTATAGCCAGCTAAAAGTCTTTCAATTCTTGTACTTGGGATTTTCGCCCATTCTTCCTTGCAAAAGGCTTCTAGTTCTGTAATATTCTTTGGTCGTTTTGCATGCACAGCTCTTTTAAGATCTACCCACAAATTTTCAATGATGTTTGAATCAGGGGACTGTGATGGCCATTCCAAAACCTTCAACTTGCGTCTCTTGAGGTATTCCATAGTGGATTTCGAGGTATGTTTAGGATCATTGTCCTGTTGTAGAAGCCATCCTCTTTTCGGCTTCAGCTTTTTTACAGATGTTTTTTTGCATCTGTTTGCTTCCAGAATTTGCTGGTATTTAGTGGAATCCATTCTTCCCGCCACTGGCTGCAACACAACCCCAAAGCATGATAGATCCACCCCCCATGCTTAATAGTTGGCAAGGTGTTCTTTTCATGAAATGCTGCTCCTTTTTTTCTCCAAACATGCCTTTGCTGATTGTGGCCAAAAAGTTCTATTTTAACTTCATCAGTCCACAGCACTTGTTTCCAAAACGCATCAGGCTTCTGTAGATGCTCTGTTGCATACTTCTGATGTTGGATTTTATGATGGGGACGCAGGTAAGGTTTCCTTCAGCTGACTCTTCCATGAAGGTCTTGTTTGTGCAAGCATCGCTGCACAGTGGAACGGTGCACCACCACTCCTGAGTCTGCTAAATCTTCCTGCAGGTTTTTTTGCAGTCAAATGGGGGGGTTTGATTTGTCTTTCTGACCAGCATACGAGCAGTTCTCTCCGAGAGTTTTCTTGGTCTTCCAGATCTCATCTTGACCTCCACAGTTCCCCTGAACTGCCATCTCTTAATTACATTTCTCACTGTGGAAATTGCAAGCTGACAATGCTTTGCTATCTTGTATCTTTCTTGTAGCCTTTTCCTGAATTGTGGGCATCAATAACTTTCATTTTCAGAGTCTTACACAGCTGCTTAGAGGAACCCATGGTTGTTGAGTGTCCGCAAGTGTGTGCACAAGGTTTGAAGAGTCAAAGTATTTGTAAAGCTTTGAAATTGGCATTTACTAATGACAGCTGTTGCCATGCATCAGATCTAACGAGCTAATTAAGGTCTGAAACCTTGTAAAAAGAATCTGAGACTCTGGAACTCTTAGGGTGCCCAAACTTTTGCAAAAAGTAAATATGCATCAATGTTTGCTGAAAATATTGTGCATTTTTTCTATTTCCAAGAGAGACTGTGTTAACATCTTTTCACCAAAATCACCAAAATCTGTTATTTATCAAGGGGTGCCTAAACTTTTGCATAAGACTGTGTATATATATATATATATATATATATATATATATATATATATATATATATATATATATATATATATATATATATATATATATATATATATATAGGAACTTTACCAGCTACCGAAGTGTGGAATCTATTTTGACATTAGCTTTATTACAGCTACTGCAATGTGTAACATAGCTAATATCCCATTGTTCTTTTTGTTCATGGTCTGTCAACACTATTTGTGGAAACACATTTCAGTTTACGCCTGAGCAGATAGAAGGAAAAGATGTTCGGCTGCTGAGAATTAAAAAGGTAACCTTTTACCCTCATCAAATTGATGCTTAGTATTGGATTCGTTTATTTAAACAGCCTTCAGAAATTTGCGGATGAATTGTTAATTGGTAATTCATGACAGCTATCAGAGGAAGAAAAAAATAACATGCCATGCTACTATTTATACACTGATGGACCAGAAAAATGTTAATTATAACTGTTAAAAATACAGGGATGGATAATTTTGAGACTAAAACTTTCTTGTATGTCGTGTGTATGTGGTGCAGGAAGGCCCACTGGACCTCGCTGTGGAAGGGGGAATAGACTCTCCACTGGGAAAGCTTGTGGTTTCAGCTATTTATGAAGGAGGCTCAGCTGATAAGCATGGTGAGATGACTTAAATATCACTGCCACAGTAATTCGTTCAGCTTCAGATTTCGTGAACTGTGATAACGTATGTCCTCTATTCATTGCTGTCACTAAGTGCTAATTGTTATGCATGGCTCTTTCAGGTGGAGTGGTGGCCGGTGATGAGATCATGGCAGTAAATGGAAAAATCCTGACAGATGTGACCCTGACTGAAGGACAGAACTCGTTAGCTCGGGCCTGGAACAGTGGAGGGGTGAGACCTTCCAAACTTGATGCAAGAAAAAAAATACATTCACATTTCTGGCATTTTAAGTGACTTCTGCTTATAAAATTTGTTATTCACCTGAGCAGCTAAGGACTTTGTTTAGGAGCCCAGAAGCGGCAACTTGGTGGTTCTGGAAATTGAATCTTCTCATCAGCAATCTAACACCTTAATCAATTTAACATCAACCAACAGATGTGTGTGTATATGGGAAGCTTTGAACCAACCTGATTTAAACGCTGACCTTTGGTTTCAAACATATCCCTAGACTAGGAATAGGTCGAATTAACCTTTTGAACTTTTTTCAGTCTTGAGTTAAAAATGTAGATATTTTGATTGTTGAGCAAAACATTCATAAATGAAATTAGTACAGACTTGTATAATCTCTGCCAATGTCAATTAAAGCACACACATACAAATATTTTGTTTACCATTCTTGCTTGTCAATGGCTGTATGTGTCAGCAAAAGCTACAGGAGTGGATAAGAAAGTCATATGACACACTGTTTTAATTAAATAATAATAAAAATGTAATTCAGTTTAAGATGTAGTTTAAAAATGTATCAAAAATAGAGATTTAATTATCAAGACACTAATCTGTTTTAAATGTTGACCTTTGGTTTCAAACATATCCCTAGACTAGGAATAGGTCAAATTAAACTTTGAATTAAGAATTTTTTGGACATTTTGATTGTTGAGCAAAATAGCATTATTAAATTGAAATAATACAGACTTGTATAATCTCTGCCAATGTTAATTAAAGCACACACACACACACACACACACTGTTTTAATAAAATAATAATTCAGTTCAAGTTGTAATTTAAATATGTATCAATAATAAAGTTTTGAATATCAAGACACTAACAAGAAAGGTTAAAAGAAAATAGTTAGCTGTATCGATATTTTTACACAGCTCTAGATCTACCTGGTTGTCCAAAATCCGCAAGTGTCATTCAAATAGGCTAAAACCTGATATTTATTTAACAGTGGTCCTGTATGAAATCTTCATGTTGTTTTGTCATGTTAAAGTTCAGATGGTGATTGTTGGTTATTGAATTTATTGAGCCTTTTTTTTCCTGTTTATTATAATTAGAATTGATCTGAGTGAGGGGGGGGGATCAATAGGTTTTCCGTTTCAGTTCAGTTTCTAGGGAATCGTGAGAATTATATTAATTAATATTTATTTTATATGTCAGTAAATTAGGTCACACTTGATTTTTTCTCAATACATAAATGATTATTGTTTTAGTTATATTGATGTGACAGAAATAAGTATAAAGTAAGTGTTAATTAAATGTGTGTGTGTGTGTGTGTGTGTGTGTCCTCAGGACTGGATTGATCTTGTGATAGCAGTTTCTCCACCAAAGGAATATGAGGATGAAGTGTATGTACACTGGTTTATATCATATGAGACCAAAAAACATTTTCTTTAAGATAATGTAGATTTTAACTTTTATATTCGTTCAAATAAATTTTCCATTGTTGCAGCAGTTTCGAGTGACCATTTCAAAATCTTTCGCTCAGACTTTAAACTATTTAAATTTGCATGAACAAGGTTAATAACTTTGTTAATTGTGAGATTTAAGGCTGTCTGCCTTTAGTGTTAATGTGTCTGTGCTGAATGTGTCCCTGTCCTCTATGCAACATGTCCAGCCCTAAAGCAGCATCAGTCAGTTCTACTGCAAACCGAAAGTTTTTCCAGGGCAGTGCCTCTGTGTACAGACAGGGCTATGTACTACAGATGAAAACATCTCACACCACACCCTGAGCACCTACACACCCCTGGGTAACCCATTAAACCCCATTCATAGCGTGAGCGTATGCATCATGTACATGTGACAGTCTCTTGGACAGTCAAGAACACAGCGTGTACCGTGTAGCTCTAATTCAGCTCTGAATTTAATTTAAAGCAGGAATCCGGGATGTGCACTGTAACATACAAACTACAAACTAAACGAGGAAGCTAAATGGTGTGTGTTCCAGACAGAACCTTTAGCAGTCCTTCTGACTGATGTTGTTCAAAGGGACGTTACATGTCATGACTCATACAGAAACGTTGGTGTTGATGGTTCAGTCTCTGCTCTTGATGCAGCATGTTGCTTTTTTACTCCTCATGAAAAAAAGAGAAAATGATAAAGATTTAGATTCTAGTACATTTCAATTTCTGGCATAGTATCACAAATAACTACACAAAAAATGTAAATAACAGCTGCAATGTATTATATGAAGATTTGTTTGGGCAACATGCTTTGCAGTAGTGTTTCTACTGTTTCTTCCCCTTGATATCCTTTGCTGCCTTTGTTTTTCGACATTTGTATTCTTTTTTTTTATCTCCGGTGTTTGCAATTGTGAAAATTCCCACCTTATGTATAACTAATACTAATAATAAATATATATTATCTGTCTTTCTTGCAGAACATTCTTCTAAGATTCACCATCCAGGAAACTTTTTCAAAATCCATGCGTCGTCCCATCCACATACATTTTTAACCCCAAGTAGTTTTGTAAAACTTAACATGTGTTACTAATGTAAAGCAGTACTGAAAGCATAATAATAAAGCAAAATGTTATACTAGTTAAAAAACTATGACATGGGACATGCTTGTATTTCATTTTTATTTCATTTTGATTTACACAAGTCACATAAACATTTCAAGAACATCTCTGAGACTAATAAAAGATGCATCCGTGTGATTGTAGTTAATCTTTCTGTTGTGTTAAAAAACCTGGTTAAATTATTTGAAAATGCACAAATATGATGGGATCCTTTCAGGGGAAAATTATACTTTATTAATCACTAAGTTGTATCACTGTTGGGCCACTGAGCTAAGCCTTTAACCCCCCAATTGCCCTGTTGTATTAAAGAGTCACTTTAGATGAGGGCGTTCTGCCAAATGCTGTAAATGTAAATCTGAAAAATACCTTATCAAAGCCACACTGTCACAGGTGAAAAACAGGCAGGGGGGAATGTGGAAGGACCAGTAGGTGCATTTGTAACACCTACTTTCAAAATGAAAACTTGCTTTTGGGTGAGTCTTAAACTATTTAACTAACAATGACTGATTAAAAAAAGTTTATCGAAATACAATATGTACATTTATTTTTATATATATTTATTGGGAGAACTGACCATCACATTCACATCTTACATTTGACACATGACACCAAATTGTTCAGACAAATCAGAACATTATGGCTACTTAAAAAAAACATCTTGATGCCACACATCCTAAAAAAAACTCTTGTTTGCTCAAGATTTATTAATTGGTCTGTTTTTTTTTAATAAATTTAATATTTTATAAATGGTTGAATGTGCAAGTTTCAACCAAGAAGAAGATTTGATGCTGAGATTTTGTGCATGAATCTGGCTAGCAAAGGAAAGTCCACATCCACAATGTAAGATCTTAAGGTCTAGCTGTCAAGTAAAGTCAGTCCCTAACTTTAAAATTAGCCACGCACATATAATTAGTTTAACAACTCTTTGGTAGTACAGGGGATGTGGCTTTTTGTCTCTTAATTGCATAGAGAGTTAAAAAGTTTTTGGTTGAACGTTTGAAAGTTGAATGCTTTATTTTAGTTTTTTCATTGCATGATTTTACATGTTTTGAAATGCACTTTCAGTTATAAAAATATAGAAGATTTTTTTCAATCTATGTTCACCCTGTTGGGGTTCTAGGATAATTGTATAGTGCATGTGTTTGAGAACACGATTGAGAATTGATTTTAAAAATCTATAGGGTGAGTAATTATTTGTAGAAAACCTTAAGAATAAAGTCCATTATACTGATTAAAAAAGATCTGATTTAACATGAAGTTGATTATTTGGTAGCTAAGTCACCTTACGAACCTTACAGCAGTCAGCCACTAGAGGGCATCGGAGATATCTTCAATTTCTCTTTAACCTATGCTATGTTTTCTTTTTATATTCATTCAAAATATGATTTTTATACATCAAAATAAAAAATGTGCTAAATTCTTAAATCGGTAATTCACTGTATTCACTGTTAATCGCGGTTAGCTAGTTAGGAAAACAATAGGCTAAAAAGACAGGCTGTTAGATCACAATGATAGTAAGAGAATGTGGCTCAGTGAATATAAATACTGCAGTAACAGTGTCAATAAAACATCAGTCCAAGAACAATAGTGGCAGCATTCATTGTAAAGCAAATGTGCCAAAGGAAGTGCTGGTACAGTGTATCAGTAGATATTTTATTTTTAGAGATATCAGCAGGAAAAGGACGCCTAACCAAAAAATAACCAAATTAAATTAAAAAATTAAAAGTACAACGCAAATGTTTTTTTTGTGTTTTTCAATGCAAAATGATGTACCTACAGTTTTACAGTATCCAGACTATAAACCCAGTTTAGTTGTGTGCATTTACACCTGTTAGTGCAGGTTAGTGAAACAGTAACCTGTAACTCTCCGCCTCATAAGTTTATTCATGACCTTCTTTTTTCAGCACCATGGCCAGAGCCAGCAGAAACAAACATTGACCATATGTCGCAGTAAATCTGCCTCTTATCCATCACTACAGCGTAGCTCACCTTTATCTGTGGACAGAAAAACTTTCACATCAACAGGTCTGACAGACGTCATGTAGCTTTGCACTTTTACTCAGTTGTTACAAATCGTCTCTGGAATAAGCGAGGAGTTTCCCTATACGGATGATTTCCCACTATAGGCCGGTATGTGTCCTGTTACTATATATATCTACATCTATGGGACTGTTTTTTTATCTTTAGGGTGATTGATTGTGAGTAATGTACAGCAAAACAACAATTAATCCAAACCTTTCAGTGCAAGTAATCAAGTGTAAGTGTCACAAACTGCTTTGAGTAAAATTGCCTCATTTGGCTGATTTAGAACAGAGTATTGAGAAGACTATGGACTTGCTCAAATAATGGCTTGGTCGTAATGGTATTACAAATCACAGCATTATGATCTGTAACCGCGAGCCTTAGCACCAAACCGCCACTTTTGCATGTTTTAGTATATTTAGATATTTTAACAGAATGTTATTCCTCTATGTATCTTCGAGTTGGAGTTTGGCTGAATTTATTAGTGAATTCTCCATGTATCTGGTGGATTCTTGTAGGAAGGGTGTTGTGCTGCAATGATACAGTGCTATTAGATCAGACAGTCAATTCTGCACACCACAGCATGGTGGCTTTTCTCACAGTGCTTCATTACAGACATGTGTGAGTATGTGTGTGTGTTCTGTGTGCAACAATGACACAGAGAGAAACCCAAAGTAAAAAAACAAGAAAGAATCCCAGATCCCAGGATGCTTCAGCTTTTCTCTGAGTTTATACATGACACCCAGTCAATCCTTCACCTTTGAACTGTAATTCCCTTTTCAGCTTAATAAAGGTCCTGCTGAGATGACATAGAGGTCACATCCACTTTACTCTGACCCACAGAGACCTTTTTTTTTGCACTTTAACACTGTGGAATTTAATTGCTATAATAACTCTGGTTCCTGCTCGGTTTTCCATTGTGGCATTGTTGACACATAAGCGTGGTCAAAAGAAGATGAAAGTGTTCTGTGTTAAATTTACTACAGTAACTCTATTTATTTTCATCATGGATTTTGCAAATCATTTAAATGTAGTGTAAAATGAACTTCAATGATTCAGGCTCCAAATGAGTAAAACATCCGAAACCTTGTGGAAAAACTTTAGCCATGTCAAGAATCTAATCTATACAGGTTTTGGGGAAATAAGATGTCTAATAACAAAACAGACCTGAAATTCTGACATCCTGTCAGTCTTTGAAAATGAACACTGCAGAGAAGTTAAATTATTGGACAATATCACGCAATCCTACTAAAAACTATTGAGCTTAGAATTAAGCTGCCAGGCAAATATAGCAATGTAGACATTGAATGCATTCTGAAAGTGTGTGTGTATGTGTGTGTGTGTGTATGTTACTAGGCACCTCTATTTATTCTGTCCTTTTACCTATGTGGTTACTTGTCGGTTATGCCACTCTGTGTTAGTGTATCTCTGTAGGATCCCATTTTTGGTGTTACAGTGCAGGACAAGAAGTGATTGAAAGGACAAGGGGAATGTGTGTGTGTGACTTCTCAAATGGAGTCGGTTAAATATAGGTTGCCTGTAAAATTTTGGAATGTTCTGTGTAGATGATTAGTAAGAACTGTTTATGATTTAACATGTTTGGATATTAAATATCATACCATTCAATATACTGTACATTAATATAGCCACAATAATAAACTTAATTGTTTGGAGCAATGCATTGTGAATCTATACATAATCTATTCATCATAGAGATATTTAAAATCATGCATTATGAAAATATGCGGACTAAACATTTTAGGGTTGCCAGTGTGAGGCTGTGATGCTGCATTTTGTCCTACTTTTCAGCATAAGGGTCCACAGGAATTTGTGTAACACTTGTTTTATATGCAGAAAAAATTATGCAGATACTTTTTTGGCCAGTTTTTTGTTTCAATTGACAATTTAGTTTGATTCGTCATGCCTGACACGTAGCGCATGATATGTGAAGGTTTTATGATGCTGGTGCTGTGTGCTTTCCCTCCCCCTCTCTTTCATCACACAATCTCTCTCTCTCTCTCTCTCTCTCTCTCTCCCACTCCCTCTTCTAACCAGCCCTCCTTGTCATGTGAGCACAGACAGATGCACACGCTCGAAGAGCACAGCACAGATATTTTCACAAGGTCAGGTCTGAGCTCTTACTGAAAAAAGCTGAGACATTTCTTTGTCCTTCTCAGTAAATGTATATGAGGATCCATTTTTTCTCTTTTTACTTTAAGCCTGGGATGTACTTTAGCTGTGCAAGTGCTGGAAAGATCCGATGCAGACATATTTCAGTCTGCGTGCAGACTCTGAACTTACCTGCTTTCTGCTCTACACCTGCAGCAAGGATGTAACAGCCTACGGATAGGATTCACCACCTCCTGAGCATTTCTCCTTTCCTCCACCCCCTCTCCCTCTGGTTCTTCTTTCTCTCTCTTTCCTTTGCTGCTTCTACAGATCCCAGGCTCCACCATGTCCTTGTCCTTCTGTGGCAGCGAGAACAACTCTGTCGCCTACAACGTGGACCGTGGCGTGCTCAATAATGGATGCTTTCTCGATGCCCTCACTGTTGTTCCACATGTCTTTCTGCTCTTTATCACCTTTCCCATTCTCTTCATTGGTAAGTGCATTCAAAAAAAAATATGTACCAACCTTCAGGCAACCGTCTGATGTACATTTATTTTAGTGATGCTATAGTATTTTTGCTGTATTACCAAATGTGTGCTGGTAAATTGTTGTCTCTAAAATTATAACATAAACTGTATTTGGGTCAAAGGTAATAAAAGGTGTAGAGGTATATATAGGAGGCAATGTATCTGTGCTGTATAATATGTCATTTAAAAAGGCACTGATGAGTTTTAAGTGTGGAATTTATAGGACATAAGCTAAAAGCTCTGTGTGGGGTTAATTTACAGTCTTACCTTTTAACCACAGCAGACATATCATAGCATTACATTGTCATACAGCTCTCGTGTTTTAGATTTGCAGCCAGTAATAATTATTATAGCTGTCAGATCTTTAGATTAGTGCCACAACCCAGACAGACTAGGTGTCTGTGTCAATGTATTACAAGCTTTCTTTAGTAATTCTACTCATTAACATATCATTCATATGGAGTGATTGGAATGTAATTAGTCTATATGAGATGACAAAGGAGCTTTCAGAGCCTGGTAAAGAATGCAAAGTTTAAATGGCCAATGTGAATCTGTAGGCAATAAATTACTCTCTCTATTATTATACTCATCTCTTGCCTCAGCCTTCCAATTACCATTATGTAATTGGCAGGTAAGAGGCCTTGGCACTAGAGTAAAGCATTGGCGTTCTATTCAATCCAGTCAGCAGCCAAAACACAGGGAGGAATGAAGCTTTGTTCTTTAGGGGATGTGATAAAGAGAAGTGACAGATGTTGTGCCCTGAAGTCTACAAAAGCCTGGAATTACTATATTGAAAAGTCTACAGATAGCCAAATTCTATACTAGTAGTGAATCTATGCTCCTTGTATTGTATTTAATCGTAGGTTGGGGCAGCCAGAGCTCCAAGGTTCACATCCATCACAGTACGTGGCTTCATTTTCCTGGACACAACCTGCGCTGGATCCTTACCTTTATCCTTCTGTTTGTGCTGGTGTGTGAGATTGCAGAAGGCATTGTCTCGGACGGGTGGGTTTGAACTGCTGACCTTTTGGTTACAGTGAAAAAGAATTTTGCCATGAATTTTTAAAGATGTGTCTAGCAAAAATCTCTTAAGCCCATTAAAGAAAAATATTGACCGTTTTGTCCCTTAAGGCTAATCCTCATGTACCCACTTCAATTAATTGGGCTGAAGCATCAATCAGTCCCCAGACAAGTCAAGTATAGGAGATAGTATTGAGAAAAGTTAATCCATGAGGTTATCCACATGCTAGTAGTAAAGTGTAATTACATTTTTAAATCAGTTTACGTGGATTTTCTGCTATACAAGTTCATGAAGATTAGCTGTTACTATAGCATTAAAATTTAAAAAAGTGCTGTGGTGTAAACCCTTTTAACCTTTGTTTGTTTCTCTTTGTCTTTATCTCTGTATGTCAAAGGTTTACACAGTCTCTTCATCTACATCTCTACATGCCTGCCTCGCTGGCTTTCATGGCTGCGATTACTTCAATAATCTACTACCACAACATAGAAACCTCAAATTTTCCCAAGTTGTTGCTAGGTACAAGCTTCATTCATGAAACATATCACACATTTACACAGGGGACAAAGCCGAAAACCAATTTATTGACTCATTTTTAATTTGATTCCTGTTTAGGTTCAAAGGTTATACCTTTTGAGATATGTGTAATTAGCTTCCAGCTATTAACTCTTTTGGCCAGGTTTCAGTAACAAGCAAGACATTGTTTCCACCAGAGGATTATTATAGATAGACAGTTGTTAATGTTATTATAAGTGAAGAAATCATCTGAAATCAAAATAAACAAACTGGATAATTAAAATAATTAAGTAAAATAGGCTACATTTGCCATAAATTATGTTTTACATTTTGTGGTATGATTTTACCTGTATGCAAAGACTTTTTTTTTAGGTAGATTATAAAGTTATTACATCAGTACATTGTGTGTATGGTACAAGTCAGTCTGGGTGTTATAGGGTGGAACAGGGAGAAAGGCACACCTTAGGGAATAATTCCTTTTCGCTATTTCAAGAAAAATATATATACATTTATTGAACATTGATAAAGCAACACATTTTGTGGCAGAATAAATTATTAAAACACTTCATTTTTAATAAAAAAAAAAAGACTGGGGTCACTCTAAGCCAACGCCTACTTTGCCTATGTGTTAATATGGTTTTGTTTTTTTTACCCCACAAGCGGGGTAAAAGGCCTTCCAGTATGTGGAAAAAGACCCCCGGTAGGATTTTTATCCAAACTACTATAGCAAATTGAGTAACATATAATTGAAACTTCTGCAAGGGTTATACCATTTTCTATTTTCTTTCAATAAATAAAACATTTAAAAAATATTTAATTAACAAAATAATTAATTAAAAAATATATATATAACAGATATGTAAATTTTAGCATTATTTATTAGAAACTTTTAGCAATTTGTCAGGACATTTTCAATCCATAATGTTAAGATTTTTTTCAATAAACTTATTTATTTTACCTATTTAATTTATAAGCCTATTCATTATAATATTTAATATTTATGTATTGTATGTCAATTCACAATTCACAAGGCTCCCATTCCGTCTTCTAGATGGTATTTAATGGAAACAGTAATAAATTTCTCTCAAAAATGTGTGCTTTAAACAGAAGCTTGTTCGCACAAGGCGAAACAGGCAGGCAGGGCCTTTAGCCCTAATAATAGGTGCACTTTTAACCCCAAATACTCTACTTTTATTAATTTAAGATTTAATGAACAAATGTATACTACATAACAACCTATATAAGATCTATATTTTTAAAAACTAAGTAAAAATTACATTAACTTGCCTCAAAATCATCTTTCTTTTCTTGACTATAAACACCCTATGGCCCCTCTTGCCATGCTGTACCCTACATTATGAATTTAAGTACACAAAATGTGTGAGTGTCACCATCATTCAACTAACCAGGGAACATCTGGAGAGGTAAATACACCACATGGATAAAATTGTAAATTCGGCTTGGGTATTATCCTCTTACTACATCTCCAGTGTTTAAAAATGTATTGTTTTAGCTAACACCGACAGAAAAAGGTGGTAATTATGATATATGTTTTAATCTGTTCACAGCATTGCTTATTTATTGGATTTTGGCATTCATAACTAAAACCATCAAGTTTGCTAAGTACACAGAGCATGGCATCGGTATGAGACAGTTGCGTTATTGCTTGACCGGCCTCCTCGTCCTGCTCTATGGCTTTCTACTGACGGTTGAGATCAACGTCATCTTGGGCCGGGTAAGTGGCATGCCAATTTGTGTGTGCTTTTAAAAAAGTGTTAGTGTTAGTTAGTGCCTAGCAGAGAGTCTTAATACACCAAGCCTATTTGGTTGTTAATTATTACAAATGTGTTAGCAAAGCAAGTTTAAATCAATTAGCCACAATTTATTTGTGAAATCACCTAAAAAAGTAATAGTCTGTGAGAATCTATCGTCTGCTTTAAGAATATTAGACCTAGTGTGTTTTTAATTAAATTTAATAGTAAAGGTTTATTGAATTGTTTTATAAAAGTATTTATTGCTTCTTGACATATGATATAAATAGGCACAGCTGCTTTATTAATTATTCATGTTTAAACATTTTGGTTGTTTATAAATTTTAGTTTGGATAAGGGGGGGGATTGGTTTTTTTATTTTCTGAAAGAAAAAGGACATATGCAACAAAAAGAACAAGGATACATTACTGTTTGCCTGTCACTGCTGTTATTTACCCAGAAATCAGGGGTGTCTATCTTAGAAAGCACACCGAATGTCTTATAGAGACAAAGGGGCCACAGGCAGGGGCTGTATATTTGAATTTATAAAAGCAACTAGCTTTTAGTGCTCAAATTTGATGAATTATATCATCAAATCTAATCTGTCTTTAGATTAAACTGTAAAATTAAAAAATTGTGTGATTTATGATGCCATTAATCTTCTGCCTTTGATTAAATGATATAGGAAGGTGCTTATAACAAAATAACTGAAGACTGGAATAAGCTTAAATGTGTGTGTTGCGTTGTTTGTGTGCTTAAGCATGTGTGCTTAATGCTCTGAATGTGTGTATTTGTACACATTTCTTTTATGTCTCCCCAGAGTATATTTCAAAGCATGTTTATTTCACTCAGATGGACATTGTGTTCACACTGAACTGTTAGTCCTCATGCATCTGTGTCCTCTATATCTAGACTTTTATCAACATCCTGTTAGTTTTTCTGCAACAGCTGCTGGAATTCTCTGAGATTTTCCCCTTTGATTGCTCATTGCACTGATTTGTAAAAGTTTCTCTTTGGTCTTCTCCCCTAGTTTTCTAATAACATCATCTGGTATTACTGGTGCACTCAAAGCTCCCAAACGAATCTCAGAATTGAGGATGTCATTCTGGGATTTGTTGTTGTAGGTTATTACAGGGTTTATTCAGAAGAATAGCAAATAAATAAACAAAAAGACAGTAGGGCTGTGTATTGTCAGAAAACTTACAATATGATACATATCATGATACATGGGTCCCGATTTAAGATATCTTGATATATTGCAATACAATACATATTGCAATACATTGAACTACTTAAAAAATACAACAAAACAACAAAATATAAAACAAATAGCTAAAAATACAACAAATACAAAGCCGGAAGCCTCCTTATTGTTTCCACCATGTTTGCTTCTGAGAAAATGCCGGTATGTGTCATCAACATCTACAGGAACGGTATTTTTTTTAATTTTGCAAAAGTTATCTGTATTTCTAGTTTTACACAGCCCTAGCAAACAGTGTATATGTGCACTAAAATCCAAACCTTAACCAGAACCCTAACCCAAATTCGCTTAAAAGGCTTAATGATGTGGCTTAAAATGGCAAAATGGATAAGGCATCATAACTTCTACTGTGTCTAAGGCTTAAAACTGGGTAAAAAAAACAGAGAAACTTTCTATAGGTTGTCTGCAACCAGTTTCATGTGAGCGGTCACACAACATAGCAAGAGTAATAAATTAAATGTTAAACTTAATTGAACTTAATTGAACTGAATTAAACTTAAATGTATCCTGAGGAATTGAGGCCTTTTTTTGGACAAAATAGTGACCTTTTTTTGGTTTTTCTTTTTATTTGTTGTATTTTCGTCCAAGAGCGTTTTAGACTGCAAGTGAACCAGTATAAATATTATATATATTCATTGCTGGTGAATTTAAAGCATTTTTGTAAAGTAAATGTCAGTCTGAGAATCATCTGCTGCTTAATAATTGCATCTTTCCTTTGACTGGAAGATCACTGATCCGAAAACCAAAAAATCGGAGACATTGGTTTATCTAATTATTTTTTACCTTCTCTGGTTTCTTTAATTCTGTGTGCCTTACTGTTTTTTTTTTTTTATATCGACAGTATTCCAGGTTTGCCTAGCAGGTCAGGAAAAAATAAATTAGCACATCTGGAGATGTCATAGGAACATTTGTTCAGTGCCTTGTTTTGCTTTTATTTTTGGTGTAGGTAGTTAAATGGACATTTTTATGCTGCCTTTAGACACTTCAGAAACTATTTGCTCTTCTGTCAACACTATATTAAATAAATATGTGTTTGCATTAATTGAAATATATATACAATCTGCTGTAACTCAGATGGTGTTTTAGATATTTAGTTAATTAAAACACACTGCCTTGCCCGATTTGTTCCTGTCTCGCAGACTGATTCTCTTTCTTTGTCTCTATGTGTATAGCGCTATATGTGCTTCGCTCATCCAACTGAGGTAAAGCCTCCAGAAGACCTGCAGGACCTGGGTGTGCGTTTTCTGCAGCCATTTGTTAATCTACTTTCCAAGGGCACGTACTGGTGGATGAACACTTTTATCACCTCTGCTCACAGGCGCCCCATTGACCTTAAGGTCATTGGCAAACTGCCAATTGCAATGAGGGCACTCACTAACTATCTGAAACTCTGCAAAGCCTTTGACACTCAGAAGGTACCAGAATTTTTGCCGTTAATATTGAGAAGTGTTGTGGAAAGATTGTGCATGTCTTTGATATTGGGAATAAATGTCAGATGGTTTTAGAAAATCACGCTATAAGCTAAATGCTGCATGCATCTGTCAGGATGAAAGGTTGTTATTTTCCACTTGCGCTTTCTTCCGGTTACTAGAAGAACAAAGATGTTCCACTGTGAAAGCAGTGACATTTTGACCCCCCCCCATGAGGGTGAATGCACTCCATCACTTCATCTTTTCATGGGAATAAAAAAGAGCTATTTGTGTGAAGGTGAAATAAAATGTGACTGTGAAAATTCATCACTGTCAATGCGTCACTGTAGACATTTTTTTTGTTTTGCATATATATATATATATGTTATTAGTTATAAATAATTGAAATAGATTTTAATTCATCCAAATTTAAATTACATTGTAAAAACAATGAAATTAAAGGCAGTGCCCATGAATGCAATTTATTTGAAAACTATATATTAAAATTGAAAAATTGAAAATCCTCTTAGAGAATGTATAAAACTGCAAAAGATTATGGTATAATTTAAAAAAAATATATTGTAGAACAGATCTTTTGTTTATTTGCATATATTTATGGTACAAGGAAGTATATGATAATTATAATGGTTGATTATAATATAAAACTCAAACCAAAGAAATGTTATACACATTGCTGTGACAGTAATTCATTCTAGGTTTATTTGTATTTATTGACATATAGAAATTATTATGTCTTTTAAAGAGAAGCAGACTGAATTACAATAAGGCACAATAAGGACAGGAGAAAGGGTTGAGTTTCATAATCTATTATTAACGCATAGTAAGACTTCTTATTGAAATGAATAGCCTTTAGAAAAAATGCCTAATCTTTGGTCCATATATGTAAACATATATTATTGCCAAACCTGGTGTATTTTATAAATTTTATGTCATTCATATAAATACTGTGGTACTGCATTACAAGAAAAAAAAACTATTTTATGCTTTACCCATCTTTTTGCCCTATGTCATAGCTCATGCAGTGATTGTGTTTCAGTTCAGCTCTGTGGGATAGTCTTCTGGGATTTCCGATTGCCTATTTCATTCTCTTTGTCCTTTCTTTTTCTGGTCATTCTCTATAAAAGAAGCCTGATGGCCTTCAGCCACAGGGACCTCAATGGATCTGGAGGGCACTACGGGAGGCCTTTGGAAAGCCCTTGATCCTGAGCATTACCTTTCGTTTCATGGCTGATCTTCTTGGTTTTGCTGGACCTTTATGCATCTCGGGTATTGTGCACCACATCAGCAAGAAGAACCACACCATTCAGGCACCGGTAAGAGCTTCTCATCTGTATGTTCCTCAGATTGGCACACAATAAACTTACTTAACACATAGTTATTAACTTACACTTCAATTATTAATCAACGGTATTCTGAGATGCTAATCAGTCCTTTTTTCTACTGAATAACCATTTTCTATTTCTATTGCTGATTGTCCTGGTGCTGACTTCAGGGTCAAGCAACCCCCATCTTGGAGAGGGTCTTTGTAAGGTTGATTAGACTGCAGTGCTTGCTTACATTCAGAATGCAGGGATGCTTCCGTTCTGCGTTTTACTGACAGGACATTCTCATCCAGCTTCATCAAATATTTACTGGAGGAATAGAATGGTGCCAGGTTCTAGGATTTCTATCTGTTTATGCATCCAAAATAATATACGTTCTGTCTAACATCTTGATAATCGGCACAGAACTATTAGAATAATGAAAAACACCAATTTTGATTACTAAATTGCCTGAGGAATGATTTTCTGTCATGGTTTCTTTCTTATATGCATGGATAAACGGTACAGGACTGAATTATTAATAGCCCGTTGTTCTATTTCAGTTAGGGTCACTACTCTTGTCCCCTTTGCAGTTCACCTCATCTTCCCTCAGTTGTTAAATTATAACTGCAGAATGTTGTCTTTTTTCAAATCAGCTGTATGTTTATTGTATTCTGTGTTTTGTTTCAGGCACAATTATTGGGGGTCTATTTCATCTCCTCACAAGAGTTTCTTGCTAACGCCTATGTACTAGCTGTGTTGCTGTTTTTTGCTCTGCTATTACAAAGGACATTTCTCCAAGCCTCCTATTACTCAGCTATACAAACTGGCATAAATTTAAGAGGAGCTATACAGGTATACACAAGCTTGTATGTAGTTACATTTTAATTCGTTTGTAAAAACAATAGCACAGTAATTTATGCTAGCAGTGTGTTAACCTACATATTTATGCAAATGTTTGGGCATCCTTGGGCAAAAAATGTCACTAATACTGACTTAAAGATGTATTAGTGACATTTTTTTTCATAAACTATAAAGATTAAAAAAGAAGTATATAGAGTGCCTGTATTACATTGCTTTTAGAAATTTTGGATATTAATTTATTTACTTGACTTAATTCTGAGCACATCCGTGTCTAAAGGACAATTCTAAGAGCCAGGGTCTAAGGTCTTCCAGATCTTGCTTGAAATTACATTTTTTAATAATTTCTTGATAACATTTCAGACAGTGAAAATTGTTAGCTGGAACCATGTTGATATCTTTTTCTATTTTGTTTGCATTAGTTAGCTTTATGTTTATTATTAAGCCACCAAGATTTTATTACACACTGGAACTTTCAACAGCTAATTTCATTAGTTCTAACTGAAATTAATGTCCTACTTACTAAGTACTAATGAGGCAATTAAGTTAATCAAATTCTGAGATCACCACAATTGTTTTTCGAAATACAAAAAAATATGTCCCAAATATATAATTCTATAGGTCTTCTATTGAAATATCTGTCCCTTATTTCTAAATCATAGCCATGAAGCCAGTATTCATCTTCATTGACTGTCTTAAGGAAAATTTAGGAACTGCAGCATGATTTTCCTTTTGCATTGAAAAAAAACTGACAGAATTTGTGAACCAGCTTGTGGAGATGTGCTTCTTATTTGAAATTGACCAGTGTTAAAGGCTCATATGCCCACGACTTAAATATATATTTTTAAGATACCACTATAAACCATGCTTTATGTAGGACACCAACATAATCATTTAATGTATTCTTCTTTTTTATATTCTTGTAAGCAACGTCAATTGTATAGTATTGATTGAAATTACTCACTTACTTTAAAGATCATGCCCTTATTTGTGGTCTTGTACTTTGCAGACAAAGATTTACAATAAGATTATGCGTCTGTGCACCTCAAACATGTCTATGGGAGAAATGACTGTGGGCCAAATCTGCAACTTAGTGGCTATAGATACCAACCAGTTAATGTGGTTCTTCTTTCTGTGTCCTAACCTTTGGGCTATGCCAGTACAGGTACGTCTGAAGTTATACTTGCTTTTTATTTACTGGATACTTTTATTCGGTTATATAATGATTTACAGAATCCTAATATCCAAGGCATAAAGTTGATAAGTCTTACACTGAAGGTATAGGAAAGAGTAGTAAAAGCTAGGTTAAGAAGTGTAGTAGGTATTTGTGAGCAGCAGTTTGGCTTTATGCCCTGAAAAAACACTACAGATGTAATCTTTGCTCTGAGAATGCTGATGGAAAAGTACAGAGATTGTCGTAGGGAGCTGCATTGTGTTTTTTTAGACCTGAAGAAAGCATATCACAGGGTACTAAGAGAAGAGCTGTGGTATTGTATGATGAAGTCAGGAATAGCAGAGAAGTTTGTCAGGGTGGTGCAGGATATGTATGAGAGGAGCAAGACAGTGGTGAGGTGTACAGTAGGTCAGACAGAGGAGTTTAAAGTTGAGGTGGGACTGCATCAGTGATCAGCTCTGAGCCCCTACTTGTTTGCTGTGGTGATAGATCGGTTGACAAATGACGTCAGACAGGAATCTTCTTGGACAATGATGCTTGCAGATGACATTGTGATCTGTAGTGAGAGCAGGGAGCAGATGAAGGAAAACCTGGAGAGGTGGAGGTTTGCTCTGGAGAGAAAATGAATGAAAGTCATTTGTAGCAAGACAGAGTACATGTGTTTACATGAAAGGGAGGGAAGTGGAGCAGTGAGATTTCAGGGTGAAAAGGTAAAGAAGGTACAAGAATTTAAGTACTTGGGGTTGACAGTCCAAAGCAATGGAGAGTGTGTAAAAGGGGTAAAGAAGCGAATAGAGACAGGTTGGTATGGGTGGAGAAACGTGTTAGGATATGTAAGATGTTTACAGCTTATGTAAGATGTTTTGGGGAGAAAGTCAGGGAAGCCAGATTGAGGTGGTTTGAACATTTACAGATAGTGAATATTTTGGTAGGAGGATGTTAGAAATAAAGCTACCAGGCAGAAGGCAAAGAGGAAGACCAAAGAGGAGGTATATGGATGTGATAAACAAGGACATAATGTTAGTGGGTGTGAGTGAAGAGGATGTAGAGAATAGGGTTAGTTGGAGACAGATGATTCGCTGTGGCAACACCTAACAGCTGTAAGTAAAAGAAGAAGACAGAATCCTAATAGCCCTCTGTCAGGAGCACTAAATGTTTTTTTCCATTTCAACCAACATTTAATATCATACATTTACTATTGGTGTATGGTTTATGTGCAGATAAAACTCGATGCATTACACTCACCTGATAACACTGCCTATTGCGCTGAAATATACACCGGGGGTCTTACTCATTAACTGCTCCTGAGTCAATAAGCACAGTGTTGAAACCTTAATGTGTCCCAAGTGTAGGCTTTGTTCCAGTTAATAACATGCATTTTAGATGTGGTTCCTTTTTTTAATTCGCCAAATCTTCATCCAGCACATACTTAGGCAACTTCCTCTAACAAGCCCACCACATATTTATGTTTAACAATTGATTCTAGCTCTGTCTATTAATCTTTTATTTATATTTTCATTTACAAGGTTTATGTATTAATTTTTATTCATTTTTGTATTGTCTATTCTTAAGCAATTCATCCTTTTCTAAGCATAATTACAGTAAGCATTATCTTTGTTCTCTAGTTCCCCGGACTTCTAAAGCAGCAGTCTTATCAGAGTGCTTCTGTTTACTCAGTCAGTCCCTGCTGCATTAAGCTAAGATACTCTTATCACGTCTGTTCTTAGATGAATAGTTTTAATAGTTGTATGCTATTACCTTGAACATTTTAAATAGAAAATATCACATGAATTAGAGAGACATTATCCCGGTGGTTTAAATAAAGTATTATTTAGCACCAGTCCTAATCTTTAATTATTATGGCTGTCTTGAATTTAACTTTTAGATACCTTTCTTGATGTTTCAGTGAGTTATATTGCTGCATACAACAGAAACCCATTGTGGTTCATAGTTCTCAAAGATTTTTTTTTAATTAATCAAATGTAATTTCTTCTATTCTGGCTGCTGCTTTGCCTCCACTGTGATTTTCCCATAAAAACTGACTGTAGGTGCTTTATCATTTGAATTTATTAGGTAAAGGTCTTACCATTTCCCCTTATGAAGCAATTACATTACCATTGATTTAGTGAAGTGTATTGTAGGGTCTTATGGCTCATTTCTTCTGCACAGCAAAGTAGATTTGCTTGCAGTTGTGGTTCAGTGGTTAAAATATAAAACTACAGATTGAAAGATTGTGTATTTAAATCCTATGAATATGTAGTAACTGCATGTATTTTTATTAATAATTTATTACTTTTTTAGCATTAAGTATATTCAAATATACAAAATATCTCCTTGATGAATACATGCCCCAATTTCTCTACTCTGTGGACAGATTTTTTTACACAATATGTGGATAATTTTAGCTAGCCTGCACTTGGACCTATAACAGAAAATCCATAGCTGCTGTTGTAAAAAAGGGTGTATAGAGGTTGCTGGTGTGTTAAGAGGGGTTTGAATTTTGCAGTCAGATTAGCGGAGCATATGACTGCATACTGGCTGCTGCTCTATAAAATCCAATTTTAATTAGCTGTCATTTATTTGAATTGTATTGTCAGAGCACAGAAAATACTCCAGAGACATGGTGGCTGGTGATAATGGAAGAAGTGGGCTGTGTCCTACAATCCATCCTAGTCATTAGATCCTTTGCTGCACTTCCTAGGTATAGAATGTACAGAAGTGAATTACTAGACAAATATAAAAAAGCATGTGTAATATTTTAAATTTTTTCTTTTAGGTTTTAGTGATAAATTATTCATAATTCTTTACATAACTTCATTTTTAAATGAAATGTCTGTATATATATTTATAAAAACTGGGTAAAACCATTAATTACTGATACTTAATTCAGTGAAAGGAAAAAAACTCTTTAAAAATCACTGATTTCCTGTTTCATAGGCTGTATTTATAAAATTATATTTTTTAAACATTTGTATAAACCATTAAACCTAAACATAAATTAATTAATAAAACATATAAAACTGTCTATATAAACCATGTTTTATACTTTCACATCTCAGCATCTTATTTACCTGCTTGTAGTTTATTAAATACTGATTCTTAATGTATTTCTGTAAAATATTTTCTCAAATGGAATGAAGTGTATATGAACAATGTGTATTTATTATTTTTTTTACATGACTTTTTATTTTAACATAGTTATTCAAAGAAAACCTATTGAAATAACCTAAATAACCTAATCATCTAAAATATCCTTATTGAAAAGTAGTAAAATTTTATCTTTTTTTGCTCATTCATCTGCTACTAATGCTACTAATATGTGCACAAATAGATAATCACGTGATATATCATTTTGTGTATTATTTTAAAATAATTAAATCTTTACTAAATAAAGACTGAAAATCAAGCAAACTCACCAAACTACATTTTTTTTACTTTGTTTTAGATTATAGTAGGGGTAATTCTACTCTACTATCTTCTGGGAATAAGTGCCTTGATAGGGGCAACTATCATCACCCTTCTGGCCCCTGTACAATATTTTGTGGCTACCAAATTGTCCCAAGCACAAAAAAATACACTGGTAAGTAGTTTTTACTGAGCTGTCCAATTGTCACCATGTCCATCTTTAAAAGCACAATCAAAAAATAAAACTAACACTGACGTGAACGAGATAAGTGAACTCTGTGTAAATGCAATGTGTGGTGTACACACTGCTGTCTGCATTTAGTCATATACCACATTTCCAGACTGCTTTAAAGCATTTATTTGACCTTTTTACGCTGCTTGTGACTTATTAATATGCCGTATGCTTATAAAATTTATGCAACATGTGCATAAGTCATTTTCTATAGGCTGCATTATAGAGACAAATGTAAAAGGGCACAAATATATATTCCACATTTACACAGCAGATCTTGATGGCCAATTCCGGTTCTGTGAATGTATCCGATTCTTTTGATGACCCGCTTACATCTTCTATTAAAAATGACTTGTATCCGATATCTGCGTTTACAATATACACAACGAAACAGATCAAGGTAGACGTACTGACCGAAAAAGGTAGTAAAAACCGTGCAATAATTAATAGACGCAATGGACCAAGATGAAATGATTTTTTGGTATTTGCCTTCCACATCATGTTTAAAGGTCGGCAAAACAATGGTTGCTTTAGGCAGAGAAAAAAAGAGAAGAGCCCTTGTTGCAGCCTGGTCGAACGTAGCATCGATCGCTAAGTTATAAATATACATTTTTTAATGTTTACAAAATTCACAGTTGCAGTAATTTTTATATATTGCTGTTGGTGTTCACCTGAGTTGATGTCATGCGCCACCGCCGTTCATTTATTGATGAAATTCCGATCCCTCTGCTTACATGGCAGACGCTAATGCATGTATCCGATTCACATCCAATTACATGTAAATCCGATCTAAAAATATCGGAATTCATGTGTTTTTTTCTGCTTACACCATCGTCAGTCATATCCGCTCTGTGCCACATTGGAAGAAAATTGGAATTGGGTCACTTGATACATGCAGTGTAAACAGTCATAGATGTAAAAATATGTTAATTTGTTTAGCTTAAATCTCTTATTAGAATTTACCTTATTTTACAAGAACTTTATATAAAAAATAACAACATTTATCAAGGATGAGCGTGACTTTAACTCTGATCCTGTAGGAGTATTCCAGCGAGCGACTAAAAAAAACCAACGAGTTATTACGTGGTATCAAGCTGCTGAAGCTTTACTCGTGGGAGCACATCTTCTGCTCCAGTGTGGAGGAGACCAGGGGAAAAGAGCTGACTAGCCTGCAGGCTTTTGCTCTGTACACATCAATTTCTAGTAAGATTTTTTTGTTACTGCAAATCCTACATATATGCAGACAAAATAAAAAACACTCAATTCATGCATATTTTTTATATTTACTATTTTTCAGTATTTATGAATGCAGCTATACCAATTGCAGCAGTTCTTACTGTGAGTATATTACCTGAGTCTTAAATGTACTTACTTATATGTTTAGGATTGTTTTATCTACGAATTGATACCACAGGACTAATAAACAATTGAAAAATGACTGCTGGTGGTATAAGAGGAATAAGACAGTTGTATACTTTTATAGGATAATAATTATGTACACATCTTAAATAAATTAATAATAAAAGTGAGAACGATGTATCTTTACAGTGGTATAACAGTTCAATCATCTATAAAAAAAATGTCATTAAAGCACAGTAAAACAGCCTCTGGGGCATGATTTAATAGCAGAGAAAAATCACATATATTAGTAAGTTCCTTATTAGAACTACAATTTAGTTGCAGGCAAAGAAACAAAACATTTATTATAAAAACTGCAGTTATTTGAGGAATTTTAATATTTTTTGTGTGTGTGTGGGTGTTACAGACATTTGTAGTCCACGTGCACCTGTCTGACGATGCAGATTTATCCCCAGCTGTAGCATTCGCTTCACTCTCCCTTTTCCATATCCTGGTCACACCTCTCTTCCTCCTGTCCAGTGTGGTTCGCTCCACGGTCAAAGCCCTTGTCAGGTTTGTCACTGACTGCCAGGGTCTTCATCCATACTTAATTTTTAAAGCCACAAACAAAATTTTGCTGTGTTTCAGGTTTAAAAAATGTATCACCCTGATTACATCATATCTGTTTGTGGGGAAAATGAATTTACTTTTAAAAGGTCAGGTTGTGATAGCAGCGTATCAGAAAAATTTATAAAAGGAGATTAAAATATTTGCACCAGTCCATGAATTGCACCCTTAAAAAATTGCAGTTTAAGACCTAGCTGAGTCAAGAGCTTTATTATTTTTTTCTTAAACAAACAGCAATTGGTAGCAATTTCTATGTAAATGAAGCTCTACGGTTCTGGATTTATAATATATAATATAGCTTTTATGGGTTGAAAGAAAATAGTCTTGCCAAGTGTCTAATAAATCCTTTTAGTGCACCACTAGATATGCATAGCTGAATGCGGAACATGCATTCAGCTATGCATATTTAGGCTTGCTCCAAAAAGAGAAATGGAAACTTTATGGGACACCTCATAAAAGCAGAGCTTGTAAAACATGGTTAGATCATAAATGCTATATTAGTTGCACACAGTTGCTCTTTGGCATTAAATGAACTACTCGGTCTATGTGCTTATATTTATATTCATTAATTTCATTTAGAAATTGATAGACAGGTTTTGCAAACACACACACACACACACACACACACACACACACACACACACACACACATATACATATATAGATATATATTATATATATATATATATATATATAATATATATTATATTACTTGCATACATACACATACACACACACACACACACACACACACACACACACCACATATATATATATATATATATATATATATATATATATATATATATATATATATTATATATATATATACAGTCTTATGCAAAAGTTTAGGCACCCCTTGATAAATAACAGATTTTGGTGATTTTCTAATTGAAAAGATGTTAACACAGTCTCTCTTGGAAATGGAAAAAATGCACAATATTTTCAGCAAACATTGATGCATAGTTACTTTTTATGCCATAAATTGAACAAAAATAAAAAATAAAAACATTTTTATGGCACTGTGCAAAAGTTTGGGCACCCTAAGAGTTCCAGAGTCTCAGATTCTTTTTACAAGGTTTCAGACCTTAATTAGCTCGTTAGATCTGATGCATGGCAACAGCTGTCATTAGTAAATGCCAATTTCAAAGCTTTACAAATACTTTCCTCTAAGCAGCGGTGTAAGACTCTGAAAATGAAAGTTATTGATGCCCACAATGCAGGAAAAGGCTACAAGAAAGATACAAGATAGCAAAGTGTTGTCAGCTTGCAATTTCCACAGTGAGAAATGTAATTAAGAGATGGCAGTTCAGGGGAACTGTGGAGGTCAAGATGAGATCTGGAAGACCAAGAAAACTCTCGGAGAGAACTGCTCGTATGCTGGTCAGAAAGACAAATCAAACCCCCCATTTGACTGCAAAAAACCTGCAGGAAGATTTAGCAGACTCAGGAGTGGTGGTGCACCGTTCCACTGTGCAGCGATGCTTGCACAAACAAGACCTTCATGGAAGAGTCAGCTGAAGGAAACCTTACCTGCGTCCCCATCATAAAATCCAATGTCAGAAGTATGCAACAGAACATCTTCAGAAGCCTGATGCTTTTTGGAAACAAGTGCTGTGGACTGATGAAGTTAAAATAGAACTCTTTGGCCACAATCAGCAAAGGCATGTTTGGAGAAAAAAAGGAGCAGCATTTCATGAAAAGAACACCTTGCCAACTATTAAGCATGGGGGTGGATCTATCATGCTTTGGGGTTGTGTTGCAGCCAGTGGCACAGGAAACATTGCACGGGTGGAGGGAAAAATGGATTCCACTAAATATCAGCAAATTCTGGAAGCAAACATCACACCACCTGTAAAAAAGCTGAAGCCGAAAATAGGATGGCTTCTACAACAGGACAATGATGGAATGACCATCACAATCCCCTGATTCAAACATCATTGAAAATTTGTGGGTAGATCTTAAAAGAGCTGTGCATGCAAGACGACCAAAGAATATTACAGAACTAGAAGCCTTTTGCAAGGAAGAATGGGCGAAAATCCCAAGTACAAGAATTGAAAGACTTTTAGCTGGCTATAAAAAGCGTTTGCAAGCTGTGATATCTGCCAGAGGAGGTGTTACTAACTACTGATTATGTAGGGTGCCCAAACTTTTGCACAGTGCCATAAAAATGTTTTTATTTTTTATTTTTGTTCAATTTATGGCATAAAAAGTAACTATGCATCAATGTTTGCTGAAAATATTGTGCATTTTTTCCATTTCCAAGAGAGACTGTGTTAACATCTTTTCAATTAGAAAATCACCAAAATCTGTGTGTGTGTATGTATGCAAGTACTGGTTTTCTTATGCATATGCATTACTGTCGTAAAGCAAGGTTAAAAAACAGCTGCAGATACTTGAGGTGTTGGACTGCTAATTGGAGGATCAAGGTTCGATTCCCAGCACCATCAAGTTGCCACTATTGGGCCCCTGAGCAAGGCCCTTAACCCCTAATTGCTCAGATGTATAAAAGATAAATGTAAGTCGATCTAGATAAGGGTGTCTGCCAAATGTCATCAATTTTATGTGAATGTATGTGTAAGTCTGTGTAAATAGGCTGTTATGACAGTGCGGTTCTCTGTTAAATTCTCACCACTGGATAGTATGTTAGTTATTTAAATTTCAATCCACATTCTCCACATCTGTAAAGCTACCTTATGACAATGCCTATAAAAATAAAAATTTAACTAAATTTAAGTAAATGTCAAAAACTTAAATTTATATATTTATATTATATTATATTATATTATATTATATTATATTATGGGCAGCATGGTGGCTTAGTGGATAGCACTGTTGCTACTGTTGCCTTACAACAAGAAGGCCCGGGCAAAGGCCTTTCTGTGTGGAGTTTGCATGTTCTCCCCCTGCTTGCGTGAAAAGGTTAATGGAACTTTATAAGGTGCTTTCAATCCCTCTGGATTTGTAAGTTTTTAAACAATTATTCTGTGTTCACACACACTGGCTATCGAATAATAGTTTAATATGGTTTTCTTCTTTTCGATTTCACAGCTCAGTGCTTAGAAGTGATTCATTGAAGTACACTTGTATTCTTAAGGGCTGACAGTAACAGAAGCTGTCCTACATAGGGGAGATATTTCACACTTTGCTAAGAATACAGTATTTAAGAGAGGACGATATAATGTACTGTTGGGTAACAAGGCAACCTTAGGTTTTAAATAAATGGGTTATAATTAGGCGGGACAGACTAAACCTCCTACATTTACATTTACATTAGGCAGACATCTTTATCCAGAGTGACTTACATTTATTTCTTTTATACAACTGAGCAATTGGGAGTTAAAGGCCTTGTTCAGGGGCCCAACAGTGGTAACTTGGTGGTGCTGGGAATCAAACCCTGATCTTCCAATTAGCAGTTCAACACCTTAACCACTAAACTACCACCTCCCCTCCTAAAATTTTTGCCTGGATTAGTGTGCAGAAGCTGAGTGAATTCTTCTCCAGTGATGAAATCGGAGAAGAGCAAGAGCCTAAGGCCACCATTCCCACAGTTTCCACCAACCACAGCAATTACCAAGCCCTTGTAATAAGTTAATTTTTTTCCACTTTTCTTTATTTAAAAAAAATAATATATATACTTTAGAAGACTCAGAGCGGTTGTTAATGAGTCTAATTGCTGTATCTTTGCTCATAGCCACTGAAAGTTGTGAATCGTAAGCGACCAATGAGAGAGGAATGGAAAAGTTTTGGGGTACAGAGTGAGCAGTGTACAGAAGCAGTTCCAGTGGAGGATGAAGATATCTGCATCAAAGTAAGCTATAAAATGTCAGAGTGATTGCTGGTGAATCAACAGTGATATCAATTTTCACCTACATTGTACATGTTAAATATCTCCATATAAAACTAGCCAGTAAATAAAACCACCTGTACCAGACTATTATATGTGATCTATTGTTATATTTGACAGTAAATTGACAGTTAAAAAAAATAAATGAAGACTTCACAGGTTTCCTCACATTGTGAAATTATAACACACAGTTGCTTTGCATGTACTTCACTGTGTGGAATACACATTTTGGTGGCATGCCTTTAATTAGTGAGTGTAATTCTCATCTATTCATAACTTTGACTTGAAGAAATGCCTTAGTTTAAAAATATTCCTAAATATATAGAATATTTTTATTGCACTTTTATCACTTCTAATGTTGTAATTCGGGGTATGTTTCTATGACAACACTCCAACACAACAAATTCAACATAAATATTTAATCTTTATATATCATTTATGTAAATATGCATGTATGCTTTATACAAGTATAAATCAACGACAGATATCCTTTTCAAACCAGTGTTTTTCACTTTTAAACTGGACTTTAAGTTATTCCTACTTATTGAAATATAAAACCGTTTCAACCTTTATTAGAGGTGGGGTTTTACACATTATCTGAACTTTTTTCAAAGCAAGTGTCTGTTTATATGATGTAGTTATAGGTAGTTATATCCCCTCCAGTGCAATCACCTTACAGGTTATTTCTGTGCAATACACTAGCTAATTTAAGTAGTGTGTCGTCTTGTTTTTTGTAGAGAAGGACTGTGGCAATTATTTTTAAAAAGCACAAATACCCCCTATATTTCTCATAATAATGTAATGATGGTTAATGTTAAAAACAGTCATGCACTGCATGTGTTTTATAAATGATCTACAATAAAAAAAATACTACAATATGCCATACCATAAATGCCATATTCATGTATAGTGAAAATATTTCATCATTTTGAATTAGATAAGCACTGGCTATTTCAGCTGGACTGATGGAGCACCCACACTATCCAATGTGAACATAAAGATTCCATTTGGTGAGTGAAAATATTAAATTTCAGTACAGCAGGATGATGGAGGAAAAAAATGTTCTCCTCTCTTATTTGTGTGTGTGTGTGTGTGTGTGTGTGTGTGTGTGTGTGTGTGTGTGTGTGTATGGGGAGGGCTGGGTGAATGTGTCTGTGCTTTTGTGTGCACATCCATGTGTGCTTTTGTGTGTGTGTGTGTGTGTGTGTGTGTGTGTGTGTGTGTGTGTCTATGTTTCGTACCAGGTCAGCTGACTATGATAGTGGGTCAGGTGGGCTGTGGAAAATCCTCTTTGTTACTGGCTGCACTGGGGGAAATGCAAAGGATCTCTGGTACTGTGACATGGAACAGGTACATAAACACATCTTGCTAGAAATTTGCACTATTTTTTTGACTGTTCTTTCTCTCACATGGCCTAAATGACAAGTTACTCTTTGTCTTGACTGTGCGAATGTTTGTTAAAGTGCAGCACACTGAGAACAGAATTGAAATTCACAAAACCCTGGAAAACTGAAAGCTGAAATCGATGAATCTGTGACTCAGACAGAGTTCGATTCTTTTACTTGTCTCCTGTATGCAATAATGCATTTTAGACATTGGGTATGCATTATTAGCAGAATCTGAATTTATACTAGCTCACTTATTTAGTATATTTGGTGCAGTTTTGTATTCCTTCCACTATAGCTATCTTAAACCTGCTTTGTGAGTAAATCTACTTATATTTTATTCAGCTAGTTTGCAAAAATACCAGCTTAATATACCAGCTTAAAATACCAGCATAAATATGCTTACACTACAAAAAAAACAAGTGAAATTTCTTTTCAATAAAAATAAATAATTCTTCTTCTATACCCGCTTATTCCCTAATTCTGGGTTTTAAAGATCTGCTGGAGTCTATCCCAGTCGTCTCTGAAAGAGTCACAGGCAGGAAGGGTACACCCTGGACAGGTTGCCAGTCCATCACAGCGCCACACACAATCGCACTTACCCCTATGGGCTATTTAGAATCACCAATCAAACCATGGCCTAATTCCTGTGATGCAGCTGTGCTAACCACCAAGCCACTGTGCTGCCCAATAAAAATAATCTGCTTAAAATGATAAAAAAAGATCTTTTATCAGGTTTGCTTTATACTGAGAAATAACACTATATAAGAATATATTTAATGCATCTAATACTCATGCTGTTAATTTACAATGAAAACTACAAACACTGAACACACTTTTTAAAGAAAACAAAGTCTTTTTGTCTGATACTCAAAAACAAGTTCTAAATATGTGTGTGGTGCTATTAGGACCTTGTTGGCGGTGTTGTGTTGGTGTGGTTTTGTATTTCCTTATCCTCTTGCATGTAAAGGGATAGAGTTAGGATGCCACAGAACTTTATTACACAGGAAAGAAAAAATAACAAAGAAAGTATCTTTGAAACAAACAAAATAAACTAGCATTAACACTAGCCTGAATCGCAACATTCACAAAATTTATGCAATATAATGACAGACTGATACACAGGGGTATATATATATACACACAACTGGAGACTAACTGGGGGAAACAAGTAACATCTGGACACTATCAGGGAACAATTAACCAGTTATCTGGGGATTAAGACTGGGGAGGAGGACAAACAGAAAGCACATGACTAAACACACAAAAGTTCCGGGGTGCCCTCTGGTGGTCTAATGGGGTATCGTTCCCTGTAATCATTGGTTTTACGCTAACGTTAATAGCAATAATAATTTAAACCATCGTTGCATGTTAAACAACAAACGGCTTTGTATTTGTTGTTTTTTTTAGCTATTCGTTTTACATTTTTGTAATTTTTTTACAATTCACTGCGATATGTATTGTATTGAAATATATTGTGATATTTTGTATCGTGACGCATGTATCATTATAGGTATCGTGTCGAGCAGCCCTTTTATTACACAGCCATATTAATAATAGACACTTAACAGGTTTCTGTCCTCTTATTACAGTATTCCCAAGATGGATTCAGAGGGAGATGAAAGGTAAACATCCTAAATTTACTTTGTATATGATCATTTTATTTAGATGATTTTCTTTATGTTTGATTGGCATAGATTTGCATTTCACTCAGCATATAGTATGACATTACTGCACTCTGATAGCAAATCTCCTGTGTGTTGACATGCATGTGTTTGTATGTATTTGAGCATTTTGCTCTGCAACCCATTTCTCTCTGATGGGTCTCTGTTATTGCATCTGCTAATCCCTGTAATATTCAGATTAAGTCTCAATTTCAAGACCATTTACACAGTATGTACTTAGCTACAATCTCACTCCACATTCTCTTCTTGTCTATTCAGCAATACTTTGTAAGATCTTGGTAAAGCTAGCATAGTAACAGTATTGAGACGTTGGAAAATTGTTTTCTAACTAGGCTTTTTTTGCCCTCTATTGAAGTATGTGGTAGCCTGGTTCTTTGCCCTTCATAGGGTAACATTTTCAGAATTTATGTTAGTACTGAAAGTATTTCTGATAGTATTTCTGAAACAAAACACAAATCCAAGTTTCCAAATCCAACACTAATTTTTATTTTATTTTAATTACAGATGTACTTATGTATTAACAGATGTAAGAATGTTAAAAAAGCAATAGAAATAAAACAACTGGACATCATGGGAAGAAAAAGACAGTCATAATTATTTTATCTTTAAATTAAACACCTTTACCCATCCATAAAAAAGCAGCATGGTAGTGTTCTCCCATAGCTGTAGCAGTATATACAAATATAAACATGTATCCATTCATCCACATTTAAATCAAGTGGACAGTAAAATTTCTGTAAATGCAAAAAAGAAGAGATAATTCCTGGCTATGGTCAAAACTGTGGTATTGTCTTGTGTTTCAAGACATAAATATGGAGTTACTAAACAATGAAGCAGAGTATAGAACTGTCAATAGATTTTAAAGACACCTGCTTTGTTTCTTTAAGTTTAAAATTTAAAAAAGCCCCAAATCATCTTATTAACATTAAAAGCACATTTAAATATAATGACATTGAGCAGATATAATATAATGATAATGACCAGAGCAATTACTGAGGCAAGAACCATGTTATAAAAACACTGACTTGTTAAGGACCTTGATAGACATGTATCAGAATGAAACGTACCATATTTCTCTTTCAATCGTAGCCGCTAAAGTCATAGGTTTTCTGACTAAAAATACTCAAGTAAATTACAGATACTCAAAAAGTGTACTTAAGTAAAATATGCAGGTAATATGTATTTTGCTACTGTCACAGATTTATGATGTAAAAATCTGGATAAGTCTACACATGCGTGTGAATTTTTAATGTGTACAGTCTGATATTATGAGAAAAGAGATTCTAAAGTGTGACATAGAAGCATGTTTGTCCAGTTTGACAATCAATAATCACAAAAGACTATTAATTAATTGTAAACCCAGCTTAAGCCTATGTCTATTAAACTACAGCACGTAGTCAGACCACAACATGTACAAAGTACAAAGCATTCTATTTAGCTAGCCAGGTTTACATAATTTACATAACAGACTGCCTTTTGTAACCAGCATGTTTTCTGTGTAGGTAAACTTATCCAGTATGATCTTTGCAGGAACAAACCAAGCTAAATAAATACACTTCCATGTTGATTTGTTTAAACATATTTTTGGTTTCTTTGTAATGCAACATTGAGGCAAATATTTGTTGGCCAAACCAGACAGAATCTGGCATTAAGATGATTCATTTAGTTATTTTATAACCTTGAGAAACTTTTCTACTACTAATATGACCTTGGTGAGAGATTTATATACAGTACTGTATCGATATAAAGTGCTTTAGATAGTATAAGTGGTTTAAAGCACAGCCAAAGAGCTTTGAAAATAGAATGCATGGTTCTTTGTACATTTTGACTCTGTGACCCTAACCTGAGACTGTACACTTGCTTTCAGAAAGTATTGAGTGTGTGTGTGCACGCAAGTGCCCTGTCCCTCTCACAAGTGTGTGCGAGTGCTTTGCCTTTGTAATAACCTAAGCAGAAATAGCAGCCAAGGACATACATATCTTGTTACTATTTGCTGTTTTCTGGCTTATGTCATTTTAAGAATTTGGGACTTCTAAACAATAATGATGGCTTATTTAAGCGCTTATTTTTAAATTATATATAAACTCAGATTTGGCCTACCGAGCCCCTACAATTACAATATGGTGTCGGAAAAATATATTATGAAGATTAAATATTGATGTGTCATTCAGTGATCTTAGTAAAAGTATACTTGTAATGTGTGTGTGTGTGTGTGTGTGTGTGTGCGTGCATGTGTGTGCATGTACTTTTGTTTGCAGTCCAGATGCATCCAGTGATGAAGAAGTTCGGTATGTATATATGCACTTTCACAGATAAAAATATTTGTTAGCATTTGCTACAGATATTAATATAAAATAAAAATGATACAACCCAGGCCGGATTCTTGCAAACATAGAAGGGTGGGCCGACAGATAGCAAGACAGATGGGCAAGACAGACAGACAGATAGACAGATAGATAGATAGATAGATAGATAGCTTTATCAAATCATAAATCATACAAAAGCAAATAAAAACGTATTTATATACCGCTGTCTTTACCAAATTTTGATTGGGTGGGCAGGACAATTCGTTTGGGTGGGTTAAGCCCACCTCTGGCCATGCCTAGGACCTGCTTTTGTAATGGTTGTATTATTGCTCTCTTTTGGTTAATTTTATTTGTTCTGTTTGGCTGTAGTGTATTTATAAACATTAATATAAACAACTACAGTTTGGATCGATAGATTACTATTGTCAGTTACTGTCAATGTCAGTGATGTATGGCGGCAAATCAATGCGCGTGGGAAAACGAACTCGCGAGAGGGTAACAGATCTACATGCGAGGAAACAACCGCCCGCGAGCTCATTTAAACCCTGTCTCACAGCGCGTGCGCAAATCATTCCTTTTCGTTCTTTGCTCACTTGAACAATTGTATTATTGTCAGCCGTGGGGCGGGACTTGATGTTTTAATTGTAATCTCAAACGCCATTGGTTGCGTCCCCTTTTCCGGAAGTTATTCGTGATTGGACGCCTCATCAACTAAACATGGCGTCATCAACGAACGTTTAGCAAATCTTTATTAACAGGAATTACTTTGTTTACTGACACGTTTTCATGGTAAATCTACCAAAATATATAAATTATATTTAACAATTTGCGTTTGGTTCTTTTTGGCATTGATTTGCCGCCATGCGAGACTGTGAATAGCTGATTGTAAGGAGGTATCGTTACTGCTAGCTAAAATGTTGAAAATGTTAACATTAAAGTTAACTGTTTAAAAAAATTATCATCATTCAGTAAATTAAAATGTTAGTTTATTATCAGTTATTAAAAAAATCAAGGTAAACATTCAAAGGATTCAGATATTTATATCCATCAGCGTTAGAGATGAAGGCTGTTGTCCACTAGGTGAAAGGTATGACTTACATCATATCCAGCTGAGACTTGTTGAAATTGGTCCAATCACATGAAGCCAAAAAATGAAAACAATATTAATTGAAAAAACAAGCCGATTAAAGGTCACTTTTAAATCACATTCTTTGCAAAATATTATGGACCTACATACACACTCATTTATCTGGTGCCCTGCAAACACTTATGAACCAAATACAGTTTTGTATTTTTATTTTTTTAAATATGCCAATATGTCTAACAGTGGAATGAAACAACTAAATGATCATTTTGTTAATAATTTGCTTTATATTCAACTTTGTTAGTATGGTCAGTAGAGTTCTTTAGTTTTATGTGCATTCTCTTGTCCCCTTCCTATTTTTGAATTCACTGATTTTTTTTTACCATGTGACAAAAACAAATAGGTGCTGAAAATGCCCCAGGTGTAAAGTGCCCTGGGACAGACTAGCATTGCATCCGGTTTATGGCTCTAATAAAGATTAATAAAGATGATCAAATAAATTAATAAGTCATTCAATCTTTTAATAGCTAGTATATCCTTAGCAAATATATATTTAAATAATTAGTGTTCACATTTGGTCTAAAACTTGAGTGCAAGACCAAATTAATTGTACATCACTGGTAGGATGGCAATATGATAATTATTCAGAAAGCAGAATCATTACAGCTAATCTGCATAATAATCATTCACTAATGAATAGAGATTAGATTCAGAGGTTGAAAGTAAAAAAATAGCTGTTATCTCTCTTTAACAGGAAAAGAGGTGCTGTTGCATATGCATCCCAAAAGCCCTGGCTTCTAAATGCCTCTGTGGTAGAAAACATCACTTTTGAGATGCCTCTAATCAAACAAAGGTATAACATACATTTTTTAAAACCCACATTTACCGTCCTCAGAATGTTCTGAATGTTATAAGTAGGATTGCAAACAGGTGGAAAACTACAAGTATATTTCTGGTAAAAATTTCGGAAAATTTCCATGGAAAATGTCGGGAATTTGGGATCTTAACATGAAATCATGGTAACTTAGAAGAATTTATGGAAATGTCTTAAAATTATTTAGAAATTTGGGGAAATGAATAAATAAATTTTTTAATGATTTTATCAGAGTATGTTATAAATTAATGCACAGTGCATGTGATTAATAAATATGCAGTGTAGAAATTGAACTGAAATTACATTGAATCCAAGCTTATGCTGCAAATTATTTTCCAACTACATTTAAGTTCCCTGTTATAGGCTAACCTGCATATTTATTTATTTATTATTCATATTTATTCCTGTCCCATACAATTCTATTACTTCTGGTATATTCCTGTTAATTCCGATGGAAAGTTTCCAGCCTCTTTTTATTATTCAGTATATCTGACTCATTTACTGGTCATTTGTAAAATTGCTCTAACAACTTAGACTCAGATATTCACCTGCCCACCTTTGCCTTATGCTCACTTAAAACAAGGAAGCAGAAACAAAACATTTAAGCAGACTGAAGAGGCAGACATCATTTGCATGATTTTGATCAACATTTTTATTGTTATTATTACCAATTTTTTGTGGATAAGTTTGTGTTTACTAATTTCAATAGCAAAAATGAAAATGTTATACTATATATTACTTAACCGAATATAATGTACACAGGTATAAGACAGTGATTGAGGCATGCTCCCTGCAGCCGGATATCGACATTCTACCACAGGGAGACCAGACGGAGATTGGTGAAAGGGTAAGTCTGCTGTTTAACACAACACTCTCCATGATAGACAATAGAAATATTAGATTAGATTAGATTCAACTTTATTGTCATTGTGCAAGGTACATGTACAGAGCCAATGAAATGCAGTTAGCATCTAACCAGAAGTGCATAAGTGGCTTATTTACAATAAATATCAGTGTAATAAATAGGGTATGGGGTTGATAGTTACAGAGGGTTAGGGTAAATAATGTACAGAGGTATATGGATAGAATATAGAGGTGTAACAATAGATAGTTATAGATTGTGCAAAGATGCATAATGATAAGGTAGTGCAAAGTACAGAAGTGGCAGTGCAGTAGTAAATAATACTGTATATCAGCTGTTCAGTGCAGAAACAGCCACAGGAAAGAAGCTGTTTTTCAGTCTGTTTGTGCGGCTCTGAGGCATCGGTAGCTCATGGGAGAAGAGTGAACAGTCCGTGGTTGGGGTGAGAGGGATCTTTGATTATGCCTCTCGCCCTTTGCAGACAGCGTTTTTTGTGTATATTGTCCAGGGTGGGTAGCTGAGTGCCGATGATTCGTTGGGCGGTTTTCACCACCCTCTGAAGGGCTGTGCGGTCTGAAGCAGTGCAGCTGCTGTACCATACTGAGATGCGGTTTGTGAGGATGCTCTCGATGGTACTGCAGTAAAAGTTCTTCAGTATCCTGTTGCTGAGATGGGACTTTTTAAGTCTTCTCAGAAAATATAGGCGCTGTTGTGCCTTTTTGACCAGGAAAGTTCAGAGACCAGGTGAGATCCTCAGAGATGTGGATTCCTAGGAACTTGAAGCTAGGTACACGCTCAACAGCCGCTCCGTTGATGTGTATTGGAGGATGAGTGTGATTGCTAGCTCGTCTGAAATCCACAATGACCTCCTTTGTCTTCTTAGTGTTGAGTTCCAGGTTATTGTCCTCACACCATGCTCCCAGGTGCTGGATCTCCTCGCTGTAGGCCGTCTCATCGTTACCTCTGATCAGTCCTACTACCATGGTGTCATCTGCGAACTTTACAATGCTCTTTCACGCATAGACAGGCACGCAATCATAGGTGAAAAGGGAGTATAGTAGAGGGGACAAAACACAACCCTGGGGAACCCCGGTGCTGATGGTGAGATTGGAGGAGGTGATGTTATTCAATCGAACAGACTGTGATCTGTTCGTAAGGAAGTCCAGGGTCCAATTGCAAAGGTGTGTGCTGATGCCGAGCTGTTTCAGCTTCAAGGTTAGCTTAGAAGGGCTAACTGTATTAAAAGCTGAACTAAAATCGACAAACAGCATCCTGGCATAAGTGTCGGGGTCGTCCAAATGAGTCAGGGTAGAATGTAGTACTGTGGAAATGGCATCTTCAGTTGACCTATTTGGGCGATAGGCAAATTGGTGAGGGTCCAGGTTGGGTGGCAGACAGGCTTTAAGGTGGCTGAGGACCAGTCTTTCAAAGCACTTTGCGATAACTGGGGTGAGTGCGACTGGACGAAAGTCACCCAGTTCTTTTGCAGCAGAGTGCTTCGGCACTGGTACGATGGTAGCAGACTTGAAGCAGGTGGGGACGATTTCCTGGGCCAAGGACAGATTGAAGATGTTCGTGAAGACCTCAGCCAACTGCTGCGCGCATGCTCTGAGTACGCGTCCGGGTATGCCATCAGGGCCAGCTGCCTTTCTACCATTCACCCTTCCCAGGGTAGCACACACTTCAGAGATGGCGAGCGAGAGTGGCTGCTCACCTGGTGACAGCTTTGTTTTGAGCATAGGCTCTATATTCCCTTTTTCAAAGCGAGCATAGAAGTGGTTAAGCTTGTCGGGGAGTGAGGCAGAGCTGGTTGGAGGTGTTCTGTTGGGTGGTTTGCGGTCAGTAATAGCCTGTATTCCCTGCCACATCGCGTCGGGGGTCAGCAGAGATGAAGTGCTCCTCGATCTGCTGTTTGTATTCGTGTTTGGCTTTGAAGATTCCCCTCCTCAGATCGGTCTCCAGACCTGAAGGCGGTGTTGCGTGCTTTGAGCAGGAGACGGACCTCACGGTTCATCCAGGGCTTCTGATTGGGGAACACTTTGATGACCTAATAGAAACATTTCTGTGATAGTTTGGATACTTTTCTAACAGAATCTTGTGGACATTTTAAGTTGTGTTGATCCGGCTTTGATCCGCTATTTACAGACAGAATTTTGTATGTTGTTGTATGGGAATTAAAAATTTCCATAGGTTTACGTATGCGTTTCCACTCTTTCAATCTCTTACCCTCTCTTTTGGTCTGTTTATCTCTGCTGTATGATTAGAAAAGAGGCTCACGAATAGCTGAGTTAACTGGCACTGGACCACTTACAGAGCACTGAAGCCTTTGCCCTCATCAGCCTCCTTTAACAGTACTTGACAGAACCACCTTTAGCTGCAATTACAGCTTTATTGTCCAGACTCTGAGATATGTGTGGATGTTCAAACACAGTCAGAAGACTATTGGTGAACAGAAAGTTTCAGATCTTGCCACAGATTTTCAGTCAGACTGAGGACTAAAATTTAACTGAGACTCTTAGTTACTGTGGTAAACTTAAGCTAATAGGCCAGGGTTTATCATTCTCTTTCTTCTGTCCATTTTCCACTTATTCTGACAGTCTTTTTTTTCTTTTAGTTATTCATAATAGTTCACTTTTACTCATTTACTCATCTAGGCCTGTAAATTGCTCTAATAGTTATGCAATTATGACTCAGATATGCACCTGCCCCCCTCCCCCTTTACCTTATGCTCTTGGGTAATTATGCTGGACTGGCTGCTTTGAAATAGTAACAGATCTATCGAGTGGACTAAAGAAGCAGATGCCATTTGGATGGTTTTGAGCTACATTTTCGTTGTTATTATTACATAATTGCTGCTAGGGTTTTTTTTTGTGATTGACTACTTGACAGGACCGTTTTAATCGGCAATTACAGCGTAATTATCCAGCTTCTGGGGTATGTCTGTATCTACGAAGAACATTTGCATCTGGATCCAAATGATTTTGCCGATTTTGCCCTTTTCTCCTCACTAAATTGTTTAAACACAGACAGAATTAAAAAAAGGCTATTGGTGAACAGCAAGTTTTAAGTCCTGACACGGATTTTCAATCAGACTCTAGTATGGAATTTTAGAGTTATTATAGCATAGGCAGGTTCTTGGTTCTAAATAATTTCAGTATAGTTTTAGTTGAATATTGTGTTGACTTGTTAGGGGGTGCCTTAATATCCAATGGACAATGTTTCTCAAATTTCCCTGTTTGCTCCCATTCCTATTCCCCTGAAACAGTTTCCCAGTCCCTGCTAATGACAAGCATCGTCACAGTGTAATGTTACCGGCATGATTCTTCATTATATGGTGTTGCTAAAAGCCATTTGACCTTTGTTAGATTACATTTTGGTCTCTTTTTTTATTGGCAAAATCTGGAACGGCATGTCAAAAAAGCAAATATAGATGTGATTGGTCAGGTATCTTGATATATTTCACCATTCAGTGTACATTAAATCAGCATGCCACACATTATGGTTTTTTCTTATTAACACCCTTTTATTTCTTGTTAGGGAATCATCCTTTCAGGAGGCCAAAAGCAGCGTATCAGTGTGGCTCGAGCCCTCTATCAGACCACTAATGTAGTTTTCCTTGTAAGTTCAAACAATATTCCATATACTTCAGATTCTACAGTGCTGTACTGTACATTCATAATATAATTAGAATGAATAAATTAATAATAAGCTGCCTGGATACTTTTCAAGCACTCATACCTTCACATGCTGCCTTTCTGATCTTTGATTATATTGCTGTCCTAGGCATTACTGACTGTAATACATATTATCATTTCTTAATTGTATGATATTAATTATTAGATATTAATTATAAAGTACACTATTAAATATTAATAAATATTTATTTAAGTGGCCCTTAATAAACTTAAGTAATAAACTTGATAAACTGAAATAAGCTCACTACACTTTTCTTTATTTCTTTATCTATTTTTATTCTATCTATTTATAGTTTTCTTTATTTCTTTATCTATTTATAATGTCTCTCTATTTTAATGCACGCCTCCTGCAGGATGACCCCTTCTCAGCGCTGGACATCCATTTGAGTGATCACTTGATGCAAGAGGGTATTCTGAAACTGCTCCGGGAGGAAAAGAGGACTGTGGTGCTGGTCACACACAAACTGCAGTATCTGCCTCATGCAGATTGGGTATTGATGTATTTTTAATAAAAAATAATAAAGTATTGCTTTTATTTACTAGTTTTCTTTTTTCCCTTTTTCTTCTTTCTTCTGTCCATGTAGCTGTTTTCTTCAGGGGTCGAATCATCTTCCTCTATCCAGCCCTACCCTCTGCATCTGCTTATCTCACACCCGCTAACTTCGTCCTCATTTATCACACTCACATTCTGGAACTGGCCTTTTTACCTGCTTCCTGCAGCTCTATTTCCTACATCCTTCTACCAAGATTTCCACTATGTCCAAACCATCTCAATCTGAACTCTCTGACCTTGTCACCAAAACGTCTAATACGAGCTGTCCTTTTGATAGGTGGATGTGATTTTGCAAAGTAGGATGTGATCCTGATTAACATCATTTGTTGATCATGAATCAACATTTCAGTCAACCAATCATAACTATCTGACATCATCAGTGTGTGCTGACTAAATTAATTCATCTTTCCCTTGTTGGGTCACAAACAAACTTAAAAACTTTTAATGAATAAATGCTGAAATTAAATTAGTTAATTCTAGAACAAATTACTGAAAATGATCATTTCTGGATTAAGATCGGAACATTAAATTAAACAAACTATATTAAAATGGTTGATGATAGTCCAGGAACAACATTAGTGAATTTAGACTGTATTGATTATGATGATCCGAAATAAATATTAATAATTTAGACAGTGAATCATAAACAATGTCTAATGAACAACTGAACTTTAGATGCTCTGAAACTTTAAATAACACGTAATAGACCAACATTCTGACTATAAAACAGGGTGTACGTTTATTTAATTAAATCACAGCCTTTTAAAAATTAACAAACACAATTTATATTACAATTTATAACTATAAATAAAAAAAACCCTTTTTATTCATGCATGCACACCTAACTACATTTAACTGTACACACACATCTATTATTGTTACAAAGGCGATGGAAATGTTCACAGATTAACTAAACTGCACATACATGTTGTATATAATTGTTGACATGTATTACATATGTCATTTAGTTACTTTGGTTTTTTATTTAATAAATCTTTATAATATTGCATTTTGGTTTCAAGATTCAAACAGGGATTGATGCTGGTCGGTCGACACTGACGACATCAGATGATTAGGATTGTGCTCGTTTCTAATCCTGTCCAACCTCGTCACTTCCAAAGAGAACCTTGACATCGTTTTAGGTTTTAAACTTGGTGGCATCTTTCCAACTGTTAAAGGCAGCAAGTTATTTAGTGTGTCACATAATATAATGCTTGCTGCTACATTTATCTCTCACCCCCCACCCTCGTGCCAATGATGGATGGCACTTTGACTGTTTACTCTTCCGCCGATGCCTATTACTCAGCCCTTTATTTGACACAGCGGACCCCCTTTCTGATTCAGCTAAATAAATCTTTCACATCAGTCTCAAACATAAATACGTTATATGTGTATATATAGGATAGCCAACTGTGTAATTACAAACAATGTTTTAATAGTTTAAAAATCTTATTGGACTGCTTACAGATCATCGCAATGAAAGATGGTACCATCCAGACAGAGGGCACATTAAAAGACATCCAGAAATCTGAACCCAAACTGTTTGAGCAGTGGAAAACCCTCATGCATCGGCAAGACAAAGAATTTGAGAAGGTACCACCCACAGATGAAGCAATTGCACCATCCAAAATGATTTGAGTAGACCGGACATGTTATTTTTTATTTTTTCAGCCCTAATGCAAAAGTTTTTTTTTTTTCCAGCCTTCCCCATTAAGTTTTTGGTTTTTTTTTTCCCACATTTTTTTAGTGCTTATAAACTTTTTTATTACATTACAGATTCATTTGCAGGACAAAATAAAAAACAGTTTAGTATTAATGTGATCAGTCTAATGTCTTATAATTTTTAAAGTAAGAGCTTAAACATTGGTACTTGTATAAGAGACCCTTTATATAAATTAATCTTGTAATACAGTATGATGCCATTTTCTGTAGATGTGTCTATTTAGACATGTCAGCACTTCACAACCGTCTGAGGTGAAGCTGTTCCATGACTTTTTTTTTTACACTGCAGTGTTGTCAGGACGGAGTTGTTGTTTTTTTTTTTTAAAGAGAAAGAAAGTGTTAGTGATTGAATGACTAATTATAGCTGCCATGCATAAGAGCAAATACTAATTTCCCTGTGTATCTCTAATCTTGTCTGCCCTACTATGAAGCAAATATCCACCTTATTCCATAGATTCTAACTTTACCTCTATCTTCATGTACATTTACAGGAGCTGTCTCTGCATTGTGAAACGAGTCAGTTTCTTGAATGTATAACTATATACTGGCTGTATTTTAGGAGACTGTAGCAGAGAGTATGACAGTATTAGAAAGGAAGAACCTGAGACGGGCCATGTACTCCAGAGAGGCAGTAAAGACAGAGGAAGAAGAGGAAGGTAGGAAAACACATTATGAAGCCGGTACTGACAAACTGTATCGGTTCATTCTCTGTTAATTTTCTCAGAATTTGGTGAAAAGTAAACTATAGGATTTTGTGTAGTAAATTGGTATGTATATTATATATGTGTAATAACCTTATAATAATCATTTGTATAACTGCTTAGACTAATAATTTGCTAAAAAAGGATTACAAGGAGTATATAATTGCCTTGTAGAACACACCAGGAGAGATTGCACCACATTATTTATAGTTGAAGAAAGTGGACCCTTCACTATACGACAGGCCGCATTATTTGTTACTCATGTGGAGTGTTTGTCAGACTGTGTTTTGTCTTTGTCTGATAAATGTTGCTGGTTCTCTGGACTGTGTGTCGCCGCAGCATTTGGAACTGCACTCACAGGTGTGGGTGGACAGTAGTTTGATAACTGTGTAAAGCTTGTGTAAAGTGGTATTGTGTGCTCCATCACTAGACTTGGCTGCATGTCCTTTATTCATGTAGAATTAATCACCTCCTGTACTAATCCACCTACAGCATGAGCATTAAAAACGACCCGCTTTTTAGTCACGCTCTACAGCATGTGATTATCTTTGTTTGTTCTTGTTATGTTTGTGCTTATTCATGTCTAAATTCATTCTCTCACTTTCCCTCCCGCTTCTCTCCCAGCATTCTCTCCTACGCACCCAAAATTGGGTGCAGGGTGAAGACTGATTAATGTCTTTGATTATATATAAGGGCTTTATCCAAAGATATATAAATCAACATTATATATCTGTCATGAAATGAATGGGGACCCTGTGCCACACTGGCCCTAATTTTTAACCACAATTTATCCTCTGTTGTTTGTAGCCTTATTTTGCTCTTTTTTGCCAGATTTTACGATGGCATCCTGCTATCTAATGTTTTTTTCTTATTATTCTTACCAATTTATGTGATTAACCTGGCAGTTCTGTGCATGTACTGTTTCACTGAATAAGACGTTTTGGATCTTTATGTTGTATAATTGTAGTAAAAAATACAACTGTAGAAAAATCTGTGTAATAATAAGATTTAGATTTAGTTTGAAACTGCGTGAGAGTTGGGGTGCACTTTTTGATACTTTAAAAATGCTTTGTGATATAGTAGTTTTCATCCCTGAATCAATCATTGCTTGTAGAGACTCCTTCTAGTAAAGCTTGATTCCCCTCGCTGTATTTTTCTACCTGTGCTATTCATCTTAGAGAAAAACAAGCAGCTGTTTCTGTCCCTCCCCTTATGTTGTTGTGTATCTGCAGAGGAGTCCGTGGAGAGTGATGATGAGGATAACTTGTCACAGGTGATGAGACACAGAGCCACCATTCCTTGGCGTTCATGTGGGAAGTACCTAAGTTCAGCTGGACTGCTCCTCCTGCCGCTACTACTACTCTCTCAGCTGCTCAAACACTCTTTCATGGTGGCCATTGACGTCTGGCTTGCACATTGGACCTCTGATGTCATTCATGCCAAGATCAATGCTGTTCAACACAACTGCACACTGGTGCAGGTAAAGGATCATTTATATTAATTTGTATAGTGCATAATTTATATTTAACCCCCTTTTTTTAATTTGCATAGGTTTATTCTTTTTCAAGTAGCTACCTAAATGTAGACATTTTTAACAAGCATGTCCAGTGTTATACACTGCCAGAATCTAGTAGACATTTTACCAGCTCATTTGCAGCAGTGTGTCTTCCTCAAGCTGTTGCCAACAAGCACAAAGAATGTTTTTGCTTATTGTAGCATTATATATTTCCTTACTGGAAACAAGGGGTCCAAACTCTGTTCCAATGTCACCAAGCACAAAATCCCTGAGCTCCATAAAGACATTGGCTCTGTCGGATGTAAAACTCGTCTCACATGCTCAGTTTTGCACACTATATATATTATAAAAATATGCGCTATCGGACAGGGCCATAATGTATTATGGTTGGTGTGAATGAACTTGAGTGTTCTACACTTGCATTTGGAATAAACTAATAAACTAACCGCACCCTGAAATTAGTGCCTGAATTAATTAACACTATTCTGGCTAAATTAGAAAAATCCCCAAAGCCACAGTCCAACATCTGGTATGTCCAGGATTGTAGAGATTATTGCAGAAGTAAGAGCTAGACTAAATCCAGAATAGGATGTTAAAATACATTTATGGATGTGATGCTAAGGTGTTCCAATACTGTTTGTCAAAAAATGTATTTGGAAGAACACCTCTAGCCACATGTGACAAATATGAGATAGATATCCACCTTCAGTTTTAGTTTAAAGTTCTTGTGCTTTTAACATACTGCATGCTATGCATTATACTGAAGTCACTAATGCAAGTATACTGTGCACACCATACACCATCATTCCGAAATGTCACTTCAGAATGAAAAATGATTCAACAAAATCTTCTAAAGCTGCAGCGGTGTGTGTGTGTGTGTTACTGCCATTAACACATTAGAGACAGCAGGTGCAAGGCGTTATTTGATAGAGTGAGCGAGGTATTCTAGTACATCAGCTAAAGTCTTAGACATGAGGAATACAGATCGCATATCATGTGCTGAAGCAGAATACTTAATACAGTAGTCGGACCCTGTATAAACTATCCTAACTGTGTGTAATTTCATCTCAAACCTGCCTAAACCACTGCAATCTGATGCTGTATTACAAAATTCTTCAAAATAATTGGATAAATATATTGCATATGTCCATCAGTCTGATCTGTCAGGCTTTTCGCCTAAGATGTTCGCAACTACTTATTTGGATTTATGATGTCCAGAGCAGGTGCAGTAATAAAAAAAGCACACAGGCATTAAACTAATACATAAACACATGCTTCTTTAAATAAGACAGCAAGAAGTCTAAAGCGTCTGGCGTACCGTTTGTATAACGAGAAAATTTGAAATTGCACTATTTTGTTGCACTTAATGGAAATAAAATTTTAATGATTTATTTTAATATGATTTCTTAGTAAATTAAACACATTTGCTTGAATGTTAATGATGTAGACCTGCATGTAAGTGACTCATCTATGACTAAACATCGATCCAAAAACGATAACAAAAATCTTTTAAAACTACAATAATAAAAACTACTATCCTCTAATGTCTTTTTTAAGCTCTAATGTTATTATATAAATATATATAAATGTGTATATATATATATATATATATATATATATATATAAAATAACATTGGAACTTAAATATATATAATACAATATATATAATACAATACATATAATATTTTATGTATTGTATTATATTTGATCACAATTTATACTAGACAGAATGGTATTTAAGATAAACATTATTATTAAGTATTTAAGAAATATTATTAATATTCCCTATTTTATAGAATTGTAGCTTATCATAAAATGTTTTTTTCCTCTACTTGTGATCTTTTATTGTGCATTGATTGTTTTGGTTGTTCGGCTGCATCGTTAGTGTTGTGAGTCTTCAGCTCATTAGATTAATCCTCTATAGAGTCAGTGTTGCTTTGCTGTCGATAAAACATAGTTTATTCCATTTCAACTGCTTATACGTTTATTATTAAACCAATAGCACTATTATATAACATCTTTGTAAGGAACAAAAACAGATTGTATGTGCTGTCAGTTGCAGGATTGTGGGTTCAGTCACTCGTCATATCTGCTGGTGTTCAGTGTCCTATGCTGTCTGGGCATTGCACTGTGTTTGGTCACATCTGTGGCTGTGGAGTGGACAGGACTGAGAGTGGCCAAAGAGCTGCACCATAACCTTCTAAATAACATTATACTGGCCCCTATGAGGTATGAATCCTTTTTGTTATTACTTTGAATCGTTGCATGGGCATTATTGTGTTAATGTGTGTCTCTACTCTCTGTGTGTGTGTATAAGACAGAATGATCTTTCTTGGGAAAATAACAATAAAACCATTACCTTGATGCATAGTCAGGCTCCACTAAGCTATTTGCCTGATGACTGATGTGCCCCATCTGTTTAGTTCAGGACAGTAAATAGTACTTTTGCTTTTAGTTCCATGGCAACAGCACAAGGCTGCTGGGTAATGAGGAGAGTAATTACACACTGTGTGTGGTCAGGTGACAGATGATCTCTGACCCACTCACCCCTTCATTGGCTTCAGAGCCATTAGAGGTTAACCCAAAACATTATTGCACTTTAGATAAGGTACATGGGTGTCATTACTCAAATGTGGGTATAGAATGTAGAAAAATATTTGAGAAACATAAAGCACTTACCGTTGCTTTAGCAGCTGATTTCACTGCTGCTAAATTTATAACTGACTGTTCATAACTGAAATCTTTTTATTACATTGTGTAGTTTCCCTACACTTGTATGTTTTAATAGTGTATCATCCCACAAACAGTTGTCAGACAGAACAAAAACCCTCGACTGCACCGCCGTTCAGAACATTTGAGGATTTATTACAAAGTTTAATAATCAAGTAAAAGTTTAGCATTTGAACACTGTCTGATGGTTTGTCACTGTGTAAACATTTCAAACAAGTTTAAAGCATTGAGACACAAAAACATGATCACTTTTGTAGCTTTAATAAAGATTAATTGTACTTAATTTATATGGTGAAGTCTATACAGTGTGATTTCACATTTGATTATTCAACTTCTGTATCTGAATCTCCAAAAAAAAAAAACAGCATCTTTGCTCTGTTGTATTTATCTATGCTTATAATTTGTGTAAATGCACTCCCTTACAAAATCACCACAATCATTCTACAATAATGAATTCCGTTCAAGTTATCTGGTTAAACCTTTTTCGTATTGCAATATATATTGCAGAAAAACTAAATATCATAATGTCAGTATTTCCCAATATCGGGAAGCCGTAATCTAAAGCATTGTAAAACAATATTTGCAAAACATATTTTCTAAATGTTGATTTGCCTTTTTTTGATCAGGCTTTTCGAGACCACTCCTTTGGGAAGCCTTCTAAACCGATTCTCAGCCGATACTAACACAATAGACCAGGTACGTTACTGGGTCACTGCTCCTAAGAGACCATTTCTCATTAAACATCATGTTGACCTTTTTTTCTAACCAAAGCCCTCTGCCTTCCCAGAACAATCAGTACTTCACATTCATTTGGTTCACACACACACACACACAAAACAACCCATGTCATTAAAAGTGTATAGTCTAAATTTATTGGAACATCTATGCAAATTCGTTTGTATTTGCTATACACTAAAGACTTCAAGTTTTGAGCTAAAAAAAGACAAATAGAAAACATTAGATACGAATTCAGCTTTTCCTTTTTTGATATTTACATCTCGATGTGTTAAACAACTTGGTACTCTTTGGTTGCATAACCAAACTTCTTCTGTGATACTGTACTTTCTAGGTTAGTAGAAAAACTTTTTTAGGTGTTGGGGTTTGGGTTTTTTTTTGTTCAACTCCTTCTTTAGGCGGTAAAATTCAGCTCAACACTGTGTGAGTTTTTTTTTTCTTGGCCATTTTTTTCCCCTGGTGTTGTTTTGGCAGTGTGTTTTTGGGTCGTTATCTTTCTCTCTAAAATTATTCCTAATTGGATGTACTAATATTTAAGCAAAATGTAATTAGACAATACATTGTTCTAGACTCTTTCTACAGCTGCCAACATCAGTAAATGTTATTGTGCCAGTTCAAATGAGCCGCCATTCAAACTGAAATGATGACATGACGTCTTTGATTGACGGGCTTGTATGTTTGGGATCATAAGCAGATTCTTTCTTTATTCACAGAAAGATGGCTTTACCATCACTTTAATGCTTACTTTAATCTTCTGTGTCTTAATTCTCTATAACCCTCTCAGTTACCACATCGTTCTAATTGTGATGCTTTTATCTCTGTCTTGTAAAGGTTGTTGCTGATGTCATGTTTGTAGTTATTTCTTTACAGATATTACAATGTTTGCCGTCATCTGCTAATGTTTATCTTAGCCAAAGTGTTTAGTGCCTGGCTGTTTGTGCACTAGTCATAAGTTTAACACATCTACATGTAATGCTTCTATATAAAGTGTTATTACATCAGCAGTACAGCATATGTTCTTAACAAACTTTGTTTTAAGATGTAAATGTCAGACGATCTCCTGTTACAAGCAAAAAGGCAATGGCAAAGGATAATTCTTTTTTCAGGAATATAAGCATGCTGCACCCAAACATTTTGTGTAAACAAGAAAATAACTAGTCATTAATGTGTATATTTTTATCTCTTTTCTCTCATTTTTTCAATCTCTCCTTCTATCACACTTCTCAGCATATTCCTACTACTCTGGAGTGTTTGATTCGCTCCACATTGCTGTGTGTGTCTGCACTGGGTGTTATCTCATATGTCACACCTGTTTTCCTCATCGCTCTCACTCCGCTCGCAATTGCCTGCTACTTCATCCAGAAATACTTCAGAGTGGCGTTCAAGTATGAGAAGCACTGCCTTTCCCATGAGATAGTCAGTATATTTATAGAAATAGCAAGAAATAAAATATCAAGCTATCCAATGTTATTAAACCAAATTATCATAATATGACTGAGATCCACTAATGCACTAAAAGATAGATATGAGAAATCAATGATGTTCAGCTGAAGTGTAGATTTTTTAAAAATTATAATACAACCCGAATTCCAGAAAAGTTTGGATGTTTTTAAATTAGATTAAAATGAATACTAAGACTTTCAAATCAAATGAGCCAATATTTTATTTACAAGAGAACACAGATAACAACATAAACAAGGTCCCTTGTTCCTTGCGTACATCACCTGGAGCAGTTCAGAATCAATATTTATCTAATAACATAACAAATACGAACAATTTTAATAAAATGTATAATACGTTCAAAGGCTGTAAGCCAGCATTACCGCTCAGTGGCACTGGTCTGGAAGTGGCGGATAAACTTTTACCTGGGCTGTCTAACTTTTCTGGAAAAGTCCGCCTTGAAAACAGATTTTGTATGTCCGAGACAAAGTCAAGGGTGTAAAAATTGTAATTCACCTGTACAACCGTGTTTCGCTAGTCGAACTGGCTGTAACAGTTTAACTCTAAACGACCAATCAGAGGACGGAAAAATGCTGACGTCATTGTGGGCCGGCTAGCTCTGTCAGGCGAGTTTGAAACAGGCATTGAATTTAAAATGAGCTCAAATATTGACTAAAAGTGTAAAATTTCTCAGTCTAAACATTTATGTTATCTATGTTTTATTGTGAACAAAATATTGGTTCATGTGATTTTAAAAGTGTTTTAGTTTTCATTTTATTAAAATCTAAATAATGTCCCAATGTCTTTTTCCAGAATTTGGGTTGTCAACTATTTAATTGAGCCTGATAAATAAAATTTGTTTAAGGATGAGCTGTGTGTGTGTCTAGAGATCTGCATCAGCTTGAGGACAGTACCCAGCTCCCTTTACTCTCTCACTTCTCTGAGACAGTAGAGGGTCTGACCACCATCCGGGCCTTCAGGTGAGGGACAATTCTACTGACCTAAAATTAATTAAATCTTTAGAAATTATATAATGACTTGATGCGTATGCTATACTGTAGGTATGAGGCCAGATTTCGGCAAAGACTTCTGGAGCTTACAGATGCTAATAATGTTGCATCTCTATTCCTCACTGCTGCCAACCGTTGGCTGGAAGTTCGCATGGTGAGTTTCTCCACTTACACACTCTAAGCCAGCAGAAGCTTCAGCAAATATATGATCTGTTAGTAATATCTTTCAAAGAGAAAAAGGTCAGTTTGAGGTCTTGGGCCCCTGTGCAAGGCCCTTCACCCCCAACTGTTTTATCAGATAAATTAAATAAATGTAAGTCACTCTGGATACGAGCATCTGTTAAGTGCCAGAAATTTAAATGCTACTGTTTAATAAATTATATAAAAACACAACACATTTGTCATATATAAATAAAGTGGTGGAAGTGGTAGTGGTCTAATGGTTAAGGTGTTGGCCTGGTAAGTGGTAGTTTAAATACCAATGCCACTTATGTACCACCGCTCGGCCCCTGAGCAAGGCCTCCGATTGCTCAGTTGTATAAAGGAAATAAATGTAAGTCGCTCTGGATAAGGGCACCTGCCAAATAATCCACAGGTAATTGTATAGTCATTCATATACAGCGGTGCTGATAAAGAGGTTGGGGGGTTATGACATTTACGGGGGGGGGGGGGGGGGCGGGGGGGGGGGGGGGGGGGGTGGGGGGGGGGGGGGGGGGGGGGGGGGGGGGGGGGGGGGGGGCAGAGATCTGTTTAATTAGTAGTAACAGTACTAACAGTAATGTAATAGAATTTATTTCGTAGGGCCTAAAGTTGGTGGCGCTTCAATCGTATATAATACATAATCATACCGTTGTATAGTATTTCAGTTTTGTAGTCTATTTTTAGTAGGTTATTACTTATTCAACACGCTGTAAATCATTTGCATTGTTTTAAAAAAAAGATTTTATTCTCAAGCTGTAACTGTTTTTATATTTCTCTACCTTGTCTTCAACAGGAGTATATTGGAGCCTGTGTTGTCCTTATTGCTGCAGTGGCGTCCATCACTAACAGTCTTTACAACCATCTGTCTACTGGTCTGGTGGGGCTGGGACTGACCTACGCTCTGATGGTACACAGAAACACACACAAAGAACATTTGCCTTAATAAGTTTCTTTTTCACTGACATTGTTAAAGCAGCAACATTTACTATGTTAACAAATCTGCTGTTGTTGTAGATAATAGATCAGCCTAAAGTCCTCACAAGGTCTAAACTATTAGATTAGTTATCTTTTTTCAATGGAAAATAGCAACACTCAGGAGAAAAGTAGGTACATTCAGCTGCCTTAGCCAATAAGGCAGCTGTTTTTAGAAACCAGTACTTTCTAATATTAAAGCCATCTAATAATAACAACATACTGCTGCAGTGTGAAAATCAATAAGCAACAATCCTGACAAGTTAAATGTCAAGTTGAAAACAGAAACCCACAGGCTTCAATAGTCTCTAAAACAGCCTTTATTTTACAGCCTTAATATTTATAGCAACTATTGTATAACAATTTTATATAACAAATCAACATTATTTTTTATTTAATTGTACTACAAAAACCAAAACGATATATTAAATTCTTGGTCATTAGTACTGTAACAAAATAGTTTATGCATGTCTGGATTTGGATACAGCTCAAATAACCCATGCATATATATGTGTGTGTTGTCAGGTATCGAACTACCTTAACTGGATGGTGCGCAACCTGGCTGATATGGAGGTTCAGCTGGGAGCAGTGAAAAGAATAAACAACCTGCTGAAGACTGAACCAGAGAACTACGAAGGGCTGCTCTGTGTGTAAAAGCCTTCAGACAGTGACAGACTGCTAATGCTAATTTACATTGACATACTTACACAGTATACAAGCAGTGGATATTATTTACCACAGGAATGCTTTTATTAGCCCTATTGTAACCTTCTATTTACTCTTATGTGCGCTATATTACACTTATTACATCCTACTTTCTTTTTATTATTTTATTTCTTTTACTTCCTTTTGCTATCCCTGCATTCTCCTTCCTCTCTCAGCTTTGTCTCAGGTTCCTGAGGGCTGGCCACAGCAAGGAGAAATTCACATCCAGAACCTGAGCGTCAGGTACGACAGCACGCTCAAGCCGGTCCTGAAGCATGCCAATGCCCACTTCAAACCAGGACAAAAGGTACGACTGCACCTCACTGAAAGGGGATCGGATCGCTGTGCAAACACAAGTTAATCCTTGCTCAAGTTTAGCTTTGCGTCTGCTGTATCCGAACTAGTGTGTGTGCGCGTGTGTGTACATGATTAAAAATTTTACTTTCTGCGAATCTCCACTGCAGGTCGGCATTTGTGGGAGAACTGGAAGTGGCAAGTCGTCCTTCTCCTTAGCTTTTTTCCGCATGGTGGATGCTTTTGAAGGTACAACCTTGAAAGCAATGTTGCTTACATAATTCGTTACCACTAATTTTCACTAATCTCAAAAGTGTTATGCACACTAATGCACACCTTCTTTGCTTTCATTTGTAAGGGCGGATAATAATAGATGATATTGACATATCAAAGCTGCCTCTTCAGACACTGCGAAGCCGTTTATCTATCATCCTCCAAGATCCCATTCTCTTCAGTGGAACAATACGGTTAGAATTTATTTTTCTATGAAACAAGACCAAATTCACATTATTTAAGAAATCATTCAGATTAATTTTTTTTTTTTTTTTAGAGCAAATGTAAATTCTTAGCCTTCAATTATTCTTATTCATGTTTTATACAGTAAAGTATGTCCTTCATAAGGTGCTATTTTTAAGTACTCTGTTCTGTGAACAATGCCAAGTCCCTGCTTAAGCCATATGTTAAAGAAGGTTGGGGACTCTGTGATCTTAGATGCATTATGAGTGGAACAGACGGCAGGTGCGCATCAATACTGCAGGCAATCTGTACACTAATGCACTTTATTTACTCAACTCACACGAGGCTTGAAATCTTTATTCTCGTAACGGGGACAGCATGGTGGTTTGCACTGTTGTCTCACAGCAAGAAGATCACGGCTTCGATTTCCGAGCAGGAGCTTTTCTGTGTGGAGTTTGTATGTTCTCCCCATGCTTGCGTGGGTTTACTCCGGGTACTTCAGTTTCTTCCCAAAACATGTACAGTGATGTGAAAAAGTGTTTGCCCCCTATTAGTTAAAGATAACAAGTAAACGCATTATGCAATTTTTAAATGATTTTTATTAGATATTTTTATTTTATGAAAGTTTTTAGGGAAAAAAAATACAAAACTACATGGCCCTGTGTGAAAAAGTGTTTGCCCCCTAAAACTTATATCTGGTTGGGCAGATATACCCTTAGCAGCAACAACTGCAGATATACCCTTAGCAGCAACAACTGCAATCGAACGTTTTCGATAACTTGCAACGAGTCTGTTACAGCGCTGTGGAGGAATCTTGGCCCGCTCATCTTTGCAGAATTGTTGTAATTCCCCCTCATTGGAGGGTTTCGAGCATAAACGACCTTTTTAAGGTAATGCCACGCATCTAAATTGGATTCAGGTCAGGACTTTGGCTAGACCACTCCAAAGTTTTAATTTTGTTTTTCTTTAGCAATGCAGAAGTGGACTTGCTGGTGTGCTTTGGATCATTGTCCTTCTGCAGAACCCAAGTTCGCTTCAGCTTAAGGTCACAAACAGAAGGCTGGACATTCTCCTTCAAGATATTTTGTTACACAGCAGAATTCATGGTTCCATTTATCACAGCAAGTCTTTCAGGTCCTGAAGCAGCAAAACAGCCCCAGACCATCACACTACCACCACCATATTTTATTGTTGGTATGATGTGCATTTTCCACACATAATGGAACACACACCTTCCAAAAAGTTCAACTTTTGTCTCGTCAGTCCCCAGAGTATTTTTCCAAAAGTCTTGGGGATCATCAAGATGTCTTCTGGCAAAACTAAGACGAGACTTTATGTTCTTTTTGATCAGCAGTGGTTTTGCAGTTCTTTGGATGTTGTTGTGGGGTCTTTTGTGACCTCTTGGATAAGTTGTCGCTGCGCTCTTGGGGTAATTTTGGTTGGGCAGACACTCCTGGAAAGGTTCTCCACTGTTCCATGTTTTTGTCATTGTAGATAATGGCTCTCACTGTGGTTCGCTGCAGTCTCGAAGCTTAAGAAATGGCTTTATAACCTTTTCCAGACTGATAGATCTCAATTATTTTTTTTCTTATTTGTTTTTGAATTTCTTTGGATCTCGGCATGATGTCTAGCTTTTGAGGATCTTTTGGTCTACTTCACTTTGACAGGCAGGTCCTATCCAGGTGATTTCTTGATTGTGAACAGGTGTGGCAGTTATCAGGCCTGGGTGTGGCTAGAGAAATTACACTCAGGTGTGATAAACCAGAGTTATGTTTTAAAACCGTGGGGGGATGGGGGGCATTTTTTCACATAGGGCTATGTAGTTTTGGATTTAGTTTTCTCTTAATAATAAAAAAAACCTTCATTTAAAAACTGTGTGATGCGTTTACTTATGTTATCTTTGACTAATATTTAAATTTGTTTGATGATCTAAAACATTAAAGTGTGACAAACATGCAAAAAAATAAGAAATCAGTAAGGGGGCAAACACTTTTTCACACCACTATATGTTAGGTAAACAAGTGTGAAGTGCGTGTGTGTAATCGCTATGAAAATAGCCTCGATGCTGGCATGGCGTTAAAAAGCCAATGCAAAAAAACAATATTCTCATAACGTTAAGTACTGAAGATACTTAAGAAAAGCAGGCATTTAGCCAACCTTCGCTTGGTGAACATTTCTCTGAACTCCTTTATAAAGTGCTTTAAATGTTATTATTGTTTTCAGGTTTAATCTTGACCCAGAGATGAAGGCTACAGACAGCATGCTTTGGGAAGCTCTGGAAATTGCTCAACTCAAACCAGTAGTGCAATCCCTGCATGGGGGACTTGGTAAGTGGAATGAAACTGGATTGAAAAGACATACTTATAGAAATAAAACATAGATAAAAGAATAAAAATAATAAGAAAATAATATTGTCTGCTGGTCTTTAATCTGTAGCCATCCAAGTGCACCTGACTTTAATACATCACTTGTTTAAGATGCACTGAAAATGTTGGTACATGCACTTAGTTTTAGGTTACAATAATAATTTTCCTCATTTTGTCATTATCTGTTCTTTCACTTTTACCTATAGGAGTCGCAGTAATTATCTACAAATACCAATTTTTTTTTGAGAAGCTTTTTGTAAATACTGCTCTGCATCAAATAAAATATCTATAACAGCAAATATATAACTAAAACCTGTTCTTTCTTCTGCTTCGTTTTAGATGCCATGGTGACAGAAGGTGGGGAGAATTTCAGTCAGGGACAACGTCAGCTGTTCTGCCTGGCACGAGCGTTTGTGCGCAAAAGCAGTATTCTGATCATGGATGAGGCCACCGCCTCCATAGACATGGCCACAGTAAGAGACATAGAATAGAACAGGGGGTTGTTTTACAGTGTTTTTTTACTTAAAGCATGTCACTGTGTTAAGTAGCTCATGGTTTACAGTAAATAAACTAAAATGAATAGAAAATAGACAAAATTCACACTGATGTGAAGTCAAGTATATTATAAATCATTCCTATATTCACGATCATGTGGCCAAATTAATCTATTTTAATTGGGGTTTTTTTCGGACACTTATTTATAAATACAAAGATAGGCAGAAACTAAGAAATTTAACAGCGCATGAAACTTAAACAACATATGGCATATTTATCTGGGACCACACAACATTACTTACCTAGCAACATTACCAACCTAGCAACAATATTCAGCATTTCATTATTTCATATACACAAAACAGAAATCCAACATAGGGCCAAACCTTTATTTTGTACATATATACCTGTTTTGCAGGAGAGTATTTTACAGAAAGTTGTAATGACGGCCTTCGCTGACAGGACAGTGGTCATTATAGCGGTAAGTAAAGACAATAACGCGCTATAGAACTTACACTGCACTTCTGATACTACTTAAAAGAACTGTATAATAATACACAGACGTGCCAGAACTGAAAAAAAAACTAACATGGTGATGGGCTGTATGATAACATTAAAATGATACATACTGACTGGGTATACTGATGCGGTCCTGCCTTTTTTGTTTTTTATTGGTTTACAAACTCGAGGTTTACAGATTTACATGTTCTGTTTTGCTGTTTAAACCATTAATCCACTTCTAGATGAATATACACATTACAGATGTTTTTACTATTTAGTGCAAAGCTACCAACATTTTTTTTTCTTTTTTTGCGATTTGGTTGGACTGCTTCTGTAACCAATTAAATTTATTAGTGGCTCCTGTAACTATAGTGAGTGACACAGACTTAAGAAATCAGATATACTCAGACTAAGCCATAGTGTTTGACACCTCTATATATACTGTATATTAGTGCATGAGACAATTTTAGCTGACTTGTGCATGCTTTTAAAATTTTCAGCATCGAGTGCACACCATCCTTAACGCCGATCTGGTGATGGTGATGAAGAGGGGGGAGATTCTGGAGTTCGATAAACCTGAGGTCCTTCTCAGTACAGAGGGAAGCACATTTGCATCGTTTGTTCGAGCAGACAAATGACCACAGATGACCTTCTATTTAAAGTGCAATTGTACTATGTATTATTGTTTGATTTTTTTACCATGTAACATATTTGTAAATATATAATACAATAAAACACGACTACTTATATATACACAGATTACACACACAAATTTGTTTATATTCTTCATATAAAGGTAACGATTTAATAACAGGTTTGTCCTTTCTATTTCCATTTTATACATTTGTTTCTTAAATGTTATTTATTGCAAAAACTGTTATATGAGAAATGAAATGAATGAGATTCATTTGCAATGTCAAGAAACAGCTACTGATTTATTTACATTGAAAACAATGAGGCATGATCATAATACATATATGTGCCAAATATAGTGCAGCTTCATGCAATATGCATTACCAAAAGCTTCAAAGCAATATCGTAAAAAGGTGTTAAAAGTGCGGTAAGACATCCTGGAAAATGCTAACTGTAGACTGACAGCACTGTATGTCGTATGTCGCACCCTCCCTGCAAAACGCTGTCCAAACCCGTGCCTCCTGAACACATGACCACGCACAGACTGGACGACCAAGGACAACATTACTACAGTACATCATGTGCCGTTCACCGGTCAGGAACTTTATAATAGTAACAGTTCCAAAATACCAAACATAAAAATCCAATCATATTCTTACCTGTCCAAAAGAAATACTGCACCTGTTCTGTCTCCTGTTGTCGACTCCAGTGTGGAAATGCAATACAGATATAAATTCAGATTCTCGTTCTGTTCTGATCCATTTTTTTCTCAGTAAGTGAACACGCTGATGACGTATCCTGTCTGTGGCGTATGCCTGGTAGGAAAACCTATCATAATTTTCAGAGCAAACATTTTGATTAGATAAACAATTCTTGGTCCTACGCCTTCCACAAATTGTAAAAATTCATATAAATAAATTTAAAACGTTTCACTTAAAAAAAAATGTGAAGAGACTTTTAACTAGCAGAACAAGACTTTGAACTAGCAGACTTTTAACAAAAGTTTCTGAAGACAATCACTTATTGTACCTTTAAAGATTTGCCGCATCTGAGGAAATCTTTGTTTACCAAACAAAGACATACACATAGATCATTAGTTCTATTTGCAAATTTCTGTTTTTCCTTTTACTTAAATTACAGTAACATCAGTGTGATCGATATTTTACTTTTTAGGATCTGTTTTTTCATGTGAAAATTGAAGCTAAGAAAATGGAGAAGCACATTTTAGTAAGAGCTTTTGTCCTGCCTTTAAGGCATGATAGACATTTTTAATAAATAAAGTTAATAAAAATATATAAAAAATATATAAATCATGTCCGCAGGTTCTAACATTAGTGAAATTATCCAAAGACAAAAAATTACTACTTTACTAAAAATACTACTAATGTAGTCTGAAAAATAAGGACTTTTTACCTGGCGACGCACCGACAATTTTTACTTGAACCCCTGGTAGTATTTCACATTCCAACACTATTGGAATGTTTTTCTAATTAACCAGTTGACGTGGAACTTTTCTAAAGCGAGAGCATTAATCTAATACCTGCGTCTGCAACAACACGTCCTGTTAAAGAGAATTTTCCTGTTGCGCACTTCTTGTTTCGCTTTATCGGTTTCAGTAGTGTTGAGCTCAGCGGTAAAGCCCAGTGCAGAGTGTGTGTGTGTGTGTGTGTGTGTGTGTGTGTGTGTGTGTGTGTGTGTGTGTGTGTGTGTGTGTGTGTGTGTGTGTGTTTGACTCTTCACTTGGTGATGGTCAATAAAAACGGTCCACAGGAAACTAGCGCTAATCCCGGGAGTTAAAGGTGACATGGATACACGGGTCTCGCGGTTAGTTCACGAGATCTCTCTCTCTCTCTCTCATCTCTCTCTCTCTCTCTCTCTCTCTCTCTCTCTCTCTCTCTCTCTCTCTCTCTCTCTCTCTCTCGTCTCCTCTCTCTCTCCTCTCTCTCTCTCTCACACACACACACACACACACACCTCAAAACATTCACCAATAGAAGCTAAAGGATGCTGGACAGAAATATCTTGTTTAAAGTGATGGGCAGCAGCAGCTGTGATACTGTAGGTCTGTGTTAATACGACGCCTGACTGGTTGGTTGCGCTCATATACTTTTCACTGAGCAAAGTTTTGGGATTCATTAACTTTTTATTTTTTTAATTGAACGAATATGTGAGCTTTTTTTGGCAAAGACAAAATTTTCAACTTGGAAGTGTGGCAACTCGGAAAACAATCTGGCAACCCAATCTCCTCGTGCCTATTAAACGCTGCGCCGCTTGTGCTTGGTAATCAACGAGCAATCGTGGGGGTGGTAGAATGGGACAGCAATGTTGTCCAGGGAAGGTATTATTCCTGACGATTATGTCCTGACCCGGTTGGCAGAGGATGTCCTGCAACCCAAATTCAAGTCGAAACAAAGAAAGTCGCGCTTTGTGGCCAAGAACGGCGCGTGCAACGTAGCGCACACGAACATCCGCGAACAGGGCCGCTTTCTGCAGGACGTGTTCACAACGCTGGTGGACCTAAAATGGCTTTACACGCTGATCATCTTCACCATGTCTTTCCTGTGCACTTGGTTCCTGTTTGGCATGATCTGGTGGCTCATTGCTTTCGCGCACGGCGACCTGGACACGAACGCGGAGGGATTTGTGCCATGCGTCACCCAAATACATTCGTTCTCCTCGGCGTTTTTGTTCTCTATCGAAGTTCAGGTGACAATAGGTTTCGGAGGGCGCATGATAACAGAGGAGTGCGTGTCCGCTGTTGTAGTTCTCATCATACAAAACATCGTGGGCCTGGTTATTAACGCAATCATGCTGGGTTGCATCTTTATGAAGACGGCACAAGCGCGCCGCCGCGCTGAGACTCTGATCTTCAGCAAGCATGCGGTGATCTCCCTTAGAAACGGCAAGCTGTGCTTTATGGTGCGCATCGGCGACCTGCGCAAAAGCATGATCATCAGTGCCACAGTGCGCATGCAGTTGGTGCGCCGCAGCACCACGGAGGAGGGTGAAGTGATTCCGTTGGAGCAAATCGACATCCAGACAGACAACCCGGTAGGCGGAAGCAGCATCTTCCTAGTGTCGCCGCTCGTCATCAGCCACGTGATTGACAGGAGCAGCCCTATGTACGAGCTGTCATCTGAAGACCTGCAGCGCGAAAACATCGAGGTTGTGGTGGTGTTGGAGGGCGTAGTGGAGACCACTGGCATCACCACACAGGCGCGCACATCCTACGTGTCTGAGGAAATCCTGTGGGGTCAGCGCTTCGTGCCCACAGTGTCCGAGGATGACGGCATATACGCTGTGGATTACTCTAAATTCGGCAACACGGTGAGGGTCCCTACACCGCTCTGTAGTGCCCGAAAACTGGATGAGGATGAAGGCGTGGTTTGGTTTAAATCTCGAGATCTTACATCTACCAGAGCTTCAGTACGCAGGAAAGTAAAACGGCAAGCGACCCATCACGATGAGTGAACCTTCTTTAAATGGAAGAAAGCTGTGTGGAACCATCGCAACAGTACGCTTGACTTTATAATGTGTTATCGAGGGACTACCACCACAGAACAGATATTGGTTGATAAATGTTTTTGGAGGCGCTTCAGCAATATGATGAGCATGATGTTACCAGATTTGGCTTCTTTTGATCACGCCAAAAAAACATTGGATCTGATTGATGAAATTCGGGCTGCTATTAGATACATCAGGTGGGAGTGTGTGTATATATATATATATATATATAATATACATACATACATACACACACACACACTTTTTCAGTTTAAACACTACACGCATTTTGGGATTTTAGGCTGATTTTAGATCTGGCAACCCTGCTGGTGAGTACTGGAATTAGCACGTGAGAGAGCGAATTATTGTTTTCATAGAGACACAGTGTTTCCCATACATTAATTTATTTGTGATGGGACGGTAGATTTTATATGAATGCATCTTTGAAGGTAACCGATTGTCTTCAGAAAGTGTTGTGTATGAACACAGGGCTGCTTTGTTTATATCCGTTGCCAGGAAACCCATAAATGCTCGTGGTTCCCATGTGTAGTTTACGAAATCAGTCTGATTTTTTTATATATATATATATATATATATATATATATATATATATATATATTATATATATATAATATATATATATTCCTTAACATGGGGAGATTTTATATTGGCTTTTTAACGAATTTAAATACAAATGTTATGCAAAATGTAGATTAAACTTAATCTCTGTAAAGCAATACTCGATACATGCATTTTCAAGCACATTTGTCCATAAACAATGACATACATGCATGTTTGCATGGTATTTTTCTCAGGGGATCCAATATTCAACTACTAGTTTGCTATAAATAACTAGCAACCCCAAGCCTTGCAATGCAAATAAACTGGATTGTTTTCATGACCTTTTGAGCTTCTGTCCTTTTTTCCATAATAGCACAGTAAAATATACTGACATGTAAACGGCTGTACAGTCAACAACACTGTTTTGTCAGTCAGATGCAAAGCAACAAAACAAAAATTAATGCATCAGTAACTAAATCTTTAAACATTCATTCATTCGTTTTCTTTCCATGCTTATTTCCTAATTCTGAGTCACAGGGATCTGCTGGAGTCTATCCCAGCCGTCTCTAAAAGGGCAAAAGGCAGGAGGGGGTACACCCTGGACAAGTCATCTCTAAACAGAGAACCCATTATTCATTCCTGAATTAAAACAGAAGGCAACCAGTTTTAATACTCCAGACTTGGTGTAGCATGTTATGATCCTAGCTTAACATATACTGCCCTGTTATAAAAAAAATCATCGTTTTTGCATTGCTACATGCTCACCTGTTATGACATTTTTATACTTCTAATAAAAGATAAACTGTAAATTCACAACATTTGGCAGACGCCCTTACCCACTTACATTTATCTCATTTATACCACTGAGCAAATGAGGGTTAGGGGCCTTGCTCAGGGGCCCAGCAGTGGTAGCTTAGTGGAGCTGGGAATCGAACCCACAATCTTCAGGTTGGTCCAACACCTTAACAATGAGCCACCACTTCCCGGGACACATAGAAACAAAAATGTCAGTATGCAAATTTTTTTAAAAGCAGCAAGATAATTCTCCTAAAACCTGCACCAAAGTGGAACAGAATATAAACAGATTTTTGAAAACGTTTGATTTACTGTATATGCATGCATGTATATTGCTGGGCTGTGGTTCAGTACTTTTACAGCATTTGGCAGACGCCCTCATCCAGAGCAACTTACATTTATCTCATTTATACAACTGAGCAATTGAGGGTGAACAGCCTTGCTCAGGGGCCCAGCAGTGGTATCTTAATGGAGCTGGGAATCGAACCCACGATCTTTGGGTTAATAATCCAACATCCTAATCATGAGCCACCACTTCCACCACTTGCAAGTCCCAACCCAACCATCTAATAATCTAGCAGGGCTTTATTTATTATCAGTAAAATAACAAAACACACCCATAGTTTTCATTTTGGCATTTTTATGTTTTATTAGATTATAATTTGCAGATCTTAAAATAATAAATTGCTATAACTTAGATCATTAAAATACTTAAAAGGAAAGCCAGAACTGGAGAACCCTGCAAACACTCAAAATAAATAAAACGAAGGGGAATTAAATCTCCCTGCACGGAGGTGCTTATTTTGACATAAAACTCACCTGTGTTTTCTATATATAGTTATAATCTATTTGAATAAAAATGCAAGCAGTATGTGCATGTGCTACACATGTGTAGGCTGATATATTTGAATGACCTCTGATAGCATAAGAACATTTGTAAAAACCCTGGAGGAGGCATCCTCACTATGATACAGCATATCAATTGCCTCAGTAAAGGTGAACTCTTCCGATTTCTCGTGCAGCCCGGAAATGGACTGTACCATCAACAGTCTTACTGATAGAAATATTTTACAGCATCAAGCTGAACATTCAATTCTGCGGTTTAATTATTGCATGACCTCAAAACATAAACCCCAAAAGGAACTAAAAACAGTAGAATAAAAAAGGAGGATTCAGGGAGACGCGCGTGAACAGACACCTGGCCACATTGTGGAATCAGGTCCAGCTCACAGAGTAATAAAGGTCTGCACAGGACGGGTGATACAGTTTTAGAATCCGTTTCTCCAAAAGGGGGCACTGGAGTACAAGACATTTCCAATAATAGAGGACTTTGCTTTAGCCTCTTGTATTGGATATTAAGGGGCCAAATTAAAACCCAACATCCTCCAAGAATGCGAGTTAAAATAAATACAAATAAAAAGCAAAACAGAAAAGAAAAGGTAACAAAAATATTGTTCTTAGACTGGCAAGAAGGTAGGGGGCTGTCTTTCCCACTAGTGTGTGCTGAACAGAGGCACTGCCATCCCCTTATTCCCCCTTTGACTAGCTCTTATGGTGGTTAAATAGTCACGTGTCGACGGGTGCGCGATTCCTGCGAGCAGCCCCGGCCCTCCTGAGGGTCCTCGTTCACAAGTCCTCCTCTTCTTCCTCACTCTGGGGCTTAAGCACTTGGACTCATCTCTCAGTAACATGGTTCTGTTGGGAAGAGGAGGGCAGGGGAGTACACAGCACTGCAGACAGGTCATCCATGATGCACGTCTCCTTGGGGTCCACCAGATTAAATTCCCTCACAAAGACGATGAAATGTGCATAAAGCGTATTTAAGTGTCCATGTAGCTCTAAAGCCACCGTCTCTTTAAAGTGCGCCCAGTAGATGTGTGCCAGCACATGGAACAGGTACCGGCAGATCTTTTTTACCAGAGACTCAAACGAGTTGGGGAACTCTTTACCTGCAAGAAGCGACATGGACGAGGACACATTTAAATCATCACTGGGGATAAAAGGAATTAATAATGTATTTATTACAACAAGTGGCCTATATTCCTAATGTTATTATTGTAAATCTGTACCATCACTATGATTTACAAAAAAATGCAAGAAATCCTTAATCCTTTTCATTGTTTTTATTTACAATTGATAAATAATTCACACTTGGTGCTCACATTTGTAAACCAATGCAGTCAAAGTACAACTTTAATGCTTCAATTAAAATATTTTACTGTTGAAGACAGCTTAATTTAAGAAAAATTCTTTTGTTCCACTAACTTCTTGTTCAATCACCCTTTATTTTATTATTTAGCTTTTATAAACAGTCTAAAAAACAGAAGGCTGCAGTACTTTGGATGCGTGTGATATACACTGACTATGAAACCGTGGGTTAGGTTCTAATAAAAAAATAAATGAAAATACTGCCACTGCATTCTTAGCAAATTTCTTCTATGATGTTGTTAAACTAGTTTCATCATAAGTTTCAATGCAGAAGCTTAAACACTATTGGGTGGCAGTTTTAGTCATGACCACAAGATGGCACCAAACTCACCATATTTTGTTGGGAAGATTTCTTCATCTGTGACAAGTTTCTGTACTAGACTCATGACAAAGTCGACATACTGAGGTGCTGTACACTTGCACTTCTTCCCCTTCTCATCGTACCAGTAGTATATTCTGTAGGAAAGGGGGGAGGTAAAACAAGGAACTTTTACATTACCGCAAAGCAACAGGGAACTCGCTCCAGCTCGGGGGGATCGCTCGCGTCTCCTCGCTCGCTCTCTCTCTCTCGCTCGCTCGCTCTCGCTCGCTCTCTCGCTCCAAGCGGCTCTCACGCGCTCTCTCACTCGCTCACTCATCACTCTCGCATCTCTCGCAGCTCTCTCACTCGCTCTCTCACACGCTGCTCTCTCAACTCGCTCTCTCACTCGCTCTCTCGCTCGCTCTCTCGTTGTTAAGTTTTAGTTTTACAGAAGCAGCCTAAAATGTCTTCATTAACACGTGTAAGGAGGCATAAATTAACTTCTGAGGACTTAAAGGAAAAAAAAAACCCAAAACAAATTCTTAAAACAGTTTCATGATTGCCTATTGTTGAACACTTTCACAGGTATTGAAATGCTAGGGCAAAGGAAATTTCAACTGGAATAAACACTTAAGTGCAAACTAGAAGTGCACAATCACTGCTCTCATTCCAAGACTCGTTCAACAGGCTGAACAGCTGACTGAATTCCACAAAACTCTAAAACTGCCATCATTACACCTACACGCAGTCCTGAGAGCAGCATCCAGTGCAACATCCACTAATCTTACACAGGTGACGCAAAATACATTGCATACTATTCAAATGTCCTGTATACTACCTGAAAATACAAGTGGGGAAAATGCTGAAAAATAGTGTCATTTAATAGTTATTAAAAAAAGTGAGCCACTTTATTATTTTTTCTGTACTGCTCAGTAATAAAAACAAGCCTTAGATTTCAGAAGCATTGGGGAATTTCCAAACACTGGAAAACATTTTTACAGCATCTTACTAATTAAAGAATCGGCAAATCTGACAAAATGATATACATAAAATGCTGCTTCTATACCTAACATCCATGTGTAAACATAAAACATTAAAATCTTAGCAAGGATGTTAATGTGCCACTGTATTTTAAATGACGGATCTGCAGACACTGAGAAACCACAATAAGTTCACATGAGAAGTGTGTGTTGGTGAGTGAGTACTGACTAAAGGAATTTTTGCTAGTTAGAAGTTGAAGAGGTGTCTGATGGGTGAAAGGGGATATAGTAGAAGAGCAGGTTCAACAGGGTCAAGGTGTGGTGATGAATTATCTTTACCTGTCATACAGGTATACACTCAATAAACAAAGCCTTTAAACCCAAAAGCCTCGTTCTACCCAAACAGGGACAACAAGTTTAAATTAGAAGGAATAAAATCTGAATAAAAATCTTAAAAAAAAAAAAAAAAAAAAAAAAAAAAAAAAAAAAAAAAAAAAAAAAAATAAATCTGCCATTCATTAAGCTTTGCAGATTAATTAAATATTTTTTTTAACAAAAACACTGCCCAAATGTTTAAAATAAGTCAATTTTTAATATATAAACAAATTAAATATGACCCAATGATAATTTCAGGTCAAATATGTTGACGAAGACTGTAATCGTTGGAATGTGGCTCCCCGCCCGACTAAGCCATGAAAACATGTGACTACATACCTGCTTATTCTTTTTTTTAAAAGTCCACAGAATTTTAAAAAGGTGGTGTCATGCACTAAACACCAAGAACTCAATGACCTCCAAATGTCTCCTAACCCAACATGTTGCCTAATACACCCCCCCCCCCCCACACACACTTTTCAGAAAAACACTGTACAATATAAGAAGCAGGTCATTAGCACAGGCAGCAGGTCAAATGTCATTAGTTTTTATTTTACAAACATACAATTTCATTTCATTACAGTATTTAGTCATAAAATCACGTCACACTACAGAGCAACGGAAAAGGTTTTATCAACTTACGTGTTACATGCCGTCATGGCTTGACACGTGTCACCAGTGCAAAACTCTGAGATCGTGCTATACTGCAGGTTGATGAGATTAAAGAATGTTGTTGCTGTGGAACACAAAATTTTGGGTAAACATTAAAGTAACCAGCAAATAACTTACTTACACTCAACAGTAAAGCTGATTCCGTTTACTTGGCAGCCATCTTGAGAATTTTTTAAATAAGACCAAGGTACTATCGACAAAACAGAAAAAGTCTTCGGCTCCAATAACACAAGAATAACTCTGGCAATTGCTCCAGTTACTGCACATATGTGTTTTTTTGTTAAAGGCAGAGCAAAAACCTGATTCAATTTTACTTATAGCTGTCTCTCCTGTAACGATGCACATCAGGCCAGAAAAGTTGTTAAACTTTAGGCATATATCAGAAAAAAATAGCTTGTATGTACTATATGACCATTTATGGATTACCCAGTGATTCGTTGGTGATTGCTAAGTGGTTAGATTAATCAATGTTGAATGGATTTCAATGTCTGTTTCTAATACAGTCATTAGACTTTTATAATATTGGCTTTTATAATCAGCAGCGTCTGGCTGCTTCTTCGGGCAGAAGAAAAGGTTTTCTATTATCAGTCAAAATCCAGTCTGAACAATTGTAAAGACAGCTGTGCATTACCTCTGAACACACATTGTGGGAATTTGAGACAACTGCCATTTTTTTCCCCAACGTACCCTCAACAGCGAGACAACTGGCTTGTATATACAGCCGCAATGCTATGGGTTTTTTTTTCCCCCTCATTTCAGCCATTGGCCTCAAATCTGTCTAGACATTAGAAAATACATACCTACTATTTCCTGATGCTATAAATAAATGTACAGTGTATAGCACATACAAGCATGAGGAAGCAGCGTTTATTAAGAAAAATAAACATGAACCTTTAAACAATCTATTTCCTGCTTATTAAAAAATGACTAATAAGGAAGCTGTACCCAAGGAAAAAAATCCAACAATTACAATATCTAAATGACTCCCTTCCCAGTAAGCTGTTTGCTCAATAACTTGGCCAAAGAAAGACTCAACAAGCCAAACGTTACTGATGACTTTAACGTGAAACAGACTGAGAACTGTTTATATAGTGGATTTGATAGGTGGGGTTTACTTACTGTTGCTGGCCAGCCATTCATTAAGATCTATTTCTCTGGGCAACACCACCAGGTCTTTAAGGTCAAAGTCCACCACCCGCATTTTAGTGTACTCCGGTTCCAGATAGTGCTTTTTCTCCTCAGCAGGGGGCTTCTTTCCATTAGGCTTCGTTTTGGACTTCCTGAGACATTAAAAATATTGGGAAAAAAAAAAAGGAATTGACAACTTAATAAAAGGTTGTGGTGGTTCTACGTAACGCATGCACAACACTTAACTGTCTCTCAGATGCGTTTACAAGAGGCGGGAACAAATTCCACAGCATTTAAAGCTTATGTGTGAAAACAGCTTTATGCTTCCAGTGCTAGTTTTAAAGCGTAATGTAAAAACCACACAGGCATGGCAGTTCCCAACCATAAACCAGAACGTTTTAGTGGAAAGGACGGATTGTAACTGGGGGCTATATAGAAGGGTGTTGATGGGCTACTAAAGCAATAGCATATGGACCGTACTATACAGAAACATGTACCAGAAAAAAAACCCGAAAAAAACAGGGAAACAAAACTTTTTGCCTCAGCATATGGCAATGTTAGAGCTATTTATACATTTACATAATAATGATTACCAAGGCTCTTTAAGCCAGACATTTGCTGCAGAAAATGAAGTACAGTGTGCAGTATTTATCTATCGATCCCCAGAGTTACCTTCATTTCTAGCCTAGTAAACGCCTATTCACCAGTCATCCCGGCACTCCTCAAAAGAAACATTTTGCAACAGAAATAAAACTTCAAAATCTTGTAATTGAAGCCCATAATGTCCTAGTGAAATAGCAGCCAACATAAAGGGAACTCTGAAAAGGCTTCCTCTTAATTTGCCTTATTTCGGGCTTTTCCAGGAGTTGGAATGGAATGATGGAATGAGGATGCAATCAGAGGATCTATTACAAGCACAATTTGTTGTCCATTGACTTAGGTTGAAAAAATGCTATTGTGCTGAAGGAGCCTGTGTGTTTGGTGGCAGACTGGAGAGGGACCATCCTACCTACAGCTACTGAAACACAAGGAGTCTCTTCCTGTCTCATTGGGGCCACTCAGGATACAGAAATCCTACACTTGACTACAAGTATGGCTGATCTGACATTAGGCAGGACACGATAGTGAAAGGCAGAAAGGCAACTGTCGCATACAGCTGGTGCCTGCGCTTGCTGAGCCTGAATGAGTTTCTAAATGATCAGCACAGCTGAGGATTTATTTGATCCTCTGCTGATTTTGTACATTTGCGCACTGACAAAAAAAAATGATCAGTCTATAATTGTAATGGTAGGTTTATTATAACAGTGAGAGGATAACAAAAATACATTAATCAACACATTTTAAAAACGCTATAAATTGATTTGCATTTTTAAAAGTAATATAAGTAGGTCTGCATATACATCTCATTTTGGGAATTTTGTCCCACGCCTCTCCGCAGATCCTCTACAAGTCATTAAAGTTTTGAAACTGACATTTGGAAACTCAAACGTTCAGGTTCGTCCACAGATTTTCTATAGGATTAAGGTCTGGAGACAGGCTAGGCCACTCCAAGACCTTAATGTGCTTCTTTCGGAGCCACTCCCTTGTTGACTTAGCCATGTGGTGTTTTAGGTCATTGTCATGCTATAATACCTATTCATGACCCATTTTTATGCTCTGGCTGAGGAAAAGAGGTTCTGACCCAAGATTTGACGGTACATAGACGAGTCCATTGTCCTTTTGATGTCGCGAAGTTGTCCTGTCCCCTTGGCAGCAAAACACTCCAAAGCATTTTTACTGGTGAACTTCAGATGGGCCTGTACATGTGCTTTCTTCAGCAGGGGGATCTTTCAGGCCCTGCAGGATTTCAGTCATTTATGGTGCAGTGTGTTACCAATTGTTTTCTTGGTCACTATGGTCCCAGCTGCCTTGAGATCATTGCCAAGATGTGGCAGTGCAGTTCTGGGCTTATTCCTTACCGTTCTCATAATCATTAAAACTCCACATGGTGAATTCTTGCATGGAGCCCCAGATTGAGAGAGGTTGACAGTTATTTTGTGTTTTTTGCATGCATGGTGCAATCTCTACCTCAGCTAACATTTTGGATAAAGGAGCCAGTTTATGCAACAATTGCCAAAAAAACCCCAAATAATTTTATTAAAAAGGTTCCTACTCTGTACTGGCAACAAAATTAATAGTAATTTGAACTTTAGGTCTGCCTAAAAAAAAAAAAGCTGTGGCTGTGTGGCTATAGTTCTCTGGTCAAACGTCCCTGGTCCTTTTATGGTAAAGAAACAGGAAGGGAACATGGACCTTTCAAAATGTAGTTAGGTAAGAAACTATTCCACAAGCAAGAACATCTGGCAGTTAAACACTTTTTTTCTTCCAAGATAGCCAGCTAATGTTTTAAGAATTTGTCTTGCTTAATGTAATTGACGATCAGAACTGCTTCCCAGAAACGTGCAAAAAAAAAAGCATTGGCTAAGTGAAAGAATGTGCGTTACAAAATCCAGTCATGCTGCCTTTTGGAGACGCAAATTGTTTCATGTGCCGTGAAAACAACACGGGGTAGTGAGTGGTTATGCATACAAACCACACCATATCCGCTTGTGCCATTTGTGCAGTTGTTTTTGTGCTTGTAAAGTAAGTTTTCCTTTTTCAAGAAGAATTTTCCAGAAATTAGGTTTAGGTGTGTCACAAAAAAAAACAAAGAGCTGATATTTGTTTCAGGTTATTAGACAGAACTAAGCTACTGAATTCCAAAATGTTGTGGATGCAAATATTACAACACTTGGCAAAATCTTACAGAAAGCCGAACAATACACTTTCGAATCACAAAAGAAAAGAAGCAGCAACTTTGCAGGCACTGTACAGCTGCCATTAAATTAAGCAACCAAACAGGTACAGACATCCAAACGAAACAAACAGGCTGTCCTTAGATTCTCTCCAGACACATCTGCTGCATTTAATCGCAATATAACGAATATTAGATTAAATGTGGCTTAGCGTTTTTTTTATTAAACAAACCAAGACCATTTCATGAAGTCATAGGCATGCAAACCTATCTGCACATACCGCACTGGTTCGTTTACATAATAACGATTCGCTTCTACAAGTAGTACACTAAAGTAAGGCACTAAAAATCCTCCTTATGATTCCAAGAAAAGCAACTACAGAGGTCTATTCTAATGTATTGAAATTAGGGATCCGTTGAAATGGTTAACTGCTTTTCAGAAAGAAAGTCAAATAATTTCTCTAAACACTCTTGGAACTAAAAAAAAAAGGAATATTTTTTTTAAGCTGATTTTTTTATTTGCTCTTCTTTTAGATAAAGTATAGGTAATTATACTAGTGATAAAATCCTATAACCCAAATTATATTAACTGAACAAGAAATAGGGAGATAAATCACTCTACAGCAAAGTGTGTAATGTCTACTGAATTTATGAGGACAAGTTTATGGTGAGAGCTTATCAGCATCACAACAGTACTGACGTCTTTTCAGGCTCCTAGTCCACACACACACACCTCAACCTTCATGAATTTTATGATGCCCTCCTCTAACTCAACACACACACACCTGTGTTAACCCAATAAACATCGGACAAAGTGAAAGTGTGTTTATAACTACTGTTAAAGGGGAATTCATTTATTATTTACAAATGTTTAATCAAGAACCAGTAAATGAATCCACATTTTTAAAATATTATTTATATTTCCATCTTTACGCTATGTTCCCCATATAACGAACAGTGCGTTCACATGCCCTCCCACCAATATTTTTTTTACGTTGATTACCAAAAAAAAAAAAAAGAGAGACTGCGACCAACACTGAGCCCTGACGCACCCCGCACACTCTGCTGCGCTAAATAGGTTTTTGCCAGGCTCCATTACAGCACTATTTTAAAGCAAGGAATAAAAAAGCATTTACCTGAGGACCCTGCCTACAGCTTGAAGTACCATTTTGAACTTTAAGTCGCTTTTGGAGGTTTTATGAGGGGGCATATCCAGTACGCCAGGATCACCGATTAAAGCCGGACACAAAGCTCCTAACACCGTTCCCGCTCCGCAAGCGTGTCTCTCTCTCTCTCTCCGCCGCGCTTACAACCAGGACAAAAGTTACAGTCAGCTGAAACACCGCCCAGCCAAACAACCAATCGGGGTGCTGGTGGGCGGGGTCTAGTCTAACGACCACGTGGTCTGGAAAACTCAAAAGAGTTTCTCCATGGGTAATTTAGCAAAACCAAAGCTACCTAATTATTTGTCGAATATTAGGCAAATATCTCATAATAACTCGTTGGAGCCCACAGCTGCCAAACTATTTATACTATAATAATCTTTTTTTTTTTCCAATTTAAAATTGTGCATGCTTTAAATTAGAAAACATTCTATAAAACACCACTGTGGCAAGTTTGGTTAACTATAAAACTAACCATCTCTAACACACACAGCTATTTTTTTAATATCATTTTACTACTGAAGCAGTGCAATCAAATTCTATGTGCGCATATTCAATAAAACAAAAAAAGATTTGAAAAAAGTTTTATTCTAATATTTAAACACTGATTAATTTGCATATCCCATCATATACCTTAATACTGAAAAACCTTACAGTTAATCAAAGTTAAACATAAAATGCTTTTCTATACTGCCTTTATTCACCATGTTATTAATAAAGTAAAAACAAGCATGATATTGCTCCAGGGAAAGGTAAAAAGAACCTCAACAGTGAGGAATCGATCAGATGAAAGTTCATTGTAGACATCAGCCCTCGCAAACGTTCTCCCGGTGAAGTATTTGCTAAAACCATAGCGCAAAAGCATGTTCAGACAACTGAAACAACATTCATGACTGTGAACCTTGCCTGAAGCCCAAATCTACAGATGTTTATCCAAGTCAAAGGAGAAAGCATGTCCTTACTCGAGTCTGATGGAAAACATCATGTAAAAAGAAAGTGGTAGATAGCAACACCTGAACTAAACAAATAGAATACAAGCAATATGAATGTAAACAAACCAAAAATCACAGCACAATACACACTTGAAAAATACTATACCACACTATAGACAGTGTTGTTGAATATGTAGCTTGTATCTGAAAGATAACGGCATCGTACTGGAAGCATTTATTCATTTCACACCCACGTAAAACAGTACACAGTTACTTTCCATGTTACAGTAATGGTAACCTTCTAAATACATCCATTTGTTTTACCTGTAAAGGTGGGGTGGGGGGGTACCACCCCTGTCTAAGGGTTGCACCCCCCCCCCCAAAAAAAAAATTTAAAAACCTGTGTATTGTAAATAATTGTTTTATGTCTACTGTGTAGGTAAAACACCTCAAAACGGGGGAAGATGCATTAAATTAGTACTATTAGTAAGGCTCTCCTCTGTGTATACAAGTGCAATTTTAGCTGTATTATTTTTATCCCCTTCAAGAATTGTTCTGGACAAATATGTTTATCCTCCCTACGGTTAGACAAAATTTATGCCCTTGTGTAGTCTACATCTTTGTTATAATATTATGAACACAATGTACATTTAGAATTATTCAAGTGACTAAAACTTCTTCAGTACAATTCATTTGTTTTTAAAGCAATAGGCAGGCTTCTATAAAGATAGCAGAAGAAAGTTCAGTACATCTCTTGAATGTGTACAATTAGATTATTAAAACATGCACACGCTGATATAAAAATTTTGACCACTGTACAGTTCAGTCACATATCTAAATCAGTGATTTACTGTACTGCCGCATGTGAAATTGTGTACTGCTAAAAGTACAAAAAGCTATGATAATCAGACAGTCAGTTCTAGGAAATGAACATGATATCTATTCAGGTGACTTAAAACTGCATAACCCTGACCGATACCATCGCAGACTCAAGCTTTGTCTGTATAGTTCTGTTTTTTTTCTGTAATGTCTATTAAGTATTTAATAATGACCTTCTTCTAGATAATGGTCAACTTAATGAGTTTAACAAATAAAAATAAAATCAAAGGCATATAATGGAGAAAATAGTTTCTTGAGATTATTTTCAACATTTATTTAAAAAAAAATTGATTATGTTGATTACATGGGCTGGGATGGTGACTGTTTACATACATGGGTAATTACTATTTTCTGTACTTGAATAACAAGGTTACTGTGTAAACCCATTGTGTAGGATTTTTTTGCCCTCCTGTAAACAAGCAAAATGGACAGTGGTGACTCAGAGGTGGTGGTGCGTTGCTGATCTGAAGACCTGAAACACCTGGGTTAAAGCCCCACCACTGGCAAGCCAACCACTGTTGGGTCCTTGAGCAAGACCCTTAACCCTTCTTGCTCCAGGGGCGCTGTATCATAGCTGACCCTGCGCTCTGACCCCCAACTTACTAAGATGGGATGTGGGAAAAATACTGCATTTCATGTACATGTACCTTGCACAATGACAATGAAGTTTTTAAATCTACCAAGCTAACAAAAATATCGGAATAAAACTAGCAAATTCAATCATTACAAGTAATTTAAAAAAAAAAAACCTTACTACTGCCGACATGTGATTTAATAGTATATTCAGATGAAACCATCTGTCGACTGTCCTGTAGGCAGAGTCAGATTCTGATCCTTTATCTATGTGCAAAATCTTGTTATTCTCCAACGCACAAAGGTGTTGCATAAAAGTGTGACAAAATTTGGAAAGTCACGTCACTGTGGGTTAATAATAGAAAACCCCTATGGGCAATGTCAACAAGAAGAACTGCTGCTTGATTGACATCATTGGATTCTCACGTAACTGCTGCCGAACACACGTACCAAAACTGGAATTTACACACTCGCTATTTATTTATTCACCAACTGATTTACTGAGCGAACAAATGGATACAGCACTTTAGTCGCATACCTCACCGTGTCATGACTTTGTTTCAGGGACATTCATCATTTTTACATTTTGAACTAAGTGACGTAAAATATTTAAATCTATGTATAGTCTTATTTTAGTCACAGTTTAAAGCATAAAGGAAAGAACGCAAACAAACTGCTCTTTAGATAACTAATAGGTTTTAAAAAAAAATCACCAACTATCTTACAATGATGTCACTAACCATTTTTGCATGCCTCCCCTATCACATGATGAACACAATTAGGCACACATTCTTACATTTTAAAATTTGATGAACGCTGATAGAGAGACGTTTGTTTAAAGACTTGACATCAACAAAGAAAACAAGTCAAAGGTAATTTGATAATGTAATAAATATACACTTTAGAGAGGCCTGAAATTGTTTTTAGCATCCTGTCTGGTGTGAATATAAAAAGGTTATACAGAAATCCCACACATTCCAAAACAGAGTAAATGGTAAATGTGATTTTGTCTACAGTTATAGAGTAATGGAATCATTTTTATCAACCATTTTACATCTCAGTCTTTTCTGATGTTTTACCCAAGTTAATCTGTTACAAAAAAGGTCACCTTAAAAAAAAAAAAAAAACCTTTATTAAGTGTTGATGACTTTGGTCATCAGCCATCGACACGCTATTCTGTGTTAGGTTATGTGAGGTTAACAGCACTTGGAACCCTTTTTAGCTCAACTGATTGCTGTTCACACAAAAAAAAAAAGTTCTGTCGGTCAGTTTTCCTGTTTCTATTCAAACATTTTAGGACAATGCAGTTAATTGCACTGCGTGCAAGCGCTCGACTAATGGTACAGGAATGTTGACAGTTGGTATATAACTTTCAAAACAAGCTAATTAGACTTGCATTCATCCTGTCATGGAGATGGTCATGTTCATAAAGGATGGAAAAAAAAAAGAAACACTAGGCAAAGATTAATTCCACTAACATGTAAAAATACCAATAAGCAAATGCAACAAAACTTGTTTAGTGCAAATACATTAACAGACAAATTTTGGGAAGAATTTAAGCTCATCGCAAGGGAAAATTCATGTGGTTTCAATCGCATATTTTTAACCTATAAGAGATAACATCAGCTTTGTTTATAGCCTCATTACGCATTCGTGAGGAGTAACCTCAGCATTCTGACTGTTTGACTGTTGTAATTTGGTTAATAAATTTTATTCTAATAACATAAAACTAAACACGACACAATAGATAAATGAAGTTTGTTACTTAAACGTTACTCAGCAGCAAACTCTGGAATCAAATGACATCAGTAATTTACTGCAGCTGCAACCAAAAGAACAATTTGTTTGTATGATGAAAATTTGGTTTGAACCAACACAATGCTATAAAAACAAGGTTAAAAAAAAAATTAAAGTTCTCCCTTGAGCCCTCTCTCTCCCTTTCCCTCTCCCTCGCGCCCTTTCTTTCTCTCTTGCTCCGTTTCACGCCCTCTCTCCCTTGCTCCCTTGTTCTCGCGCCCTCTCGCTATCCTTCTGTGTCTCTCAGCCTTTGAGCTTTGCTCAAAGAAGCACATGGTTCAACCAGTCCTTTATATCTGTGTGCATTCCAGAAGTGGTTCAGGCCTGCAGGCACCAGCATGCTCTATTGCCTGCTTCCAAAACACAAATCAAAAGTCAGACAGACAGCTGGACATTATTCCTTTAGTTGTATTGGCATCAATCTTTTAGAGATCAAATCTCGCAAGTAGGCAGAGTTTTCAGAAGAAACATGATCGGACTGCATTGTTTTTAACAATTCGAGTTCTCTGTTCAAGATGTACCTTAAAATAGATCGATTTCTTGGCAGTTTATAATTTTGTACCAAATAACAGAACAGAAAAAAACCAAGAATTAAACAGTTCAAACCACAAACATGGAAGAAAAGGCCTGCTGGGGCATGTTTACAGAACTGTGCCAAGCTCTCTGCATTCCTATGGTTGGGAAACTATCCGCGTGGCACTGGGCTGCACCTGGTAAAATAGGAAGATTGTTTAAAGCCAAACATCTCTACCATCCTCCCACTACATCCAGCCCTCACTACAGCCTCTGCTTTATTACAAAATCGTGTAACCATGTCTCACTGGTGCAAGATTATTTGAAATCAGATGTGGCATATGCATTGGGGAAGTATCCACTGCTCCAGATGTTATTCATAAGGGTTTTAAAATGGACACACACAACATACTTGCTCATCTCTTTACCTTCTAGATAGCACATTAAAAAAAAAATCTCACCCTAAGACATTCATTATGCACCCAATCCATCTGTCTTTTAGTTCTTTTTCTCAGTAAATGAATAAATGTGATCTATCCTTTTGGAAGAAAAGCTGAATTTCACCACAGCGCTAGCCTTATCACCGAGTTTTCTCATACAGTTTATTAGTCTGGTTGGATACATCTTATATTTTCCTCAGAACAAACTGCAAAGATGTCTGAAGTATCCAAGATAGTAGGAGTGCTGGGTGAGTGAAATAAAGGCTCGCTGATACGCCAGCGTGGAGGTCGCAAATACACCAAAGTGCTGACTGGATAAGACTCGAGCATAAAATCAATGCCTTACAACAAGTTTGCACATGGATCGTTTTCCTACGGCACGGCTCTCCATCTACTTTACTTTTCAATTGTATTAAACATATCAGGTTTCTCTGTAGAGGTTCTTCTATGCAAAAAGGTTCACAAAGGGGGAAAAACCACCACTTTAGAAATAATTCCTCCACCAAGTGGCTTCTTTAGTTCTAGCACACACACACACACACACACAAGGACACCATGTTGCCCCCTAGTGGCTGCTATATGAAAAACAAACAGTACAAACATTAAAACCAAATTGTAATCTATTCTTTTCCACAAAAACTAATTTTTGCTGAAAGCCTGTATAATATACATTCGTAGATAAATACTTCTTGAATTTAAATGCATATGTTTAAGCACTGGCTGCTTTTCGGCTTGTATTTATCTCAGGCGTACGGCAAACAGAGGCATTGGTTAAACAAGGCAAACATTTCTCATCGGGAGGTGAAAGAGTACACACGATTAAAGCTGGACATTGTAAACACAGGTGTTCATAACATGAGGGCCAAAAAGGGTTGAACTCGGGCCTTGTGCAAGTGATTTGAAAGGACAGACAGAGAAACGTTTGCCTGTATGAAGGGACAAAGCTCTACCACAGACCACAGTGTCTTTAAGGCTAAGCTAGACAAGGGAAAGAAGCCAAGTGCTGTGAACACAAGGAGTGTGGGAGATTGACTGTGGTCAGTTTTGATGTCTACAACAAATAAGAAAATGTGATTTTACATAAAATGAACCAATATGGATTGGAACCAATTCTTACATTAATATGGCAGACTGTGGTATACTTGTCTTGCCAAAGTCTTGTGAGCTCCTTTTAAAAAAAGCTAATTCTTTTCCTTCAAGAGTAACACACAAGCTACAAGTGGACAAACACTGGGCTTGATAAATGCACAAGCTTTGAGCCAAGACCACGAGTGCAGCCAAGATTTCCCCTTCCTAGTATTCACTAATTTAACACATTAAGTAAACGGTTCACAATTACCTAAAATGTCTTTCCGCTATTTTTTTTTTTAGGGGGGAGTTTGGGTTAGTTAGGAAAATTACCCACAGCTTTTAGTTGTTTCTTGCTTTGATGCGCTGTAGATTTGTCATGGTTGGGTTGAGGAGTCATGTGGTACAAGAAAGATAAGGGCAAGTAGTGGTGCTTAATGCAAGGACTGTTTAAGGTCAAATCCTACGGAAATGACACTAATCTTTAAAAATACTGCACTATTAACATACCGAGACCAATTAATTTTTTTCTATATTTTTACACAAAAAAAAAAAAAAAAAAAAAAAAAATACATGAACGCAAAACATTCAACAAAAACCTAAAGAACTTAAGCCATAATAGTATGTTTTAAAACCTCTATTAATGTATTTTAAAACTCTGAATATCAAAATCTATCCATATTTCTAGATTTGTAACTCATCACATGTGACAGTTGTGTTATGCAAAAATATTTTTTGTTCATGAAAGTTTTCCCACCCAAATTCCAACCCTGAAGAGGAAGGCAGGATAAACATTAATCTCAATAATATCCTTACAAAATTTAGGCAATTTAATATCAACAATCATCAGCGAGGTCACAAACTAAATTTGGTGGTACAGTCCGATGCCCGCCATTTTGGGAAGCATTTTACACATTCCCCAGCACACTGCAGAGTTGATAATTACACACTGCTTACCATAAAGGTTCTTTGGATTGAAGGCAATATGATACACACACACGACTAAATAATTAGAAAAATTAGTGATTTATCAGCAATTGTCAAATACTAGTAAAGTATGAAAACAAGGGACTGTTACTTTGCAGAATTGTTTTTGCAGCAGTTCTTTACACCCTACACCCTATGGAGGGCAGGGTTTTAGACATGCACTATGATTGGCTGCAGAAACCACAAGAGTGGTCCGAATTAGGTGAGACTCATGGAAAGTTTCGTGTTTGTAAGCAGCTTACAGAGCCGCTGGGAGACAAGACACCAGAGAGTAACTCCTAGTGCGTCTCTGCAGAACTGCAAATCCACAACAACAGCACGTCATGCCAAATGCACCAATTCCAGTAAGGCAAAGAGCAGCAGGCAGGCGCCCTAGCCGAGTGCAGTGAGAAAAGAGTCTTTCAATCAAATACAAGGACCGTTCTGGCTGTGTTTAGCAAACAAACTGAGTTAGGCTCATTAATGATTAATCAAAAGGTGAAGTAAGTGGTTTTAGACTGAAGTTCATTTAAAAACATTTACAACATAATGCTAAAAGAAAAAACAACCAAAGCCAGAAGATGGGGAACTTTATGTTATAAGCCTATAGATGTTCTATTGGCAGTGCGTATATAAAGTGGACAGACTCTAAAACAAATGTCTGTGTAACTGCATGCATGCAAAGAGCTTTGAGATAAACTGACTTCCTATCAGGGGTGTATTCGTGATATGGAGAAAATGCCCACGTTAAAAGTTACAGATAAATGTGATATTTATTCCATTGTAATTTTCACTCAGCTTCTACTAAAGGAAAAATATGAATTCTAAAATAGGGAGGTGGTGGCTCAGTGGCCTGCTAACCAAAGGATTATAGGCTTGATTCCCAGTACCACCAAGTTACCACTTAAGGGTTTTTAAACAAGGCCCTTAACCCCCAATTGCTTAGCTGCATGAATAAAATAAATGTAAATAAGTGCGTCTGCCAAAGGCCAAAAATGTAAATGTACAATTTTCTACATAGACCTTATTCGCTCTGTTGTTTTGATCAATTATTTATTAAAATTCTGTGGAAGCCGGGAGATATTTGCTAATTGTGTGTAATGCCTGATTAAGTCTAAACAAGTCAGCCCATTCTGAAAAGAACTGCTGGTGTGCAGTTTTGCTGTTCTCACACACCTGAGTAAATTTAACTGAATAAGCAAAGTCATCATGAATTGGGACTGAGCGAGGCACGAAACTTTTAGTCCCGCGTGTGTATTTTCAATACTCTGAGAACATTCTGTCTTTTATAGCTTCCTAACTCTTCACTTAATGTTATTTAGTGTCACACAAGTTTGGTGTCCTGTGACGTGTATGCGGAAAACATGCTTCGGTAAGCAATACATTGTCCTTCCTTCCACCTCTTCTCAACTGACAACTGCTCTGTGATAATACAGCCTAAATAGAGTGAGGACAAGATGGTGTCTGGCCATAAACTGCAACATGCCCAATTGGCTTAAAACAAATTAAAGAAAGGACGTCTGCCAAGCTTTGAGGCAATCAGGCAGTTATATCCTGGCACCCAATGAATGGACTGACCTTGGGGAGCCGACAGAGTGATTATGCAGTATTTCTGTTTGAGTCACATTGTATGCCTACTGCACCCCTAAATGCAGGGACTCTGCATAGGGCCAACACACCTGCCTGGGAGACAAGGAGAACCGTCTGGGAGAAAAGTAGACATTAGAACGTCAGCGCAATTTCAAACACTCCAGCTTATACGACAAAAAAGTCAAGCTTAAGAAGTTTTTTTTACCATCAAACATAACCAGGTCTATAAACACAAAACTACTTTTCCTAAGAAAGAGAACTTTTCTGCTCCACTGCACCACTTAAACAGTTTCAACAACAATTCAAAAATACATGGCATAGAGACAGGTTATGCGATTCAGTAATACAAATAATATAAACATTTCACATTCCTTTTTATTTGACCTTTTATGCACTTAAAAAGGAAAATACAATGATGGTCTCTGTGGATCACAGCAAATCAATTTCTCATTATCATTTCGCATTATAAAAAATCAGTTTTTATTAAAATCACTCCAAAATGATTTAATTTTATAAAAAAAAAATTTACAAATCATTGTTATTATAAAGAAGCAGACTGTCATTTATTTGTAAGAGAGAGAAAATGTTTAAACAAATAGGTATGAGACCCTTAAATAAAGCTAAATTTAGGTGTAGTATTTTAAATTGAGACATGACCCTTTACCACAAAATCTCTAAAGCTAGGATGAATTTAGCTGGCCAGGAACTGATGCACATCATACTAAATAAAGGCTCGGTCAGATGACAAAGCAATTACTTCTTGTTGTTCCAAAATAAGGTTAAACACTTTAAATGTGCCGTTACCTTCTTCACTGCTAGCTTTAATTCGCATGTAATTAAGCATTCGCTTATCTTAAAATACAGCAGCCATTGCTGAAAGGGCAAATCAGAAGATCCTAAACTTAGACTTTGTTTACATTATTCTAAACAGGAAACGTTTTGGGATAGTACAAATTGTGAAGTACCACCCTTTAAGATGGGGGGTCTACACTAACAGAAGGCGGCATGAGAAGTTCATTTCAGCCTACTTTTTAAATAGTTGTTCTATTTATTGATTTTTTTTTTATTGACTTTGTTTGTGGTCTGACCTACTGGAATAGAAAAGCTGGACATTTTCAAATAAACTAGCACACTGAATAACAAAATAAAAGGGATAGGATTATAAAATCTTTATATTGTAAGACAGTGATTATTAAGAAGTGCTCATCAGCACCTGAGGTAAACTAGGATCCCAGAGAAAGCCGAACAAGGCAAAATACAATCTAGTGCAAGCACACAAAGGCCAGGCTGTTCCTCCAAACGCATATTTAAAAAAGAAAGAAAGAAAAAAAAAGAGGAATAAGGCATGAATCACTACGGACTGATGCTGTTAACCAGATACAGATGTGCATTTACTCTTGGCGAGCATCATCGAGAACTCTGGAGCTGCAGCAAAGGGTTATATATAGAACTATCCTGCAGTGTGTATAAAACCTCAACCACATGTGACAGGAAACATCCTGTTTAATCCAAACTCCACATTTGAGCATATGCCTGCATCGACCTGATAACACTGCAAACTTTTTCCTATCAGAAGCACAGTGCCGACACTATCAACCAACAGGCTGAATTCTGCCCTTGATACTAGGAGCTAAAGAACAACAGTTTTAATCAAAGACATTATGCCCAATTTACCAAATCTTAAAATCCATGCTATGGCTAATAACACAAAACTCTTAAGTAAACTGCTACAATAACTTAAGCTCAAAGTAGCTAGGTGATAAAATAGATATAATAGAAATAAACTACACAATCCTAAAACACCAGCAGCATTTAGGAAAAGGGAAGAGAAGCAAAGCGGAACTATACTGCTATGACAAAACAAAGTTAACATGCCTATGGACTCAGATTAAACAGCAAGGGAAAAGAGGTGGGGAAAAAAAAATCTGTTACCTATAAAAGAAGCAGTCGCAACACACTAGAACCCCCATGCAGCTGGTTTTGCAGTCGGTCCCGGCTGAGGTCCAGGAAAGTCCTCCCCTTATTCCCTAGCGCTCAGCCTCCAGATGCAAGAGACTACAGGTGAGATAGAGCCGTTACAGCTTTGGCATGGCCGTCTGCAAAGTTCTGCAGTGGCAATCTAGCCACGTCACTCCCTCTCTCAGTCCCAGTGCAGAGGGAGGCTGTGTTCGCTTCTGACGGTTTCCCCTTGGCACAACTCAGTCAGCAAACAAACAGCAGTGTCTGCAGTAGGCGAGCGCTGCCGGTCTCGCACGATCACTCAGCAATTATGTGTTCCTCACTGCTGCTGCTATTGCCAGCCTCTCACTCCCTCCCTCTTCCATTACACCCTCCCTTTTTTTCCTCCTCTCTTGTTTTCCCTTTGACTTTGCCTCAGTCTCAGAGCATTTATCTTTCTCTCCTCTAAAATTTACATGCCATGTCAGTTACTTCCTTTCTGATCCTAAGTGGGGCTGCACAATATATTGTTTCAGTATCGACATTTGCAACAGTCACATTGCAGAATGTGAAGTGTCAAATGGGGGTTATAGTCGACTGCACCACAGTTCAGAACATGTGATTTGTGGATGTATTGCAAAGTTTATTAATCGAGTGAAAGTTCAACATTTGCATATTGTTTTTTTTTTCAGACATGAAAAAACAATCACTTTTGTAGCTTTAACAAAGATTAATTGTGATTTTACATTAAATTATTCAATTTCTGTATCTGAATCTCCTGCAAAACATAAAACACTGATTATTTCATTTACATTTGTTCTATTTTAGTTATCCAAATCACCCAGTCATCCTAAAATAATGAATTATTTACAAATAAAGCTATTCAAGTCATCTGGTTAATTTTTTTTTTTATATTGCTACAGATATCACAATGTAAGTTTTTTCCGATATCATGCAGCCCTAATTCTGAAAGAGGCAAATATGACAGCATACACTAGCAGGTCTGAAACATCACACACAATATAGGAAGAACACTAAAAATTAGTATAAACAAGCTTCTCTAATTAAAGCAATAGCTACACATATAACTCAACTAACTGAAATAAGAACATTACATATTGCTGCCATACAAAGCTTTACAGACCAAGTTTATTGAAAATAAAAAGCTTCCATCCTTGACAGTCCTGTAATTGCCTATTGCAGGATGCAACTCTGCACTCTCAAAGAACATAATCTGTCAGAAGCAACCATTAGACAGATATAGCTAAAATTACACATGGGTCTTTAGAGCCAAATGTAATTATAAATTTTTTATAAATTTTTTAAATAAAAAAACCCTCAAGAGCATTAATTGTAGAATAACAATTGTTACTGGAACAACCCTAATATTAATTCAATCTCTATCCAGCAGCACTTTCTTTTTTTAATTATTTAACGTCTTACTAGACTATGGTTAAACAAAAGAAAGTGCTTCTGGTGCACATATTGTATAACTGCTTAAGTTCTTTACGATATAATAAAAATCATAGTTTTAGTTTTGTTTATTTTTACTGCATTACAACTACTGCATTAGCTACTGAGATGTTGAAGCCAATCTCGCCCATCATGTGTTGTATTGTCCCTCACTCATCCTTAGTAAATGCAATTGTTCACATTAAAAACAACTACAATAGAAAAAAAAGCATTAATAAGTACACAAAATTTCCAGCTTCCATCATTTAGAACGATTTAACTGTGGAGCCTTTACTGCGGAACAGAAAGGATTCCAGCTGCTTGCTTCTGCTACATCCTGTAGAATAGAGATGATGACATCATCGTCTGAACAGCAGCATATTATCTGAACTGATAAACCACTTTCCAGACATGTGTGTGTGTGTGTGTGTGTATATAATACAAAGACATCTTAAGACCAACACACTGATGTAGTTTTTTTTTCTAAACTGAAACCAGGTGGCTTTGTAACAAAAAAAAACCCCTGCTATTGTTAACATTCTTAACGGATGTGTGCCTTAAAAAGACTTTCCTGTTGTTATGGGAAGACAAATTAAGAGAACAAGGTAGTGAAGCAGCATCATGTGAGTTGTGTTTTAAAGACCCAAAAATAAATGGCCTTAAATGGGTTTTAGCATTAAACAGAAAATCCTGAGAGAAACATTATAAATGAATGGATAGCTGGATGGATGGATGGATGGATGGATAAATCAATTACTGGATGGATTGATGGATGGATTGATGGATGCTACACGCTCCTTTCGGCTCTCTCTTTATTTAATTTTAAAAGAAATTACTTCTAAAGCGTAATATATATATATATTTTTTAAGTACAATTAGGGAATTTTTAATTTTAAGGCATTAACTAAATTCTTAGCTTGTGTATTTGTAATCATTATTGATGCAGGTCATTTTTCATTCAGTGAAGCTTTTTGTCGGAATGTTTCACGTCGAAACGCGTGTAAATACAGCAAATTCAACAAATAGATCGCAGAGTGAACGCAGCACAGACTCGGTGTGCGACTGTTACAACTCCAAAGTCAATGAGAAGACATCCCTTACCTGTTTAAAGTGTACGAGCCGTTTCGTTTAAATCTCATGATGAAGCACGGAGGAGGAGGAGGAGGAGGCGGCGGCAGCACGCTGATGTTTGCGACGCTCGGCGTCTTTGTTCCTCCGCGCAGCTGAGCAGCTTGATCGCTGTTAGCGGATGAAACAAAGAGCACGCAGGCTTTGTGCAGCCTCTTTTTCCATGTGTAGGTCCAACCCGCCTCCTCTGGTAGCCGTGCTTCCGCAGGGCAGGGTTATATCGAGTCTGGGGGAGAATGTGCGCTTAAAAAGGCGGAAAAAAAACAGGCAAGGGCTCGTCTCAAACCGCAATTAGTAGTAGACATGGGACACTACTGAAAGTCGCGCTCTTACAGGTGGTTATAGTTTCATAGAATTAAAACTGTCACCTCAGTTTTTTTTGGATGGGGATGCAATCTGATAGTGGACCTGTAATAAAGTTGCAGAGGTTAATAATTGCATTTATATTTACGACATACATTATATTTTGTTTTATCCAACTAAGCATTTAGGGGCCTTGCTCAGAAGCTCAGCAGTGGAAGCTTGGTGGAGATCAGAATCAAACCTTCTATTTAGCAGTCCAACAGCCAAGCAGTCAACAATATTCAGTATTGATGCTGCTGTGCCAGTGTACTAGTTATTTTCAACCTCCAAAAATCTTCACACAGCATCCCACTGCTGCGCTCCCTCCACCGGCGTCCAGTAGCTGCAGGAATCAGGTTCAAAACACTGATGCTTGCCTAGAACCAAGCACCCATCACACCCTGCATTGCACTGTACTCGCTCTGTTATAACATTTTCATTCCAATCCAATTTCAGATTATAATAAAGATCTAAAGGTAGACCAGCTGTTAAAGAAAATTACTACATACAGTACTAGACTGTCAAAAGTAAACTCTGTTTTATTGGTACAACCATATCTGTACCAGTCTTTTGAGTTTCATGTGATCATCTGACATTGCTTTTACAGAAGAGAATGATAAACACTCACATTATTATCAAAAATGCTCGAAAATAGCATGACTGTCAGCATCTTTGGTGTTACACTAAATTGTCTGCCAGTGAACATGTCACATTATGCAATCCAACACCAGAAATCTAAATTCACAACTAATGAAATATTTCATCTTTTCATTATTTTGGCAGTGAGAGACTAAAACATTGAACTTTTACAAGTAGTATAATCTCAAACGCTGTAATAACACAATACACCAAGCTGGGTAATATAATTTGCATTTAGAAAAAAAAAACAATTATTGAAGAAAAGTGAGATGCAGTGGGTACAAAACACAATAAAGACAAGTGTCTGTCATGAGACACCACAAACCTGCACCACAATAAAAACAGCTTTAAGCACATAGTTTTCTAACTCCTGTCACATTCAGGTTAATTAAAAAAAGACAGCGGCTAATGCAAGTTCAGTGACTTCATCTTGGCTATTTAGGGCAGTTAGGATTCCACATTCTACAGGGCATGTTTTTGTTCTTAAAGACCAAATCTAAAAATAGCTTAAAATTATACATATGTAAAGCTAAGAGCAAAAAGAAAAAAAGTGGTAGGCACATGGTAGATTCTCTTAAAGTAAATCTACACAAGGTAAAAACAGAAAAGAGCACCAGGGTGAATTATGAACAGGACAGAACAGATGCAGTGAAAATAGACACTGTTAAGGCAAGTAAGAAATCTAAAGACCCTTTAAGTTTTACTCCTACATTATATTATGATTAGATGATATAAATTAGCAAAACCAACTGAACAACCAGCTTATAAATTAACTTGCCACCGATACAATTCATAGCTTTTATTCTGTTATTTAAGGTGAACAGTAATCAAGGCTGTGTTTATTTTATGTTTTAGAAGCTGGAATGAGACCAGAATGTCCTTTGATAGCTTATATAAGAAGTCAGGGGCGTTATTTTTGTTGATTCGTGTGGATGTCTTACTGCATAAGTGACTCTCTCTCTCTCTCTCTTTCTCTCTCTCTCTCTGGAGACCCCCCCCCTTCTTTGCTTCACAAGATCCCGAGCCATTCATTAGAGCATCAGTTTGCTGGGTGGCCTTTTGGATTAATGTGCTACTGCAGAAAAGAAGGTTATGCAATCTCCTCTGAGGCTTGGCAGTTATACCAGGCCCTTGGCTGCTGGAGGAACACACTGTGCTAGGAGACATTTGTTAAAAAGAAAACAGCGTGTATTGTGTATACACATTTTTTTCCCTTTTGTCTCATTTTAAATAAGCTAGAAATTTTAATGAGAATAGCTGTTTGCGAACCGTCCGGTAACTATGTACACTGTTAGAAAAATTGAGGTCGAAAGGTCAATATAAAGAAACATAAAAGAAAATTTAGCATCAACAAATATAACAACACATGCCATGTGCTATTTTATTAAAGATGTAATCGGAAATTGGCTACAGAAAAGTCTCTTCACATCCTGATCATAAGTGGTCTAAATGTATTTATCCATTTTTATATATTTTGTAGAAGGTGTAGGACCAAAAAAATGTTTGTACAATCAAAATGTTTGGTCTGAACAATATAATAGGATTTCCTACCTGCCTGTCAACATATGCATGTTTTTATGCACCATATTGCCGTACACAGGATATGTCATCAGCGTGTTTATCAAAGTCTGGCTCAAAACAGAGCGAAAATACAAATTATTATCTGTATTGCATTTCCACACTGGAGTCGACTACAGGAGTCAAAGGATCTAAAAGATGATGTAATGGTTGCATGATTTCTTTTGGACAGGTAGGATTATGGTGTGATTGGATTTTGGTGTGTTTTGATAGTAACGCAGAGCTTATGTAGTTTGTGTACCTTTAGCTCCACTACAGCAGCAGTGTGTAATCAGGTACTATTCACTATATATATTCACTATATTCACACTGGTCATTTAGTCTGTGTGCGTGAAGGAGGCGTGGCTTGTTGAGGGTAATACATACAGTTTTATTGGTACCAGGCTAGAGTTAGCTTTTTCCAAGATGTCCTAATGCACCTTTACAGTATCAAGCATCTACAGTCTTTTGCATATATAAATGGTTAAAAAATGGTTAATTATGTGACTTTGTATAGTTGTTGTCAGTTCAAGCAGTCAATTTTTAGCCCATTTTCAGGAGGGAGTTGACTCTATCAGAAACAGCTTTTAAGTGAGACTACTGCCAAACATTACAACACAGGGATGTGTCTCTGACAAGAACCATTCATCAAAAGGTCAGAAAGTACATGATGCCAAACCAAGTTTGGAATGCAATAGAGATCTACAACCTTCCAGGATATAAAAGCTATGCAAAATCAAAAGAAAAAATATTGGACCGTATTTATGTAGTCTTTTCGTCTTTCTTTTCGTCTTTTAAATCCAACAAAGGCTTTTATTGCAAGTTCCTATACAACAGGTACTGTGACTAAAGAAACATTTCAAGTTAACATAGACCATGTAGCACGAGTGACATGAGTGGGGCCTGAAATATGGCAGACACTCTGATGCCCATTCTACCTATGCAATCAAAACAATCAGCAGCAGTGAGACTAAACAATATACAGAGCTACCACATCTACATCGCTGCCTCTATTTAAAAATCGGCTAGCTGTGTTCCTGAGCTGTTCCAGACTCTGTGACTGAAGATGTTGGGAGTTTGCTGCTCAGGATATAAATATGATACAATATCCAGAATATGAAAGGAAGTGGAATGCACAAGAGGCCAGAGCAGAGACTGGACAGAAATCATAAATCAAAATAAACTACTAACCCTAATCCAAGCCATTATTTATTTAAATTTGTGCACACATGCAGTGAAGAATGAAAGTCCAAACATCATAAACTGCATATTTCTAAGCAACAGACTTTACAAAAGAAACTTGTGTTACTTCTGAATAAGGCTGTGTGTCCGTTTGTAGTCTTTAAGCTGTGAAGTTGCACCTATTGGAGACTGCAGAGAGTTAATGTACTGTGTCTATTTATCTTCATCGTGCACCGCACTGCTTCAACTTTTACTACACTGCTATACGCTAAAATTCTCAAAGCAACAATTCAGCAAGACTTTGGATATAAGTATATGCATTAAAGAATGAAAAAGTATAAAAAACCGCTTGAATACATAGACTGCTACAAAACTAAGACGAATCCTATTAATCTAAAATATGTCTGCATATTCTGTATAATGTTCCCTTTGGTTAAGTTTTATTTCCCCTTTTTTCACGTATTCATTCTATTTACATTGTCAGTCAGTCTTTTTTCATGTATGTGTATTGTTTTGTGGCTTCTAAGATTCGTAGGAAAATTACATATAGAAAATAACCACAAAATAACGTTAAGGAAAATCACCAATGCACTCTTAGGCCAGTGGTAACCCAGTAGCTCTAACCCTAACCCAGCCCCCCCTATCCTTATCTCATTTATACAACTAAGCGATTAGGAGTTAAGGGCCTTGCTTGGTGCTGAAAATCGAACCTAAAATTTTCAAGTTAGCAGTCTCAGTGCCTCAACCATTGGCTGCAGAAGCCGTTAATGTTTTGGGCAAAATAGGATTATCATATTATTTAATAACAAACTTTAGTTTTGTGCAGTGCTTGAAGCTAAAATACAAAACTGCCAGTACTCCTGACACTTCTGCGTGAAAGGATACGTGTTGCAGTTAAACACATAGGCGCGGGCTGGCATGTATGTGTCAGTTTGTTTTTTGTTAAACTGCGTTGCTTCTACAAGTGTTGATTCGATTGTCGTATATACTGTAGTTGAAATTTTATTCAACAAAGAACAATTTAAATAGATGCACTGACAAATAAAGTAAAGTCAGGAGGTGGGGCATGGTATATATATTTGGCTTATGTATTTCGTCCGTCTTTTTCTTTCCAAGTTTTAATGCATCCTTTTAAAAATATGCTGACTTCACACTAGCATTTCTGCACCATCCTTATTATAACTCTGTGCTCCCTAGGGGTCACGCTCTCCAGTTTGGAAACCACTGACTTAAGATATATGTCACTACTTTAATTAGTTTAATGTTATACAATCCATTCAGACATAAATACACATTATTTATGTATTCTTATTCTGTTGCTTCTTCTTATTTTCTAATCCTCTTCTTCTTTTTCTATTAATAAATAACATCTAATTATACCCTCGATTTGTATGGTCCTCAATTTATTTTTTTCTTTTTAGGGAACAAAGATTTAGATATAAAGATATTGTTATAATTATTGTTAAGCAAATATAAAAATATGTGCGACTAAAGCTGCAGAAACTGTTAATGTGACTAGGTGTGTGGTGTAGATGGGGAACAGTTGTGCAGAACTGTAACACTACTGCCCTCTAATGAGTATCTGAGAAAATCTTATCTTACCTGGATATGGAATAATAATATATACTATTTTATGTTTGAGGGATACAGTTTGCATTAAAAGTGCAGTTCATATTACTTAGAATTAATTTTAAAATTCGGGTACGGTTTCATTATAGGATGATCTATGATGGATATATTTATTAATAATTAGTAAGCCACTATGAGAACAAACTAGTATTTTTGTACTAAATTTTTTTTTTTAATAGACAGCTATAAGATTATATTCTTTTGGACATTCTTCCCAAATTCTTCCCAGGCTCTTACATCCCATGCAGGAGGATTGGATGTGCCAGACTGTCCCATACTGTGAACTGAAGTGTAAATGAGTATAAGAATTACATTCAAATTGTATACCTGCCTTACTCTTAGTGGTCTCAGTATAGGTGGCAGACCCACTAGAACTCTGATTAGACCCTGACGAAAAGCTTGATAAACATAAATATATTAACAAAAATTCAAATACACCTTATCCAAGAAAAAAAGCAGAACTAATTTAAAGAAACTAAAGTCCAGGATTGAGTTCAGACTAGGAGATCTCCATAGAGTCAAAATGAATCTTATTGAATATTAATTATCTGATTATACAACTATACTTCCAAACACCTCTTACAGAGTCTTGCTAAAAGCACCTTTTTTTCTTTAACTGAAACCTAAATCTAATCTGTATAATCATCTCTGTGGGTTTTCCTGCTCCATTTTCAGCTGCACTCTTGGGAAAATAATCTGTATGTGGTCCTGCAGGATCTGTCAGGCCACATCTGTAGATGTGGAACATAAAAAAGTGCAGAGTATCAGCTCCAATGCAGGCAGCTGCTTCCCTCTGTACACAACACTGAGATAAGAATGTTATGTTCTGTACATAATTCCTATTGGCTTGCCTTACATCACCCTTAGTGAAACAAAATGATCTCTGAAAAAAACAACAACGTTCAAGCTGTATTTTTGCTGTTTATTAGCTTCGGGCAAGTGCTAATAATCACTTAATTAGAAACACCTTTAATAATCCAAATAGTTTGATAGCAGCACAACAGACAGACATGCGGACAGACGATAGATCTATTGATAGATCTTATTTCTCTTTAATCATCTTGTTAATAAGTATCTTATTGGTCCTATTGTAGCAACTGTATTAAAAATAGGCAACCAATAACATGGACACACACAAAGGACAAATATCCAGTTCCACATACAAGACTCACCCTGAATTTGACCTACCAATGACCTACTCTGTCTGTGATCAGGATGTTAGCATTTAATGATTGTTAGCCTAAAGATACCATTGGTAATTGTCTTTAGATACATGTTTTGTTCTGCTGGAGGAAAGTCTTTTCACACTCTTATAGCAATCATTAAGTGGTCTACATGTATTTATATTGATTTATATACTTAGTGGAAGATGTAGGACCTGTGCATACCCGGCTCACGCAGACAGAATACGTCTTTAGACAAGGTTGGCAGGTTGGACGTTTTCCCTTCCAGTTTGGCCCTTTTCAATTTTTATTGTGTGAGTAAAAATTAGCTTGATCAGGCGTACAAAATTTGGGAACAGGTTTTGAAACGTAAATTCTATAGGCTAATTATTTAACAAAACCCACGTGAGAAAGGTGACACCAAAAACAGAATGGAAATGTTCCTCCTTTCATGTTTAATGAATGGAAAGTCATCAGTGCATTCACATACTGCGGAAATTTTTTTTTTGCATCAAATCAGAGTGAAAACCTGAATTAATATTTGTGTTGCATTTCCACACTAAAGGAGTAGTCGATTTTTCCATCTCTTTTTATGCGTAAGATTTCCTGGTTGCTTTTTTTGTGCTCTTTCAAGGCTGGAAATTTTATTTCAAAACAGCCAAGCAACCAACCATTAATTCAATTCGGTGGCCTACTATACAGTACACTGAATAGTCTTTTGTTGTTTAGAATATAATACTTGGTAAAACGCGGTCTTTAGATTGCACATTTAAAAGCTTTAAAGACAAAATGTTTCATGGCTCCGCCCTATTACAACGATTTCATCAGCTTTAAAAGCACCCATTAATGTGAAAAAAACACTAATTAAACTTACAGAACATTTAAATAACCACTAAATATCACTGATTTCTATCTTGTATTGCCTAAAAAATGAAATAATGCAAGGATAATCAAAAAGGATGTTTTTCTGCAAACCATGCTGTCTATATAGTGAAGCCAGGAACTGTTCAAACAATTACGAACCTTTAAACATTTTAATACACCTCACCGGTTCGTGGGAGTGGAGAAAACACAATGACGGGCAGTGTGTGCCTACAGATGACCCAGTAATCAGTACTATGTTGAACCAGTTTTAAATTCTTACTTACTTTCATTCATTCATTCCTCTATGAAAAACAACTAAGAAAGGAATCTAAAATGTACAGCTGAGCATGTGCTCAAAGCCCCAGCGGTGACGCTGTCAGATATTAGATCCCATTCACAGCATTATAGTCAATAGCGCAGAACCACAACTGCTGAGATGACATTGTTCTCATTGTCCTTGTTTTTAAGGAAGCGTTGCTGATTTTTTTTCTGCCATAAGGTCTTTATGTTTTTTTAAAGTGCCTTAAACTTGTTTTATGTTAGATTATGTTATTTGTTTTATGTTAGATTCTTGTGACCCAAAGCTATTTGACAGCGTCAGGCATGTACATACAGTACAGTATACAACAAAGCACAGAATCAAGAGAATTGTAAAATGTTTGTAAAAGGAAGCATATGTATGCCTCCTCCTCATTGTATGTTTGCTATATGGAAAAAATCTGTGCTTTATTATGGGCTGTTATGTAAGATGGAGGGTTAGTGGAGCTGGCTCGGAGTGACCGGAAACCACATCATTCCGACTTTCAAAAAAACCTGCTCTCAACTCGTATGCAAGCTGTAAAGGTAATACTTGAATGTTCAATAAGGAGCATTTCTCGGGCCCTCTGATTAGAAAAGAAGACTTAAAAACTTAAAATTAACACCAAACATTATAACACAAAAAATTTAACAAGTTTTATCCAAATCATCACACTCACAGTAGTCAAATTCAGGTCAAATATAATGCGACTCTGCAAGACACAAAAAAGTGCCGCTAATGAAACCCTGACAAATATTTGCTCTTCTTAATTAGAAGGAAAAGAAAAAAGGCCCGCAGTCATTAAATGACAATCAATACTGCTAACTGAACATTTTGTAGTTGACTATAGTTTCACAAAAAAAAATTATAAAGCTAGAAATGTCGGAAGAGCAAACCGAAAACACTTTTTAAGCAATCTGAATGAATCATCTTGCAACGTATTTAAGTGCAGACTAAGCATGGGGTACATTTCTCCCATCCAATAGCAGCTGATGCTATGGAACTTGTTTGTAAAACTAAATTGGTTGCTAAAATAGAAGCTGTTCACTGTATTTTACAGGTTGGCTTTCAGCTTAGAAAAAAATAGCAGCTCTTGAAATGACTTTGTGAGCTTAATTCAGCTCTGCTTTAGTGCAGAAATGAAAAACACACTTGACTTTCCCACTGAATGCAGGTGTTAAAAAACAGAAACGTATGATGATACTGCAAAAGCTAGAAATGTCAGAACAGCAAACCGAAAACACTTCTCAAGCAATTTGAAAAGTATGTCTGGTGATATCTAGTGATACTAAGTATGTCTGGTGATATCTAGTGTCACTAGGGGATCACCAGACAATCTGCATTTCTTGCTCTTAGTGTCCAATCTAATGATGTAATAATAGGAAAAGCTGGTCATGAGAGTATGAGTATCACTTCTGTATTCGGTCAGTAAAAATACACTATTCGGTCATAAGATTTTACTTCACTAAAACAAACACTGTTTCAGCATGACAGTGTCCCTGTGCACAAAGTACTCAAGTGTCATGAAGACGTGACATGCTATAATTGGCTTGAAAGGGCATGAATCTTTCGCATGGAGCTCTCAGCTCAATGTCACTAACCATTTTTGTGCTGATCGCCAACATCGACTGCAACCCTGGAGCTCCTCACCCAACATTAATGCCTAATTATACTAATCAGCTTGTGGCTAAATGTGCAAATCCTCCCAACCACACTCTATGAGCTAGTGAAAAGCAGTTCCAGAAGTGTGGCGATTATTGCTGGAGTAAAAATGAGACTAAGTCTCAAGAACTTAAAATTAACATAGCATATGAATGTGATGGTCAGATTTCCCAATATGTTTATAGCTATATAGAACTAAGCAAATAGTAAAAAACTAATTTTGATCCGTATCTCCAAATCACAATTGAGGTCTTAACTTGTATGACCCTGAAAACCAGGCTGTTATAACTCAACGGAGGTTACTGCTGGCCAATGATTAAACAGAGAGTTTCAAATGAAATGTTATGAATACTTTAACTCTTTGGGAACATCAATAACTCATCAGTGTTTGGATATCCTTTTTCTTCACAGGCTTAATTAGGGGCCCCAGAGAGGAAATTTAGATGCGTTTTATAGTTTTCAATGCTGAAACCGAACCGAAAATCTGTAGACCCCTTATAAATACATCTGTCTTACATAAAATCCTCTCATACAGACACTGGAAAAACATCAAAGAGCCTCCCCACTGACAGCAGGAAATCCAGATTTATCAGGGTGAATGATTTATTGTACACCTTTTAAACTCTTTAATCTAAACATGTGCTTTGACGTGTCCCACAGATCAGTTTTAACCCTGAACTAGGATGTGTACAGGCTTTGTACATCGCTGAGTGTCTGGAGATGACCGTCAATGTAACTATATCCAGTGACATAACTTAATGCAGTGACATTCTATCTGGGAACATTTTGTGGTGACTCTGTGATGATGGGTGTAGCATTTGAATCAAACCTTGGCATGTTTTCCTTTTGGTGTGGTTTGCTGAGTATTTATAAACTTAGCATTCAAAGTTTATTATGCACCAAAACCTACATCTATCCCAAAGATCATCTTTTTTTTAATACATAGGTTAGGGTTAGGGTTATGTTAACTCTATGTCAACTCCTGAACGTCTGATGTATATGGCGCACTTAGCTGGAAACTTTCGGGGTCGTCCTCTGATTGGTTGAAGTGTACAGGATTTCCGTGCAATGTGATGTGCATGTCGTGTTGTTTCAAGGTCCGCCTTAAAAAACAACCCAAAGGCGTCTGATTGGAGAAGTAAGCTGTGGTGTTTACATCGGTGGCAATGAGCATAAATCAAGATCAAAATTTCTAAATAGTATGTAAGATTCATGGTTGTTGTGGGGACATTTCCAGGTCCCTAAACACAAAGAGAAACGCTATTGGTTGCTTTACCCGTCAGTCTTATGTCCTCTTGGATGGACGTAAGGTGTTAAAGTGCTTTAAGTGACTCTAAGATAGAAATCAGACAGGCAGAGAGTCACTGTTAGGCCCTCATCCCTCAAATACTCCAATCAAACAGATGTCATCTACTGTGAAGGAAAATGGTTTGAAACCCCAGCACTGGAGCTCCTTCACACACGGCTCATTTGTTTCCCTGAATCAGCTCTCAATGGACTTGGTTATCAGCTAATAAAGCTGAGCACAGCAAGTTTAAGGCTACAGCAGTGGAAAATGAAATTCTGAAGGTCTGAAGGACTGAAGCTGAGAACCATAGTTCTAATCTGACGAGGTGTTCGTACCTCACTGTACAATGAGTTTTAGGGCATTAGGTTTGGTCTGTAAAAGGTTTTAAAGAAAAGAAAAACTGGATGAGTGATATAAACAAAGTGTGTGTAATAGAAAGTCTGACGTTCAGTCCTGGGTGTATCACACTGTGCACAGTTAAGTCATAATTAAAGGCTATCCAGGACATAGCAGAAATTTAAGATGCATAAATGATCAAATGCTATGGACTGTAGCTATATAACAATCATAGTTTTTAGATGAGAACGGACTCTTTTTTCAGTACTAGAAGTATTAAAATATGTTATATATAAATATTCTCTTACTTGAGCAGACACAAATTAAGTTCTACATTGATAGCGAATGATCTGCTTTACCGCTGTATTCCTGTTCTTATACTTGCATAAGGATGGAGACCTTGTTTTACCTTTAGAGACAAGCAGTGCATGCAAACATCACAACGTGAGGTTTCCATGCTGAGAGAACAGTGACGCATTTAGAAAAGCTGAATCATAGTGCGAATACTGAAGGCAGAAGACAGTGTATGCAGCAAGAGCCTAAACAAAGACAAGGCAGAAGACATGAGCCTGAAAGCTGTTTATTGACCAGAAACTGGATGTTTCACTCAATCACATGCCAAAGGAACAGACAGGAAAAAGCTCTTCGATAGCAGCTAATTGTTTCATTCTGTCTGCTGCATCTACTCCTGGTTAATGATTGCCAGATAGTTTTATTATTTGTTTTATTTTTATTATTTAAAAAAAAAAGGAAAATATAATGGGGGAAGTGGTAGCACAGCACAGCGATTAGGGCTTTGTACTGCTATCCGAAAGATAGGGGTTCGATTCCTATCACCACTGCCGCAAGTTGGCACTGCTGGGCCCCTGAGCAAGGCCCTTAACCCCCAATTGTTGAATTGTATAAAGTAGATAAATGTAAGTCGCTCTGGATAACTGACAAATGCGTCTACCAAATGCCGTAAAGGTAAATGTAATGTCAGAACTCAGTATTAAGAGTTTTGCTTTAAAGTCCACCAGTGAATCTGCAATAGTCCTGAGATCCTAAGACTTTGGTATTTTCCATGTTAATTGAGTAAATGTTTTCTAAATTATTGAAATCTTGCAAAAATATTTTTATGAAACCGAATGAACCAAGTGAAACGGTGCTGGAAAGTAGAGACAAAATGAAAATTATATATATGAAAATCGATATATATATAAAAATTATATATTTTCCTCTTTTTTACATTTCTTTTATGAAAATATACAGTATCGATCTAAAACCAAGCTACAGTAAAAATATATATATTTTCATCTTTTTGACATTTTATTTCTAAAAATTATGTATTGCTAGATTTTTTTTTAAAATTTAAAATTAGTGCAGAAATATATTTTAAACAAAATGTCTATGTCTTATAACCGAGGCATAATAAAATATTTATATATAATTAAAATATTTTATTTATTCTCATAAAACGCAAAAGATTGTTTTGACTACAATCACTATCTGAAATACTAAAATAGTAAAAAAATTAGGATGCATCCTCTATCATCCCATCATGAGCTAAACAGCCCATCCATCTGCAGCTCTCAGTGTACACAAAATATTGCAAATAGAAGAAATCACATATTCATGTTGTTTCATTATTAGGTTAAACCATGAGAGACAATCTAAGCTTTACATCATCATCTTCTGTTACTGCTTTATCCTGATTAGGCTTAAGATGGAGGCAGTTACTGCCCAATACAAAGCCATGTGCACATGCTTCTTCACTGGTGGCAATTTAACATACCAGCTGGCTGGAAGGAAACAAGAGGACACTAATAAAACGAACACAGACATACATACTAGATATACACAGTTACCTAAGCTAAGGATCGAACCACAAACCGTGTGGCTGGGAAATAGTACACACACTCCATGCAGTCTCCAATACCAAATTTACCTAATAACCTTAACAGCAAATGTGAAACAATCTTAACTTTTAGTGATTAATTACTTATACACTGAAGTACAATAGGACGACACAGGCTGTCATCGCAATAAAACAAGTTTTTAGAGATCTAATTTATCCTTTTGCAATAGACAGTTTTACTGCTGCTTTTACACTCATGCGGGTCTTAGTTCAAAGAGGCCGTTGTGGTTAAGCAGTCAAGCAACAGCGCAAACTGAACTTAGATCTCTGTACATTAAACAGCTGTTTTAATCGGCAGCATTGACGGGTTCTTTTTATTAGTACTAGACAGTAGTGCGTGGCTGTTATCGGCAGTTACTAGACGGGACATGGTGTGAGAACACGGAGCTCTGACTTTTCAAGTTTTGCTTATTTTCGAATCTGCTTGCATTGCAAGTTTCCTACAGAGCAGTTTTGAAATAGCAAACTCGGGATGAGAATATCAATGCCAAGGAAAACATGTACAAAGTGCAAGGACAGGACGACATCACTGCTGCAGTAGAAGGTTAAACACTGCAGTCCATCCAAAATGTTCTCCCCACCGACTACAGGCCAAAAACAACATCCTAAACAATCTTAAAAAGTTATTATAAAGTGATAAAACTCTTTAATCTATGCAAAATATCTAGAAAGAAACCAAACTATACCTAATATATACACATAAGAGCGATAAGTATATTCTGAGGCCTAACAATAAACAATAAAAAGCTTGCGTTGACTTAACACTGTTAAACTGCACTATATTTGACACTCTCGCACTGACGCAGTGCCCTGACGTAATTCTAGACTATTAAAACTGATTAGCTTTCAGACCTTTTGGGAGTAAAGTAGAGTACTGCTACATTAGGTATTGACAGTCAATCAGTAATATTTTATACGTATAAGACGTACAATATTGTTAGCACATCTTGATTCATGATATTTGTATAGTATACATGGTATTTCCTTAACAAAAAGACTGACATGTTGCCCTTAAGTTATACGGTCTAGAGAACAATAGCGCTCCTCCACCCATTCAAGTGTATTTCCTTCCACCGCCCTTGACGTCGCCTCTTTATTTTTGTTGAACAGGAGTAAAACCACTAGGTTGTTCTTTCAGTGGATAAAAGTACAAGAAATACAGGCAGATATTTATAAACTTTCCCCACTAAATGTTTCACAGACTGCAGCACTCCGGAGATGCGGAGTGTGTAATAGGATCAGAATGTTGACGTATGACATACGGCACCTGGATGATAAAAATAAATATGAGAGGATCCTAAACAATAACTGACCTTGCCTTTACCACCAGAGGTGAACTTTTCTCTAAAACACTTGCACAGAAGTTTTTAAAAAAGGATTCTGATAAACATACCCAGTAGATGTCTGATTACCCAATATAACAAACATGCAATTGAGTAACAGCAAAATTTAACCATTTTTTTGTCTGGTTGTTGTGGCATAACATTTCCAAGCAAGCAAATGTCCACCTACATTACTGTCCTGCAGCTTAACTATGAAACCTGCTTCCTGAAATGATTAGATGGCACAGATGGCCTGTACTTATATTGCTAATAATATGGTTCACATTTTACTTGACCTGTTCTGCACAAGTACGCACAAAGACATGAAAACACATTCGGATATGGGTGTAGTGCTTTATTCTTTAACCTCTGGCAAAGTGTCCAGAAAATCACAGCTCTTCTGCCTCATCCAATTTTAGATGGAGTCACGTAATTAATACGGCACAACGATTAGAATAAAAGGCATTATATATATATATATATATATATATATATATATATATATATATATATATATATATATATATATATATATATATATATATATACACATGCCAAGAGTTTACTCTAAACAAGGAGAATCTGCTTTTAGCTATTACACAGCCCGTAGTTGGAACCAGCTCCCAGAACAGATCAGATTGGTTAAATCATTCGCCATCTTTAAATCCAGACTCAAATCACACATCTGTTGAGTTCTGCATTCACTGAATGAGCACTTTGCTACGTCTCAACTAACTATAATCGTTTTATATAACTGTTATTATTCGTTATAAATCTTTGTTTCCATTCTAATTTCTATGTTTTTAATGTTGGGATTTTTTATGATAATTTCAATTTCTCTTATATAAAGAACTTTGAATTACCATTGTGTATGAAATGTGCTACATAATTAAACTCGCTTTGCCTTGCCTTGCCTATATAGCTAAAATGTATGGACACCCGACCAGCATACCTGGTGGACGTGATTTTGCCAAGCAGGATGTGAGCCTGGATTAACATACTTTGTTGATCCTGAATCAACATTTAAATCAACTAATTATAACCATCTGCTGTCATTAGTGTGTGCCTACCAAACCTGTTTCAGACCTTTTTTGAATCTTGGCCAATATTTTTTTTATATAGCGATATTTTTGATTAAAAAAAAAACGGTGAATTTACTTTTTATTTATGCACACACACCTAAATACATTTTACTTTCTACACACACGTCTATTTTTGGTTACGAAAGCAAGGGAATTGCTCACACAGTAACTAAACTGCAAATGCATGTTGTATGTTGAGTACAGCAAATAATGTATTACATATGCCATTTAAGTATTTCATGTTTTTTTTTATTTTATAAATTACATATGCCATTTAAGTATTTCTGTTTTTTTTTTTTATTTTATAAATCTATTTCTAATATTAAATTTTGGTTTACAAGAAGGGAAAGATTCAAAAATGGATTAAGGCGGGTTGGATTGACACACACACACACACACTGATGACATTAGATGGTTATGTTTGGTTGATTAAAACGTTGATCCATGATTACCAAAAGATGTCAATCCAGAATCACATCCTATTTGGCAAAATAATGGCCACCCAGCACACCCAAGTGTTTCTTCCCAAAAACTTTTGCCATAAAGTCTATCTAGAATGTCTCTATAGGCTTTAGAATTAATATATTTCTTCTCTGGAACTGAGAGTCCAAAACATCTATCCAGCATGAAAATTCCCCCTGTGCACAAAGCCTCTGAACTCTGTGAAGACATTGTGTTATGATTAAAAAAAGAATCACTCAAGTACCCTGCACAGAGCCCTGACCTCAACCCCACTATACACCTTCGGAATAAACCGAAACGCTGACTGCACCCCAGAACATTTTACCCAACATCACGATCTGACATTACTAAGACCAAATCCTCCATTCCACAAACCAATAATTTTGGTCAAAAGCATTTAGAGAATTTGAAGTCTATTATTCTAGTTCAAATGGGAATAAATATGAAATAGGAAGGATAAAAACATCAGGGGTGTTACATAGAGAGGTGGAGATATGAATAATCCCCTACTTTGAAACGATGGCTGTTTACGTCAGAAGAGGCTAGACGCTAATATCATGTTATGTCACTTTAAGACACTAGGATGTTTGTCTAAGAAGAGATATGGTGAAGGCTGCAAGCTCAGCTGAACTAAATATCCTGATGTGAGAAAGTGTTTTAAGTGTCAGCGTTATTGTACTGAACAGTCATTAGACACTTCGTCGTAGGGGATTATCCAAACATCCAACTGGCTATGTGGCACCCTATACAGACTTCAACAAAACTGATCTTTACATTGAACGTGACACGTCTTTCAAACTTTGCTATGTGCGAAACCAAGAAAAAACAGGGCCTGTTTCCACATCCTGCCCTAGATGATAGATAAAAATGCTTTCGTGGGGCAAGTCACACACGTACTAGTGCTGATATCAAGCAAAAGTCGAAACATCTATCAAGTCTGAGTGAATCATCAGTTGTTCCACACGTTTGGGATTATGTTCTTGGTTAATTTATTAGTGTACTTCAACCTTCTTGTGATTAGGATTATATGGGCTTCTTGGGTCACATACAAACAGTCTATTGACACATACCAAGAATTACATAAACAGCTGAATGTTTTTTTTCGTAATGTCAATATTAAACCGACTGTTTAAATAAATAGAATCCGATCATGCACTTTTTATATAAAGAAGGTCAGACATTTTTTTTTGGTACAAACTTCTGCATTAGTAAAAGCATTTTAATAATAAAAACATCTGACATCCTATATCTCTACACTGGTGCTGCAAAGCGATATAATCACCTCAGAAGCGAGACACACAGGACGTCAGAGGGTCTTATGTCTGTAATTATGTCTGTAATTCCATGTCAAATGAAAACTTACGTTAAGTTATAAACAACAAATATTTGGGATATTTTTTTTTACAGCAAAAGTAATACCGGGGTCATAAATAAACTAGTTAATAGTTTATAAATGTGGACAGTTGTGGTGTATGAAACAAAATTATACATGTCTTCAGCAGGGCTGCTTAAGCAACAATGACTTCATATTTCACACCTTGAAAAATATATTCTTTGTGTGGCTTAAGCAAAATTATATGTAATGACTAGAGCTGTCACGATACGATACTACAATAAATCACAATTTATTGCAATACAAAACAAAAATGTTAAAGAAATAGCTAAAAATACAACAAATACCCATCCGGAAACACCCTTATTTTTTACGCCATGTTTGCTTCTGTGACAATGAGCGAATGTGTCAGCAACAACTACAGGAGCAGAGAAGGAAGGTGTTTGACTAAGTGTTTGAATCAAATATTAATGTAAATGTAAATCAGTTTAAAATGTAATATAAATATGTATTGACACTAGAAGTTACAATATCGATACACTATCACGGAAACAAATATCCCCATAGTTAGCTGTATCGATTATTTTTTATACAGCCCTTGTAACGATAGATTTTATTGGGATACACTCTATGTCTCTTTGTCAATCCAGCGGTTTTGTGTTTTCTTTTCTGAGAAACAACAATCGGACCTTGGTGGACATTGCATTACAATGTTACAGCGGTTTAACACTAAACTGTGCAGTGAAGGAATGGAAATCTTTTGTGGCTAAATAGACTAATAAATGTGAAATCTATGAGTGTGGAACAATTAATGACAAGTAACAAAACATTAAGTATTGCGGATTGACGTAAAATTTTAACTTATTGGTGAGGGTTTTATTGGGTGTATTTAAGTGAAGACTAAAACATGAAACATCATACATGACTAAATCACTAACTCACTTAAACACCAGCTTGGCTTTTACAATAATATTTCATTTGACACATTTCTGCTTGTCCTGTGGTGATATTTTATAGACAATTAAATTCACTCTATGGCCGTAGCGCAATATAAAGTTTTTAGCTGTAAAAAGAAAGCAATATTCAAGTAAAAGAAACATCTTTTGCTTAACACCAGCCATCTCTACCTGCACTGTGTGCTTATTGTTTATATAACCGGATGTCCTGCAGATGACACTAACATACTGTATAGTATTTCAACAGGGTACTTAGGTTGTTTATGGCTTTTTGATCAAACAATGCGCATCCACACGGGATAGACGAATAACTTTTATGTTTATCTGAGAATAAACAGCGACCGGTTGTCCGGAAACACAATGAGATGTGATGAGCGGTGATTATTATTAAACTCACCCCATAAGCCAGTCCATGTTGTTGCTGATGCCAGCCGGAGCTCCCGTTAAACCTCGCTTTATCTTATAGGATAACTCACACCGGGTGTGTGTGTGTGCGTGTGTGTGTGTGTGTGTGCGCGCAGAATGACACAGTGTCAATTCAAAGCCCAGTCAAACCGAGGAGTGGATGTGACAGTGTAGATCCGCAGATCACAATCAGTCTGCATGGCACTTCATAGACGCTGAAATCACCCCGGGTGGAATATTAAACACGATCAGCGGACGCACAAAACTACTGTGAAGTGTTTGCATGGATATGTGTGTGTGTGTGTGTGTGTGTGTGTGTGTGTGTGTGTGCGCCGCTGTCCTGTGTGCTAGCGTCAACTCCCGAACCTCTGCCACTGCAGTAACATTTTCAGCCCCGTTGCTTCATAGGGAATCCGGAAGTAAGCAAAGCACCGACTCCGTCACTAGCCGTTCCGCGTCCCCATGACTGATGTTCACTGCGCATGCGCATTATATTTACACATGCGCACAAACGTCTGGTAGTGACAGCTTTTATGTTTGGGAGTTCAGGAAGCGGGAGAATGCCATACGCGTAATTTAAGCTATAAAAAGTTATAAATAAATTTATAATTGAACATTTTTAAATGTATATATGGAGCTGTTACAACTGATCCAAAAACTTGTTTAAAACGGTTATTAGTTCGGGGTGAGATTTTATCTACTATTGAGACGATTGTAAATGGAGGTAAATCATCATTAGTTCAGGGATTTAGGGTGCCAGGGTGAACCTGTCATTTACAGAGCAAAAAGAGGGGCATTCTAAAACACGTTTTCCTCCCATATAAAACGTTATAAGGAAAAGACTTAACGTGGCTTAATGCATTAAAACACTGACTTTTTAGTTCTTGCTTGCACTGATTATTATATAAATGCCGTGTGTGCTCTTGCTAAGACATAGAAAGCTGTAAAATGAATGAAATGTGTTAACACAATGAAAAAAAAATCAGGTTTCCCTGACAAAAATTTATATGAACAGTTTTTACGCATTAAGCTATGTTATTTTTTTCATTTCTTCTGAGTTTTTTTAGTTATATTAGAAGCAAACTTCATTTAATTGGAGAAAAATAAAGAGAAATCCATTACTTCTATTCATTCATTCATTCATTCATTCATCTTCTATACCTGCTTATTCCCTAATTCTGGGTCACAGGGATCTGCAGGAGGGGTACACCCTGGACAGGTTGCCAGTCAATTACAGGGCCACACACACTCACACTCACTCCTATGCGCAATTTAGAATCAACAGTCAACCTAACATACATGTTTTGGACTGTGGGAGAAAACCAGAGTACCCGGAGTAAACCCCTGGGAATGGTAAAGCCCTGGGAATCAAACCTGGGCCTTCTTGCTGTTAAATCACTGTGCTGCCTCAATCCATTACTTTTTAAAGTAAAACTTACAGTATTTATACTACTTAGTTGTGTTCTTATTCTGATTGTATGCTTTATTAATCATGTGTTTAGTGTTTTTAAACACTGTTTTAATGCATTAAAGTACATTAAGCCTTTTCCATCTATAGGAGAGGAAAACGCTTGTTGTGTAATTAAATGCGCTGGGTTTTTATTCTGGACTTATATGTTTGTCTGTACATAGCATAGTTTTCACCGAGTTTTAAGTTAAGCGTTTTATAATGTCCACACGCACACACACACACACACACACACACACACACAAATATAGCTGAGCAGTCGTGAATTACTAAGCAGACACAGGCCCTTGCTCCCAGTGAGTCAGGGCAACAGCGTCAGAGCCTGCGCCCTTATAAACCACTCAGAGTTAGAGCCAAAAACCTTCATAGCAAATTTATAGACACAAAAAGCCCAAACAATAAAAATAAAATCACCCAAATTAAAACCTTGTTCTCCACAGTACCTGCAGTGATCCAGCAAGTGGTTTGGGGTTCAAGGTGGTGTTTCTGTGTACAGACTACAGGTGGCCGAAATTTTGGGGTAACTCAAGAACGGTGTTTCTGGTAAATCAGGCACTTTACTATTGGCCCATTAACTCATTTAACCGCATTCTGAAACCTGAATTTTACTAATTAACTAATTTGCATCATCGCATGAAAACTATTGAACTATTTATTTTATTTTATCTATTACTTCCATAAAATAAAACAATAAATAATAATGCTATGAAAAAATGCAAGAAAAACTCTGAGAAAAACCAGATGTCATTTGGAAAACAGAATAGAAGGCACTTTGACCCTAGGTCACATTCAGTCAAATATTTAAGCCTAAATTAAAAATCCAACCACAAGATACAAGGCGCAGGCGAGCTGAACACAAACGGCTTCATGATAAACTGATGGCTGCTTTTGCTACTGTTTGCGTGACTGTTTATTGATTCTGCTAATAAGAAAGAATCATAAAACTACAAGAATAATTTAGAAACACTGGCTTTTCTTTGGAGTGCTTTTTGCAGTTATAGCTGTTTTTGCAGTTGATAGCTGTTTTTGAAATTGAGGAGAGAATTTGGATTTAAGATAGGAAATACGTGTTGAAAAGTTGATCAATGATCAATGGTGGCCCAGAATATGAGAATTTATTGTCCTATAAATCCTAAAAATCCAAATACACAGGATAACATATAATACATTTATTTATTCACTAAATACCTTCTACTTTGTCTGCTGTGTTTTTTTTTATTTCGGAATCTGTCATATGTATACCATAATGGCAAACACTATTTTTTATCTAGGCATCACAAAAAAAATTAATTAATTAATATTACGTCAATTTAACATTATTGCTGGAACTGAAGAAAGCAACATGCGTTAAATATATATATATATTTACACACACACACACACACACACACACACACACACACACACACACACACACAAATATACGTGTGTGTGTGTGTGTGTGACGCATGGTTAAAAAAAAATTACAAAATCCAAAAGCTACAATTTGTTAGTATCAAAAAATAATGAAAATATTCAAAAAACAAAAGTACTTTATGTATTTAATTATCCAATAATCTAAGCATATCATGTATATTATCCAAAGGATAGCTCTGGCTTATATTTATATTCATGTTTAACTAAGAGTGAGCAATAGAGGGCAGCATCAGCTCAGTTAGGGTAATTTTGTTGATCTTAATTAATCAGGTTAATTTATGGTATATAAAAAATTGGACTAAAAAAAATATCAAACATTTATTTTATCTTATTTCAGTTGACTCTGTTAAGCACATGATTCAACAAAAAACATTTTTGATATAACTGAAAATGAATCTTTATTTATAAAGCATTTTTTGTGGGATTTTGGCAACCCAATGCCTACAACAAGCCTTTCTGTTTTTATCTTTGATTGATGAATAGTTTCAGCCATTCACTATGTACTAAGAATTAATTTGAGGAGAGAGTCAACAAGAAAAAGAGCAGATGTTGCTCTGATGTAACTTTGAAAGTTTCCATTTATAAACTCTGGGAATCAAGATGAGCCTGGAACACAACATGTCTACGGCTGGGAACAATCAAGACCTCTAGAAAACACACACACATTTTTTTCTATTGCCATAATTACATATACTACTAATATATTACCAACACTTTTTTGGAAAAGTTTTGCCCATGAGAACCAGCCAACATTTCCTCATAAGGTCAACACTGTCATAATTCAATCATTGTAAGTACACTGGATCCCAAGACATAAAACACACACACACACACACACACACACACACACACTGCTGTAAATGAATAACATGCCATTATTATTATTGTAATGTCCAATCAGATGAAGAGCATTACCAGTCATAAAGTTACATATGCAAACAAACCATGTGAGAACACATCAGAGATGATCTCAATGTCTGACTGATGCCAGTGGGGATTTTGGTGCTGAAATAACTTATAAACAGAGGAATCTGTTGTGTTTCAGTGGCAGCGTGTCATCGTGCAGTCATAGTCAGCTGCCCTACAGTTATCATAGAATTACACAAGCACTAGACATCATTTTGTCTACAGAATAACATCTACACAGAGAAAGTATCGAGATTATTTTAAAGTGGATAGAAAATTCACATAAAGGTTCCACATGTAAGTCAAATTTAGCAGTATAAATAAATATAAATAATGCACCTCGATCACTTTTGAGATCAGAAACTTAGTTACAATTACAGGAAGTATGAAGATTCATGTAAGAATGACCTGCTTTTATTCATTTTAATAAAATTGAACAAAATCCAACAACAATATTGACATTTGATCTAAAAATAAATGTACATGTTTTTTACTTATGTAATATGTAGACATTGTAGTGTCCAAAAGAAATGGTCTAGTTTGCTTGATTATTTGTACAAGTATTCATTTTTTAATTATTATTTAATAAGTCCCAATATTTCTGAATCCTACTTAAGTACAATAAATATGTTAAATCACTGAAGTATTTTCTAGCTCTAAGGCCAGATGAGCAAAACAAAGGTTTGTTAGAGAGCTAAACAAGGAAAGGGGTGAAAAAAAATTGCTAGTACTGAGGGAGAATGAAAAAGAATTCCACAGTGGGAAGAGGGGAATTTCTTTCTGCACTTTCCCACCAGACTGAGAGTGGCCCTGGTCATACAGTAGACTGTCTCATCTCTCACTGTACTGTGTGTGTATGGCAGAGTATGACCTTAGCTCTGGCGTTGTGTGACAGTCACCAGCAAAATAACATAGACTTTAGCGCTTTAATTTAATTTTTTGAGTCACCTTTCCGAGAAAAAAAATATATAAAGAGGAACCAAAATGCAGGGAAGAAATGATAAAATGTACTTTGTTTTTGTACTTTTGTACTTAATCATATGTAGTTTGTAAAAGGGTGTGTGTGAGAGAGAGAGAGAGAAAGAGATAGAGAGAATAAGCAATACAGGAAATGGATGGATGCATGTAGTCTTGTATTTGTATAAGCTTTATATTCATATAAATTTGATTATAAGATTTAAATATACGATTTCAAGTCATAGCAAATTCAAACTTTAGCATATATACAGAAAAATACGATCTTTTACTAATCAGTGTAATGAAGGCTAAATGATTAACAGGAAAGTAATTATAACCAACATTTAGAACCTCTTACTGACATACCTGTAAAAATATAATACTGCTTGTAAAGTCACGAGTCCAACTGGTCCAGCCAATGGCGCTTATATGATATGGCAGACAGCTCAAACATCCAGTCAACTCAGCAAAAGGAGGAAATTGTACCAAAGAAAAACAGTGAATTATAAGAGCAAAAATAACTCATATACTCATCATAACTGAGGTAAAATTTTAGGTCGTATTACCTAACCCTACTGTTGCTCTATATTCTTTCTAAATATTACATTAACATCTACAGCATTTGGCAGACGCCCTTCAGAGCGACTTATATTTATCTGAGCAATTGGAGGTTAGGGGCCTTGCTCAGGAGCCCAGCAATGGGAACCACTGTGCTGCTTTACCATATGTTGATATGGTAATGGGTATTAGCAACTAGTTTGTATTGTTGATTATCATGCTACTTTAGGTGAGAGAGATTTAGAATAATTTGCTTATGTTTTTCTACATTTTAAAAAGCCAGTAAATAACCAGCAGTAAGTAAACACGGTGTGTAATAAAGAGTTTATACATTTTTCCTTACTTAATTATTTTACAGATCTAACTGTTACCTATACTAGTTTTTAGAATTTTCAAAAGACTCTACGCAACACTCTTTTTCCCTTCTCTACAGAATTAATCGTATTTAAATTGTCACCTACTTAGGACACTTCTCCTTGAATGACACTTTGTGAAATGACCACTAGTGTTTGTCAGTTAAAATATATCAGTATCAGATTTATGTATAAGCATTGGCACATAATTATTAGAATAATCTAAAAGCAATGTCTAAGATCTCTAACCTTTTTCAAGGATGCAGAGGTTAAGGATAAGCCAGACAAGCTAGTGCCAGATTATTTACCCAGTTACACACCTGCTATTAGTCTTAACCAAAACCCATGACGAGCTGCATTATCTATTCACAACACGGTTGTTTCCTAACATGCATTTAAGAGATTTTTAAAATTGCATTAAATCCCAATGCGAAATCAGATAAGTAACTGTTTCAATAATTTTGTTATACTTAAATCTCCTGGCTACTAGACAGGAACATAAGTAAACATGACCCTTGGTTTGAATGATAGTTTATGTCACATGATAATATACTGAATGTGGACAAATTTGTTTATTTAATAATTATGCTAAAATAAGGTCTAGTCATTTTTATAGCTTGAAATAGTGTACTTATAGTGTGCTTTAAGTATGAAAAAATAAGACATTTACACCAGCTCATAATTTTATGACATTTGTATTTTGTTTCATCTTCACAAAACAGGTACAGGGGAGGAAAAAGCCATTGAATAGAACCTGAGGTATTTTGCGTCAAGCAGCCTAAGGTATTAGGATTTTCTCTGAAAAAGTTCGCTATTTCAGTTCTTCTTCTAGGTACGTTGCTATTTACACAACATAATAATAATAATAATAATAATAATAATGATAATAATGCAAATAATTAAAACATTTTCAGCAAAAAGGACAGCCTGCATCTTTTCATTACATGTCTTAAATAATAATCAACAATGTTTAAAAATATAGAGGTGATGAAATAAAAGGAAATACATGTAAATGTTTTACACACAGAAAAGAAAGAAAAATAACAATAACAATCACCAGCACAAGTACAAGGACAGGGACTTGCCATACAGAATAACTAACTTAGAATACATCTATAAATAAATAACCAATCATCCCATGGCAAAGGGACACTTTGCGCATGTAAAGGTGTGAAAGACCCTTTCAGTGGGATTTTCTTAAATCTTTGGAACATATAAGAAATAACAGAAAAAAGTTAATTACATAAAAAAATGGCATGTCATTGTGGAGGAAGGCGTAACAGAAAACAGAGATCAAATAAGAGAAATTGGGAGAGGATGAGAGTTGTGCAGGTACCCAGAGCTCAGAGATGGGACTTCTGTGCACTTTACCTGAGCTGAACTGGGGCGTCATGTGCCATCATTTTCACCACACCACATCACATCAATTTTGCCTCAATTTGAACCAACACAAACCTTTCTAGAAGAGAACCAGGACTATAGGGTTTTTAGGCATAGCTAAGGAATTCAGCTAATACAACATACAGTATATTCAACGTTATATTTTAATATCATCAAGTTCTCATCCTTGTAATGGTTTGGGTTCAGAAAAGGTCCCATGTCACTAGTCACTCACATTTCATTCATAAACAGGCCCAGGCTCACAATAAATAATATAAATATTAATAATAAAAAGGGGGCAAAATTTAATCCTTCAAAGTTCTTTAAATTTTCCATATGTGCTTAAAGACAGAAAGCTCAGTTTCATAAAATACACGATTTCAGGAAGCCAAGATATTATACGAATCATTTCTTAGCATTTCAGATTATACATGCTTACAGGCGTACTTTATTTCAGAGCTAAAAAATTTTACAGATTTTAATCTGAAACAGTCCCAGCATGTAAAAGTCCAGGGCAGGTGTAGTGTAATGCATCAGGGTTTGTAAAAGATTTGTGGTACCCTTAGGATGCGATGTTTCATGATCTCATTCCTAAAGTAAGAGAACATGTGTTACAAAATACCAGAAAACTACTACTTTAAACACTCACTCTCCTTTACAGTTGAAAAAAAGACGGATGATGAAGAAAAAAGATATATTGCTTGTAGTTGTGTATCCGTTTTGTGAATGAGTTCATAAATACCTTATAGTCAAAAAACCGAGGTGAACACCATAAACAGAAGGATCCACGATTATTATATTATTTCTCATTACCAGAATGAACAGATAAAATAAATTAAAACTATTATTAAGAACTTAAAAAGATCAAATGTCCGTGATAAGAGCTATGCATGTGTGTATAATATATATATAATATCTGTAGGAAAACCAGCAGCCTCATTTACGGCAGCATGCTCAGTGTGAGAAAGGTGGGTGGTAGTTTCTTTCGTGCCCACCCGTGGTACAGTGTGTGTGGGGGGGCTAAAATCGGGGAAAAGGTGAAGAACAAACACAAAAAAGGAAAACAGTAGGCACTGCAAGAAAAGTTCCACAATAGGTATAATCCTCCAGGATTATATACTGGTATAGAGGAGCAAGGGGAAAACAAAAGCTGTGCACAAAGAAGCCTTCATCTGTTCAGCACTTTATATGTGTCCGTAGAGCACCTCATGGGCTCTAGCTGTGCGAGTCCACTGAGTCTGTGGCGGAGTAATACCAGATGCAAGTGTGACTACACGACACTGAGCCATGCTTTAGTCTCAGTACACTGCGAGGCTGGTAAAGCTTTTTGTTGGAGACAGAAATTTTATGTACACTGAGAGTTTCTGTAATGAAATACAACAGTTTTGTCCTTATGTCTCCCAAACTGTTCTTGGGTGGTGATGGCTTATCAACACGTGAGACAGCATAAAGTCTGCCTCTATCCAGCTCAACTGGCTGAAAATCCATAACTAATTTCTTACAGTCCTTCACGCCAAAAAAAAAAGCAGACATCAGTCAGTTGCCACAGTTTTATTCCTCAGTCCACTCTTATCTGTAAATGGCACCTACCCACCTCTGTGTCTGCCAGTCTTATTGTACAGTGCATCTGTCAGGACACCTCAATTATCTCCATACTACCTGAGAAGCTGGACTGCTTACCAATCTTGCCAAGCTCCTCCCTTGAACGTGTATCTGAGATTCCGTCTTCAAACTCCATTTGACAACTGCGACGCTTAAACTGTTTATCAGTACCAGCAGCAGATCCAGAAGTATCCTCATGCCAGCTTGCTCGAGTCTCCCGCACGTCTCCTGCCTTTTGACGTAACCGCACAGCCTCACACGGACCTGGGAGTGCACTGCACCCCAGCGGAGCAAAATGCACTGAAGATGACCCACTCCCTGTGCTGGTCAGTGACTCGTAAAACCAGGGAGTATCACCTGTTGGTGTAACTGGCGTGGTAGCTTGTGAAGTGTCCCGATGTTTGGTCCACATGGGGCCAGTGCCAGCTACAGGCAGGCCAAGCAGCATTGTGGACTTTAGGTTCTCATCCAGACTCGGGCTCCTGTGCCCGGACAGTGAACGACCAAAGCTCAGGTTCAGAGACTGCACGGGTGAGGTGGCGCTGCTGTACTTATTTTTCCTTCGCAAACGAACCTTTGCACTGCTCTCAGCCACTGGGCTTGATGACTCGACAGAGCTGGGGCTGTCTGAACATGGAGACAGCTGGCACACACCATTTGAAGACCCTGGACTGGGGCTGTCTAGTTTGCAGAGCTTGGGGACATCCTCAACATGAGTGGGTGTGAGGTGAGAACATTGACTGGGTGTGTAGACGGACTTAATGTCCAAAGAGAAGGAGCGTTTGAGGCGGTTGGTGTCCAGGATGTGCTCAGCTGAAAGATTGAGACCATTGAAGCCCTGCTGCAGAGACGTGGGAGATGGTAACTTGGTCTCTGCCTCAAAGATCTCTGACTTGCCATCTAGTCGAGTTTTATCTGATTTGAAGGTGGTTTCTCGCTTTGTATCATCTGCTTTGCTGGGCTGCTCATTTTTGTCCTGACCCGAAGACAGCGCCTTCAGCAGACAAAGACCCTTTTCAAACTCAAGCAGCTGGCCCAGGAAGTTAAAGTTTGGTGATATTGAAGGTCTGCGATCTTTAACAAACCTGGTACAAACAGAAAAGGCATTTTGCAGTCAAAATCTTTGTCCCAGATGAACCACTATCTTTTAGACAAATGCAGTGTCTAGGTGGTTATGTTTACACATCTCTATGTGACTCATTTTTCTGACTAAGGGAACAGCTAATGTTACAACATCTTTTAAATAACATGCAATTTAAGCTGCAGAGAGTCAGAGGTAGTTTACCTGTATGCCTCATCTGATGACAAGCCCATTGTCTTCATGATGTAAGCAATAGCAATAGTGGCAGACCTGGAGATGCCAGCTAAACAATGGACAATGACCCTGCAGTTGGAAACCTTGGCTTTGTCTAAAAACAGGGAGGAAAACAAAATTTGAGTAACAAACACAAAAAAAAACAACCAAACTGGCCAAAAAAAGTACATCTAATCTGCCAAATAATGGTGTTCTTCCGGGTATGACTTGGGGGCAAGCTGCTCATTTCTCTTGTAAGCTAAGACAAAATTTAACCTCTGATACAATATCAGTTATACTTAGCGTGCTTCTAAACCTAGGTGAAATAAAACCTTAGCAAAAACATCCCAACTCTTTGTAGAACCTTACCAATGAACTCATTGGTTTTGTCCAGCCAAGGTAAGAGTTTCTCGCAATAGTTGTCATTGACAGGAATGCGCATGAAGTGGCTGTCAGAAATGAACTCAGGTTTAGGACATGTGTTGCTGGCATTAAGCACATACGTGATGCCATTCTGGGCCATTAGATCCTGAAACAACAAAGAAAATGTGTCAGCAGTTTCAAGTATATATTTATATCACATACAGATACTTGATCAAGATGGTACACATCATGGCTGGTCTTGAATTTAGAAGTTTAGGCAACAAGCCCCTTCAATAGCAAAATGTTTCCAATCATAAATCTAGTTAAGAAGGTATCTATTCTGGTGGGTGGAACCTTTCCCGAAATTTCCCGACAATTTTTCCGAAATAGTTATGTTGTACCTTGTTAAGCACATCTTTCTGGGATCCTAGATAAAGATGGGGCAGGATGCGAGTGGGGCCCACATTGGCTACCGGCAGACATGGTTGGGACAGGCTCATAGGTAGTGTGGTCACTGGCTTGCCTTCACACAGACCAGGGAAGCAGGAGGAAAATGCTGCAAAACCACCTGCCAAGAAAAAGAGAAAATAAAGGAACATTGTTAGAAACCAAGTGTACTGACCAAAAAAATGTGATAAATGTAACACTATTAGAACGAGCTAAGAATGATTAAAGTTGTGCAGTTTCCATAAAATAGCAGTGGGTATCATACCCATTATGTGAAGTAGAAGAAATAAATGCTGTTTCTTTAAAAGCTAGGCAGTTCTAGTTGTGTCACTTACAGCTCTGTTTCCTGTATGACCTAATATCCTCTACTGAACAATCACGTCAGGCTTGGAGAATGAGGGAAGCTACAGGTGGTGGTTATGTACTTGGGCCCCTAACTCTAAAGTGAAGGCTGTCTTTGACAGGCACAAAGGCACTTATAGCAAAGACACCATACACACATGCAAATGCTTTATTAACGGTTGTGTAATGCATTCTGGCATTGGATGGATGGATAAAAACCCTGGAAGTGTAAGCACATTTGCACACACACAGACACACACACACTAAGAACACAGCAGTCAGCCAGAGAATCATGACATCATTGTGTCTGCACAGGCAGGAAATCAAGCAAAAAAGCAAAAGCCATAGTACTGAGAGGAAGGGGGAGGGAGAGAAGGTCAGAGAAGTAAAATGAGTCAAGGCAAATAAAGCCGGAGCTGATGAGCAGGTTTTTAACAAAGAGTCAGCATGGAGTGGCAGAGTATGACATCATCCAGCCTGCACATTTGACTGACTAACCGCAGTTTAACAAACAGCAGCCAACAGCCACGGGCATTTCCAACTAACGGCCATGCCGAGCACCTGTCTCCCCTACTCTGTGTCCAGATACAGTTTTTGATGCCTGGCCCTTTAAGATGTTGAGTGGCAGCCTGTCTGTTTCCAGCCATTAATGGCAACTGCTGTGTCGATGACATCAGCGCAACAGAAGGGGGTTTCGCATGTCAGGCAGAATGAGACGAGCCTCTGCGGCTCGATTTGCTCTCAAAAGCCCCACTGAGGGCTTGAATGTCTTCTGCCCAAATTTTCCATAACCCCCTCCCTGTGTTGAACCTCCTGTTCACCTCTGTTTCCCAGTCTGGTCTCTCCCCCAGTTCACTTCTGTTTATAACCTCACTTGCCAAGAGGGCAAAATGACATCATTGCTTGCATGGGCTGGTCACTGTGTCAACATTTGTCAGTAATATACCCATAAGAAATAGGCCTTTTATTCCTTCCCATTTGACAACTACTTTCCCGTGAGCTAATAACAGTCATCTCTGACATTCAGTCATCTTCAATCATCTCTAAATCTGCTACCGCAAGGCAAGGTTGTGTGTGCGATGTCCCTTCAAATCAGGAATGTAACATTCCTCATCTTCCCACATACAGGGACACAGCCCTCAGACTGAAAGCAGGATGTGCAAGTCCAACAACGCAGATCAGGAACATATAGCACAGAATGAGGAAATGGCGGGAAAACAGGAAAGATCTCTTTGACAGAGAGCTCCAATGGCCTCCTTCCTCACTTCCTTACAGCTCATGTCTGATCTCCTACTTCGAGTCATTCCTAGATGAGTTTTTATATATATATATATATATATATATATATCTATATATATATATATATATATATAATATATATATATATATGTTGCTGGACAAAATACTGTGAAGCAGACCATGAATGTTGAAGGCAATGGTAGCAGTGTTTAAGATCACAGGGAACCCAAATGTCACATTGTGTTTAAAAATTAAAACAGAGGGCATTGGGGATTTACCACCAAGAACATTATAATATATCTAGTCAACAGGATAGTTGGTCCTACTCTTTGGTTTTTTAACGGCTCTTTTTTGTGCATATTAGCTTGTGTTTTGAAGTGTTTTCTAAAGAACTGCATGAAGGAACATGATGGTGTTCCTAGCTTGTTTGCCTAAATGACATATAGTCATTCTGGAAAAACCCAAGCAGCCCACAGTGGAATAATTTAAAAATTAACTGTCAAACACACATCACACACAGGGAAATCACCAAACACATCCACAGCAAAAAATACCACCTATAAATGCAGGTGAGATTATATTTGATTTGCATAGACACATATAATTGTGTGCAAATCAGGGTTGGGGTGGCAGAAGGATATACATCAGCCCGGGGCCTGAACTGATGCGCACACACACACACACACACACACACACACACACACACACACACACACACACACACACACACACACACACACTCTTCCTGTCCACCCTCTGTCTCTCTCTCTGCCAAACTCTCTCTCTCAAGTACCCCCTTTAGTATTTGGCATTTAAGGCTGCACTGTGTTGAGTACAGGCAGGTGTAGGCTTTCTATCACACTGCAGTAGTAACATGGCAAAAAATTCTATAGTACGATGTGATTTCTTAAAACTTCTTACATTTAACATTTTTGGAGCATCGTATACAGTGTTTAGATGTTTAATATATGTTAAGTACATTTAAGGTCATTTTAATACAACAGCAAATATGAATATAAGTAAATCTTGGTTTTATAACCAATAATTCTACCATAAATAGATGTTATCCTTTGTTAACAAAACATACAGAGTGTAAAGGAAGCATTTACACACAGAGTGCATTAACCTCAGTGCCTGACATCAGTCCGCTCACCCCGCGGCACAAGACCTTCAACACTAGAAGCCTTTCAGCGTGTATCTTTTCAGGCAAACTCTAAAGGCCTTTCCTCACACACACACTCCCATTCACCAGCCCCAATTGAAAAGCACTGAAGCTGAATGGAGCTCACAGAGACACACACCCCCACCCCGGCTCTTCAGCCTCCAGATGCAGAAGACATGACGCCATTGAGAAGCAGCCTCCATCTGTCCCTCTCCATCTTTGTACACACTCGCACACACACTCTTGATTTCCATCTCAATGAGGCCTGTATGACATCATAGCACACATGCATGTCACACAATGGGAAACATTAAGAGCAGCAGGGCTCGCCTCTGGTGTTCTGTGTCATGCTTCGCAGATTAGAAGAGTATAAGACCCTAAGGCACCACATAAGCAGACTATTAACTGTTGGAACTATTACAGTTATAGGCATTCTTCCTTAAAGCAATCCAGCCACCTTCTGTGTAACAAACCACAAAAAAAAAGTGACTGACTTGATAAGAGCAACCGTTTAACCGTCGCTCTGTGACAAAGCACAATGCAAATACAGCGAGTAATATAGACCTATGAGCTGCTGTTTGAACAAGACATGTCATAGTACAGAACATATTGCATGAGCTGTCCTCATTTATTTTGTGATAGTTTATCAGCATACGTAATTTCTTCGCTGTGGCTGTTTGGTAAAAGACCAAATAGACTGTAAACTGTTTACAACTTTATCTGTGTAAAGTTTAAACCGGCAAAACGGATTTTTCAAAGTATTTTTTATCATTTTAAAAAAAAAAAAAAGAGTAAAAAAAGCAAAAGGATCAAAAAAGCAAAAGCATAACAAAAATTATAAGTAAGTTAAAGAATCATTATAAAGGGAAAATATAGTAAGAAAGAATAAAGAAAGGAAAGTAAAAAAAACCCACAATAGATTTTAATAGGAAAATAAAAACAAAGTAAAAGAAAGAAAAGGAAGCAAGAAATAATTATTATATAAAACAGTATACAACAGATTAAAAGAACTAATGACCCCAACAAAAAAATGATTAGACGAGCGGATGCAAAGCTGGTTGGCTCCAGTGTGCCCCATACACACCTCGCAGCTCCCGAGCCTCCTTCATCCTGCGCACTCTGATCTTCAACCTCATGCCGGTGTGAGGAGTAGGGGAGCAGAAACACTCCTCAGGCGAGGATATGACCACTTCCAGAGACATGCACACCTTCGCATACAGAGCTCACCAAAGTACAGCAGCTCACCACATGCAAGGCATGACAGGGAAACACGAAATTCCCTGGAAATCCAGAATTTAAAAAATGGAATTACGGCTGTGGGTGCTGACTTAGCAAGGGGATGGAGGAGAAGAGCAAAACCCTGGAAGAGAGTCACACTTCTGGTGGCAAGTCCTCACTGTCGACACACTGTGTGGATCCTTCGGCAATCCTCCTCTGTGTGGCAATTGAAGGTGGAGCTCCCTATTGTTGTAAAGCCTGCACTAGCTCACTCACTCAATCGCTCACTTTCTCTCATCAACTCATTTCCCCTCCCTCTTTTTCTTGCTCTCTGTCCTGCTCTCTCTCTCTCCTCCCTGTGACCTAAGAGTGAATGAGCTCATGTACTATGAGCACAGGCTTCTCCTCTCTCTCTCTCTCTCTCTCGCTCTCTCTCTCTCACTCTCTTTCTGAGCAGAATCCAGGCTCATGCGTGAGGCATGCAAACCACATTCCTTACTCACCCAGCAAAAATGCAGCCACCTTAGAGGCCCCCTTTAAAAAAAATTATTTCGCATTGCAGTCCACCTGGCACCAATTCCTTTACAATTTCAGCTCACGAAAGTCTACATTTAAAAAAAATTAAATGCAGTGTTAAGGCTGTAGTAATGTGAGGGGACATAATCCTCAGCTGCAGTCTGCATCCATCTGCTTCATCCAGGCCAAAAAAATTACACTTCTTTATTTCCTTTGGCTAGAGTAAGTGCAGTTTTTGTCGCAATTGCAGATTTTCGAGAAATTATTACAGCATATAAACTAGTTCCTGCTATTCCACCAGTAAAATTTAGCAGCTCTATTTTATATGCTAGATTAAAGGTTGATCTTCGATGTCTTCACCTGCTTGGATAAAAGTAATAAAGATCTTTTCTTTGCTGGAATAGATTACACACCACTAAAAATTGCCCAGAGAGATGCTATCATTTGTACTTGGAACACGCTTTAAATAGAGAGGCTAGTCATTCTTTTCATGTGGCTAATTTGCAGAAACAGCCACAATCCATGCAGAGCGTTTTCAAGAACACCATAGTGCGTCAGTGCACTTCTGCAAGAAACCTCACTTTTACCATATGCAATTAAGGGAGCAAAGGAGGTAACACCATTTACAACACACAGCTAATCTTTGTGTTGTCTGACATCAGACCTGCATGGCAGCCTAGTAAAAGAATGATGGAAGCATATGGCAGTGTGCTGAGGCAGACACAATGCCGCAAGCTTCTCTGACATATATCCGGCCCCCCATAAGCTGCTCAATTATCCACAGATGCAGAATTGACTATTAGCGCTGTAATATGTGAAGTAGTAAATGAACAAGACCAAAATATGCATTTTCCGATTATTCCCATGAAACGTTTTAATTTTACGCTTGATATCAATCCTCCTGGATAGTCATCAGCCGCACATCATGCCCTTTTTACCTGCATCCACAATACAGGAAGCGAAGTTGTGGTTTGGTAGCCAAAGGAAACCGCAGCAGCATTTAAAAAGCATTAAATGATTGTTGGCTGCAAACATGGACCTTCTATTGATGTGTGTGTGTGTGTGTGTGTGTGGCTCATGTACTGTAATTGCAACAGGATTTTGTGGTGAATTATAATGAATTGTAATGAACTGCTCTAAAAGCGTGTGTGTGTACGTGGAGGAGTAGTTGTTCAGCCCTGATATTGCCAGTTGTGAGCAAATCCCAAATGTGATTGGCGGCTAGATTGGGGGATGATGTAATGGCAGTGGAGGCCCCAGCTGTCATGCCTGAGGTGTGAGCTAGTCTCCAGAGAGGGGGAAAATCTCATGCTGGCCCAGCGACTCCCATTACCCAATATGCTTTTCGGGGGCGGTGTATATACAGGGTGTGTCCACCTGTTCTTTGGTGTGTTTGTGCTTATATTTTATTGCACCTATATGCATCTTTCAAAATTCTTTTTATTGCAAGCCAAGTTGAAAGTCATTACATTAAATTTACAAACTACAACCGAGCGTCACCGTTTGAACAAATAACATGGTTACAACATAAAAAATGTCCAGTGAAAGCAATGTTAGCCATAAAATCACGGTTCAAAGTGAACAATGCTGCTATTTGCAGACATTTAGATTTACAAATCAATATAAGGATTTATACAGTGGTGCAGTAGTGCACAACACAACAACATTTAATAAGCAAACACAAGTTCACAACACAACGAAATCAAGTCACAACACAACAGAAATGTTTCCGATCAATAGGAGACTGTGTTAGCACTGAGAAAAAAAAACATTTTCTCTAAGGCACAACAAGAGAATATCTGTGTAAATTATGTGATCTTAATATGTGTAGTTGAATTTTAAAAAAATAGTAAAAAGATAATCACGTATTTTTATATTTCGTTTTTACTTATATTTACAGTCTCTGTGTGCGACAGTAAAGCTATCAGAATGTCCACTTAAACGCTTGTGCGCAATTGTCTGTTTCCATGGACCAGCACCCTTTTTGGTCGGAAGCATTTCCATGAGTGTTGTGACTTGATTTCGTTTTGTGTTTTACATTATATTATGTTGTGTGTATGTTTCTGTTGTGTTGTGGTTTGATTCTGTTTATATTTGCCTTTTAAACTTTGTTGTGTTGTGCACTACTGAGCCACCATAGATTTCCTTAAGGGACTTATGATTTATGATTACTGTACATGGACACCTTAGGAATAGAGGGTGCGTAGCAACAAATATAGTCTCCATAAGGCCTTGGTTAACACAATACGTCACCAAATTGTGATCCTGTTCAAACGGTGTCGATTTACAGGTATGCCCAATAAACTCTCAGTAGTGTCAGCAATGCATTAAACATTAGTTACCGCCCAGCGTCGTCACTCAAATGCCATTGCACTCTGGCGACCCGGGTTCGTTTCTGTCTCGGGTTGTTTCTGGTCTGATCTGTCCCATCAATGAAGGTAAAAATGCCCCAAAAATCTTTAAAAAATTATAAGCATTAGTTATCAAACTATAAATTTTACATGACATTTAAATAACCTAGAGTGGGTAAGTTAAGAATACTGTAATTTTTAGAAAACTGTAGGATCCTCCACACAGTATCATGACTTAAACCAATAATACACCGTGGAACTCCACTTCAACGTCTGTCTCCCTTATGTACACAAAGACAAGAGCAGGCTGCCAGATGAAGTCATGGAAAGAGAGAAACAGGAGCTTTGTGTATGCATAGTAGAGGATAGAGAGGCTATCGTTTTTCTTCCTCTGAACTGACGTAAATATTCAGCACATGACGAGCTGTTAGATTAAAAAAAAATAATTAATTGGGCTTTGCTGCTAAGTTAATTTTCGAAAAAAAAAAAAAATTGGCAGTTTAAAGTCCACGTCCCGATGCTGTACAGACGACCACCTGCTGACAGCATTCAATCCAAGACATCTGCCTGCACAAATGCATTTGCTTCATGTGCCAATACTTTTATCATCCTTCACATGATGATCTGCACCAATAGAAATGCCAGGCAGACCTACATATGACACTAATGATACGCATCTTAGCAACAGTATGAGGTCACACTTCTTACGCTGTCCGTTAGGATTGCATTGTTAAAACCTTCTGCACATGTTTCTAATTGATTAAGTATTAAATCACGACAACAAAAGACAACTGCTTCCAGAGTGCCTAAACCTGGATATATTTCCTTTACTTTTATTTCCTCAGACTGTGAAAGAGATGGTAAATTTCTTAGACAGATGGCTTGTCTGTCACGTTACATCCTAATGACCTGAAAAACACTGTTCAGGCAAACCGGAGCTGACAGCAGAATTACTCCCTGCCTCCTTGTCTGCTATCAGCTCCTTGTTAATTAGCCACCCGTCATTCTGTTCTGTTATGCCAGCCCACCACCAAGACCGGTCATGTGGTCTTCAATGTTATTTAATTTCGTTAAATTGGATTTGTATAGAGCTTATAACGATAGATATGTTTATAAAGCAGCTTTACAGAAAACAAAAAAATGATTTTAGGAAGAAACCCTAAAAGGATACCATTCTCATCTGGGTAACAGCGGAGTTTGATTAATATTGTCTTGTTTACATGCATATATAAATCAGTTTTTATTTTATTTGTAAGTTACACACATACACTTGTACACAATTACTTGGTAATATTTTTACCCAACACTTCGATTTTTACCCTATATCAGAACAGCTACCCGAAGGTAGACATTCAAATTTTTTTTTTTTTTGCACCACACACACACACACAAACACACAGAATGGAGCTATGCTCTGTGGATTTACACCTGCACGTATAGTTAGTGTAATTTTGATTGACAGGACTATGCCATCACTTCCAACCTCCAGACAAATTTTCAACCTTCAAAAGAAAGAACTAATGATCTTTAGTGTCACTTGACCTATTTACATACTGTGAGTCTCCTACACAAAAGAAAGTGATACTAAATATTTTATTGTCTATATAAAGGAAAAATAATAGTCAGAGCGATACTAACAGATACTGATGAATACTAATAGATACTAATAAATACTAATAGATTTCGGACATTACAAATATTAAATTACAGCTAACAATTTTGTTGCCTTTGGTTATTAGGAATTTTGGTTGCTTTATTTTGTAACCTAGTTTATACACCGGTTCCCAAACATTTCCTTTAAACTACCCAAAATAGACATTAAAATTATTTTTAACCCTGCAAGCCCCCCCCCCCATCAGAAATCCCGCTTAAAATGTAAAACGTAGTCTTGTAATACAGATCTATATTAACATAAGAAATATTCCTTGCAATGAGTTATCAGTCTAGCGGGAAGTGTTGTGTTGTTATAGGAAAATGTCCCATGATAGGCTGGTGTGATATTGTCAAAGGGTGTAGCAGAGAAGCCTGGTTTACACTTTTCCAGCTGTATTGTTCACACACACTTACTATAAATGTACTTCTAGAACACATGAAATTAACATTAATTAGATAGCACATTAAAAAGTCAAACAACACAGGCCAGCAGGTTTTCAAGTTGAGCTGTAAAATGTTTAGTGGTTTCATGCACAATGATGTTAAATGCACTCACAAGCACTGGTTTTAAGACGTTTACAACGGAGGCTTTTGTATCATCGGTCGGACATAGTAAAGATTATATTTTTAACTGAAATGAATTCCAAATGTGCCACAAAGAAAATATTTTAAATTAAATTACTGACACAACATTGCTAATAAACAGCCTATAAATCTGCTTATCTCATTTCCCCTTAAGTCACACACTTGCACATTAGCTAGATGTACAATTCCCCGTTTATCTCCACAGCTTTAAAATGATAAAGGGACTATTTGTGGCCACAACAAATTACTAAGACTTCTGTATATTTTTAAGTACTTCCCAAAAAAGGACGGGTGAACAAAAATTACAGGTCTCGGTTCAGTTCAGACTGCTTTAAGCTATTTTTCTAAATAAAGAATATGAGTCTTCATATCACAAGCTGTCACACACTTCCCAGGCTGGTAAAGCCTCTGATAACGAGTTACTGTTACACATCGTTATGTGTCATATCGGAACTTTTCCTCTGTGAGTCAGAAACGAGTTTCTCGTTTCTATTTACAAACGCCCAAACCGAATAATTGTGAAAGTCACAGTATTTTTCACCAACATATCCTGTGCTAAAAATAATAGCTTCATTCTAGTTCTATTTTTAAATTGAACTTACTTTCCCAATAAAATAATAATAAACAGAAATAAAATGTTTAAAACCAAAAATAATGCATACTACAAGCTATAACACAAAAGAATAAAAACTATAAAAACATTAACCCCTCCCACTCCAAAAAATTTAATAACTTTAAGAATCCTCTTTTTTAATTATATAAATTAAATGTATATGTTTAATTAATCACTTAATTAAATGTATATCTTGAGTATCAACCCTCCAAAAAAAAATTAAAACAATTAAAAAAAAAAAAAAAAAAAGTTAACCTGTTTGGTTATTTCCACCAGATATGTATAACTCATACTTCTGTGCTTCACTGAGGACGTAGTTTGTACTGGATGTAATTTGTCTGTGCTATTTTTTTTTTTTTGGTAAGACCGTAAACAGTAAACACTACAAAACCCAGATGGAAGAAAATAAATCATCTTGGCATTGTGCTGCATGAGGTAAGGTCTATAGCTCTCAGTGTGTCTAAAGAGGAAAAAAAAATCTGTTAGTATGATAATTAAGTCTGAGGTCAGAATCCAGAATAACAGCCAGGCTTTGTAATTCAGATTAAAGACACATTTTCAGGGTTCTTTTGTTGTTGTTTGTTTGCAACGAGAACTTTTATGGTTGTTTTTTTTTTCTTAAAGTGAAATTTTAATCTGTGATGTTTTAAAGCACAATCATTTAATCGGGGTAACAAATTTCTGCGTACCCCTTTAAGGTACTTTATAAAGAGGTTCTCTTTCTATTTGCATGTCTGACTAATAGGAAAATACTCACTGGTTCATTGCTTAGGTAAATTTGAAAATGACCTATTTTACCTATTTTACTTGAGTTTTAAACACCTAATTTAAAGTTCTTAATGAAACACAGCAACGCACTTAAGTTGATTCGGCGATGACATCACAGCTGTGAAAACCGAGTTAAACGAATCACTAGGAGCACTAACAGAGTAGTGCTAAAGGGGGAAGGGTGGTGATGACATGATTAAGAGGTGAAAAGACCACATGTGTTAACAGATATCACATGACAGCTCTGACCTTTTCTGGCCAAATCCAGACATGTTATTGGCTCACATTTAAGATGGAACATAAGAATAATAAAAATGTTTAAATATTAAGAATAGAATTAACCTTTCTCCTTTTAAATTTAATTTGACTAAGTAATATTCTGGTGACATTACTGCAGACTGTATTTATACTTGTCTTTCAGCTGAGAGGCTGGGCTCGTTTGTTGGTTTTAAGCTGAAGTCAAGCAGGAAGGAGAACGAAACATCCCGCTTCCACTCGAAAGCCATGATGTAATGTGGAGCAGAGGGGAAAAAGTGTCCGGAGTGTTACACAACTGGGAGGATGAGCTAAAGGGAGGAGGAATACTATCGAGAAGACTCGAAATGATGACAAAGTCTGCATTCTTCACACAGGGGCCTTGGGCCAGAGTGGAAAGTCCAAATTTAGCTGAGGATGGAATGGAAAGATCTCTTATCAGGAAATGAGTGTGAGGTTACATCAACAGTGCAGTTTGTTTCAGTAGCAGTAAACGCTAAGTGCACCAGTGTGTATTCCTGTGTTTTGCTGAACTTTTCCTGGAATTTACTGATTGTTTGAAGATTCGACTGACTTCCAAACAATGTTGCTATGATTCCACAGCAGCTTGTAAAAGACAAAGGCAAACTTGGGAAAATGGTAACATTTATCATAATTAAAACAATAACCAGAAACTGAATTTAGAACCTAAACAAAACCGATGCAAAAGCTTTTATATATACAAGAACTATTAGACAGAACAGCTTGCAGCTATGCTGAAAGAGAGAGTTTCTTTTTGCAAATGTAAAGTTGAGGCGAACACCCTATGAAATGGGAAAAGGGCCAGTGTGTGCTCAAACACAGCTTCCTACCCGCTGGAATTTCATGAAAGGCAGTAGTACAGGAAAAGACATGCAAACTTTGGCAAAATTGAGAAAAATGGAAGAGCTTTAAACGTAAGAGAAGAAAGCAGTGGAAAAAAAGGAGTGTGGTGGATTCACGTCATGCAGAAAGAATTTGGCAACACCAGCTGCTCTGACATTTATTTAGTTCTTTATTTAGTTTCTGGGAATTGACATAAGACATATAATTTGAGGCCAATGAGCGTGCAGCGAAAAAAAAAAAAGAAAAACCCCAGAAAAACAGAAGGGTATAAAGGGCTATAGGGCGAGGACTAGACTTTTCTGTACACTAATGGTGTGCATCCAAAGTGTGTTTTAGCATGCATGTGAAAATGTGTGCAGGACACTTGAATGGTTGTAGTGTGGGGATCAGACTGAAAGGTCATAAACCCTTTAACCTTTCGCTTTAGGCAGACTGAGGGAAAGTGTGTAAGGAACACCAGTTAAGAACAGTCTAGTGCACAAACTAGCTGTCAGGCACCAGATGTGATGACCACAGAGGCATGGACTAAAAATAGAGCAGTGTTTTCAGCAAAGAAAGAGAGAGAGTGAGTGGGTGTTCACAACAACACAAGCATGAGCTCCTCTTGGGAGCTTACCTCATCACCCTAATGGCACCAGTGGCTCCTTCTCAATGAAATCATTGAACAGACCACACAGCACTGGGGCAGTAATGGATAGTGGCTTATGTAGACACAGGAAGTCAGGGAGGGAGACAGAGATCATTTTGCTTCCCTTTCAACAAGAGGGCTAAGGAAAAACTCTAAAGCCCAGACTGATTCAGGGAAACCTATAGTGTGATATAATATTACTCTGAACTAAAATAGCATTTTTGTTAAAATGACTCCAGATTCAGTCCTAACCTCCTAAAGCCTGCCTAAATTATCATTATACTGTTTATCCCTAAGTTTAACAATCGTTTTTGCTTACCATAAACAATTTAGTAATGCCTATAATTAGAGTTAGGTTGATAAACAATATCATTTCAAATTCAAAAACTCTGGACATCGGTTTCACCGACCTCCTGGTGGGACACTGCGTTCAATTAATGAAATCTTTGTGTCACACAGTACAAGAAAAAGATAGATATGTTACATGATTTTTTGGAAAGTTGAGATTCTCGTGATTGAATGATCCAAACCATTTTAAGATACAATGACCACAGCGGGGACAATTGGTGTCTTTGTCAGACTGACAACATATATTCTCAAAACTGTAGCTAAAACCTTACCTGTACAGCTATTAAGCCATGAAATACTTCATCCACAAGCTCAGATCGTGAGCCGTGACGTCTGGGCTAACATGAGGCAAACGCTACACAAAGCAAACAAAATGGCCGCTGCACCGGACTAGTTTTTCGTGTCCTTTTAAACATAGCATTTAAATGCTTTTTTTAAACATTCATTACAGCAATCGGACAGCTTTTAGCACATAATATTAAGTTGTGTTTATTTTATTAAGTTGCCTTTAATTTTAAGGCCAAATATTTTATCTGTTTTTATTAATAACTATATTTTAAAACTTTATTATTAAACCTTCTTATATTTGTGGCTTCGGTCATTGTTGTGATACACTTTCAAAGCTGGCAGCATTAACAATTTATATATTAAAATATATAAAGTTATCGATCAATATGGAAAAAATGTATTAAGATAAGAATTTTTGCCATATCGCCCAGCCCTATCTATAATCAGTTATGTCTTGAGGGGACTTTAGGAAGAAACCAGAGTACCCAGAGAGAACCCTAAAGTTGAGTGAACATACAAACTATAGGACAAACAAATGTATTAAATTCCCCCTACCTAAAAGATAAATGTACTAACCAATAGAAAATTTAAAAAAGGGTTAGTGCAATCAAAACCAACTCCTAATATTCAAGCTTTTTTGTACAAAATAACATTGATTTTTGTAATACAAACCATTCTGATTGTAATATTTATTTATCAGGGTTATCTTTTTAAATTTACTGTTATTGTTAATGTTAACATAACACATTGGAATTAAAGCTATGAGTTTTCTGTGATAACACACAAACCCCTGCTGGTCTGGGAAATTTACTTTCAGCCGGATTTTCACGTCATACTCAGAGGCTTTACAATTGTATGCAAACGAGGTAAGTTTCACTTTTCGTTTTTCCTCCTTGTTACTCGTCTCTGTGTCCTGCATTTACATAGAAAAAGTCGCTTTGTTACTTGCTAGTGCGAAATATAGGTTCCTGTCAATGTAGTTGTTTCTCAGGTGGTTGACAAATAAACAGCCCCAGGATCTGCTGCTTCTTGTGTTTGAATGTAAGTTGCTGCATTTTATAAAGGGTTACGGATCAGGATAAGTGATCGGCATACAGTGACATAAAAAGTATGTTAGCATTCACAAAACGCACACACTGTGCACCAACTTAACACAGACGGTGAAACTGGTAGTGGAATAACACGAAATAACACGAAATACAGAGGACATGAAAAATGATTTAGATTAGATTTAACATTTGGCCTCATCAAAGTGAAACTTCGCATTCGAATTGAATGATCTATGTGTAATATTCTGTCATCTCTCTGTTTTCTTTCTGTTTAGCATTAGGCAGGGTGACATCAGAAGGTTCTGTTGTGCAGAAAAGCCAGCTGCAGAATAAAAATGATCACGATGCAGGTCAAACACCAGCCATTTAACACAATATATGACAACACTACCAACACCTAACTAATGTGGGATTACATTTGGTTTCCCAAAAGATTTTCCTTAAAATCATCATTTATATCTTAAATTTAAATATTATTTGCAAAGCTGCACTGTCAGACTGCTAATTAAAAGATCGGGGTTCAATTTCCAGAACTACCAAGTGGCCCCTTAACCCCCAATTGCTCAGTTTTATAAAAAATAGGCTTTGGATAAGTGCGTGTGTCGTAAATATAAACGATAATGTCAATATATATAAAACAAACAAATATATTTAAACTGAACTGAATATACACAGACACTCTGGCTTAAATTTAGGCACAAAAACACAAGCAGATGGTAGCAGAGTGGTGGGGATTAAAAACATTCAGTGCACATCTGTAAGATATAGATACCCCCCCACACACACACACATACACGCAGGACCTTGATGGAAGGTCACACACATTAAATTAAATTCCATCTGAGTGAGGTGTAAAAGAGCAGTGCATGTGCTCTTTAGTGTGCACTGTGTAAGTGAGTATTAATACACACATGTTCATGTGTTTTTTCGTGTGTCTTTATACTACATAGTATAAAAAATATAGGAGATACATTTGAAGATGAAGTTACAGTTAAATTTTGGTAATTCCACAGGGGGTTAAAAGAACAAGTTCCTATGCAGTTGTACTACAGTTGTTAATTACCAGCCTGAGAGGAGCGTTCAACTACTTAGGCTTCATAAAGTCTGGAAACTGTCAGCCCTGTCAAAAATATTATAGCAATGTTTATTCTGCAATTTATTACCCTCAAGTTAAAACTGAAATGTAATCTGGCTAGAATTAAAGTTAAACTGATCAGCAATATTTAAAATGATTTGTGTGTAGCAGTTAGCTACCCATTCGCTAATATGCCCTCAGGAGATTCAACACTTTCTTGCTATTCTGATGCTGACAAGTTAGACTCTCCTAAGGCTCAATTTTAGCCTGGATATTTTATCAGCTAACAGGCTAGTGTAAACGATGGTAGCGAGACTATGCTGCTGACTTTGATGTGAGTTTATTCATTGCAGCAGGTGTGTGTCTGAAGACATAGTACAAACACAGGCCACAGTACTGGCCAAATTAGTTACAGCCAGCAAACATGATGAGAACATTAACAGAACATTAACATTTTTGAGCAAATAAATCAAGTATACGTGGTCTTTTGATCTATATTAGCAACAACCACAAAAGTCATGGCCTGTTCCTCGAGTGTAGATGGCGAGACAGTGGCTGCAAACAACATGGCCGCCAGAGGAACCTCCATGAAAACCGGGCTTAATATTTCCACATAATATTAATACAAAGCATACACAAGCCTACAAACAGTGGACTGAACCAATTCCCTGGGATTACATCATCTTTTCTTTCAAGCTCACATCAAAGGCGAACAAGAGGTGTTGCATGATGCATGCGGTCCTAACATGGCCTTAATGAAACCAACATGCTACCGAGTCTATCTTTTAACAGGGTTAGGAGGGTCAGGGACGGAGGGATTCGGGATTAGATAAATGGCAAATAATCAGGGCACGTCGTGTTCAGTCTGAACCAGGGGCTTTCTTTCTTATGAGCTAACTATCATACAAAACCAGACTAGTTTATTCACCCCCCCACCACAAAATGTCCACAAACTGAAAGCCAACTCAGTCTTCCATTAACTTCCATTGACCTCATTTTTTCCTGAGGCTTTTGGGGTGCCCCCTTCCTGCTGGCTTTCACTTTTAGAGATTATCGTTCTCTGTTGGCATGGAAACAGCAGCCACTGAAATGGAATAAGTGCGATTCTACTCTGTACTGTGTCTTACTGTAGACCGGAGACATAAAGCATGAATATAAAACAGAACAGAGAGTGAGAAAGAGCAGGCTTAGCATATTTAACATGGCATATGAGAAACCAGTGAGATTTAAGAGGGCTTTGTGGAAAAAAATGTGGCTGACTGACTTCCAAGTCCTAATCTTTCAAACTGAGAAAGACAAAGGGTGAGCACACGCTAGTGTAGATTAATGCAGAAATAGCTTTGCAATTTCTGACCTTTTTTTAAATTCTGACTTAAACAGCTTTGGTTTTTTAGTCTTGACATAGTTGGAGCAGGGTTTGGAAAAGGCAAAAGATTAGATGGCTTTAAAAAGAAAGCCTCAATCTGTTAGTGGAAGTTTTATTCAGCATAGTACAGTGAAAATGTTACAACTGTGACACAATACATCACCAAATCACCCACAACAGACATGATTGGAGACCAAAAATCGCATACTCCCATGCTACGAACTAGGTGAAACAGAGTACGCGAGTAGTCTGTCTGAATCCTTAGTATGCAAATTGCAGTACATGAAAGGTTCCCGGATGCTCTATTACTTCCACCTGGATTTTTAGGTAAGCATACAATGTACACTTTACTTGACTTGGCACTTTTTAATACTTTAGGCATTAAAAACTTAAAGTAAAAAAAAACATTGTTCATTGTAGATAAATTATTCCTATTGAACATTAAACATCATCCAACTTTAAATTTACGCTGTGGTGGTGTTGTAGGTCACTTGTCAATATCAAAATGGCAGATGTAGTAAGTCTGAATTTTATTCGTACTTTACGCAACTATACCACATGGAACACACTTTTAAACGGTCGGCAAGTTTGTACTTACTTAAATGTAAAAGTAGTATGTGATTTAAAAACATGATAAAATGTACATGACAAGTTAACATAAGGGTGTGAGTGGGGGAAAAAAAGGAAAATCTGCAATGTATACTGCTACAAGAGTCCATCTTTAGACAGAATGAATAAAATGGTCAAAAATGGTCATGCTCATTCTCAGGATGAGCCTTTCCTCATTTTCTAAATTTGGCGTTAGCTCTAGCCAATACTTTCTAGCAAACAGAAGCAGACAGCTGGCATAAAATGGTCACAAAATTCTTAGGTCATCATCATTGCTATTTTATTCTTGTTGTTAAACGAAACAGATTTAAACAATTTTTTAAAGACTGTGTGCTGTTATGTTAACAAGGAAGGTTGCATAAAGTACTAAATGCAAGCAAACTGTGATATATTGTTTTGTTAAAACATGTCTTAAACTTTCTAATTACTGTCTTTAAACTAAAAGTTAGATTTCTCTTATTTCTTTTACTGGATTTAAGCTAATTATTTGAAAATTAAGTCATTTTTTACCGTGTGTGGTTTAAGTACCCATTTTTCTTTTACATAAATTAGTTCTGTTGATATGGTGTTTTATTATGCAGTGTTATTTAGAATGTTCAATAGTTCACACTGCAGTTACATTCTTAATCGTTTATTACTTTTTTAATTGTGTTAGGTAATAAAAAATGGTCAAATTTTAGTATCATTCTAAACATGAATCTTTACTAACTGCACTAGTCTGAAGTCACTCGCCTTGTGCAGTGACATCATCTGACACATTGATGTACCAGGATCAGGCCTCTGGGTCAATGTGTATTCTTAGTGCTGACATCAGAAGTGTCATGTCATACTAGTGTTACTAGATAAACCACAGAAAGTTCAAAGGGTGAACTCAAGGGCAATTCTTTTTATCAAATACATGTTAGGAATAATTACCAAGGCCTCAACTCAGTCACCAAAGTGTGAAGGCTGTGTGCACAAAAATGGTGGGGAGGGTGGAGATGAACAGCCAAAGCGCGGAGAGCTACGGAAAGTGATCATTTAGGGAGCCGTGTGAGCACACTTAAGAACTTTATGTATTCAAAAAAATAAGAAAAAAAGAACATGAAGAGAAATATTAGATTTGTACAAGTTGGTGCAAGCAGCACCCTCTATTGGTCAAATAGCTTTATACAGTCGACACTCAGATAAACAAGATCAGCACTGGTACTGTTTAAAAAAAAAAAAAAATCATTGTTGCATCATCACCTGTAAGCAGAGACACTTTGTGGAACGTTCCATCCAGCTTACTCAGAAGAATGTGGACAAAGCCGTCTTTGGAAAGCTGACCAGCGTCCTTAGTGCTCTGGTCATACACCACCACCTCATGTCTCCTGCTCAGATCAACCTGCAATGTACACACAAAGGGTATTTAAGAAAAGAAGCGAGGACTGGAAAAAAATGAAATGCAACCTTCATATGTGGTACAGTTCTCATTAGGATTAAGTATCCTGCAAGCACTCTTTCATGCTACTCTTTATATTCCATATTATGAAGCTTTAGTGCAATTTTAGGAGAAATAGGAGAATGCAGTATAATTATAGGTTCTAATTATAATATCAAACAATGCTAATTAGAAGGCAGGCTTTACACAATGTAAGTGCATGTGCCTATGTGTGTGTGTGTGTGTGCACAGTGCTAGCACTAAGCTGTGTGGCTAAATGCTAACCCAGCTGCTTCGATGTTGTCAGGCAGTTTTTAAATCATGTGACCGTCAAGCAGAGCTGCTGTAGAGTGACTCAGTGTATAACATAGACAAAGAAAAGGAGATGAGAGGAAAGAGATGCGAGGTAAGAGGGGGAAAAAAGAAGGAAAAAGAAAAGCGGAATGTAATAATAATATATAAAACCTTTATCAACCACAACAGCCTATTACAATTTGGGACATTCAAATACAATTAATAATTAAATAAGTAATGATAATAAAGCAAACAAACAGATAAGAAAAGGAAGAATAATAGAAAAATGATAAATAAGCAAACCAGGTTAAAGAAAATGCTTAAAAAAAAAAAAAAAAGATAGAGAACAGGAAATATACAGTTAAATCTTGATTTCTACTGGAATATGAATATCCTCATTTTTGACAGAGCTGTAATAATTAAACAATGGCCAGTCATGATCGATAACAAATCACTGTACGGGTGTGTCTGATTAGCATATAAGAAGCAAGTGTGTACTTATGCTGACGCAGCAGCCTTATTAGCTGCAGACTGGCAAAGTGCCCCCAAGCGACGTCATCAGCCCAAGGTCAGACACAGATGCCAGATTTTTAACCTGCCCTTGCTTAACCACACAGCTATGACCACAGAAGGTTTAATAAAGTATAATTTAAAACAACCTTCTTTATACTTAATACCTCTAATCATCGTGAACCACCTAAGTCCAAATAAAATACTAGAATAAACAGTGGCGTGATATTAGAAGAATTTTCTTGTTCTTTTCACACTTCTACTTTCCACCCACCTCCCTGTTGGTAACAACAAGGTTCTCCATATTAATTGGATGAGCACTAAATCGACTGAGTGACATCATGCGCTAGGGGATTACAGTCTGTCTACTCTGTGTGGCTTGGCCTTCTTGCGTTTACATAAGCAAAGTACATCCTTAAATGCCAAAATCCAATAAAAAACAAACCACACAAAGGAAAACACCAGCATTTCACATACTAAAAATTACTGCAACGATGTTTTTAAAAAAAAATTAATTTGGCTTTAACTAGCTTCCTGCTTCCTTATAACACTTCCTGTATTGATAATTTATTACACAGAGCAGTTTTATGACATCAGTATGATTTGCTGACTATAAATCCGATTTAAAAATATAATATAAATACTAACATGGGAAAAAAAAAATACATTTACAACCACTGCTGTCATAAAAAAATGATGAAAAGACATATATCTGTTGTGCTAATCCTCCTGCTCTGTTAGCACACGGGCTAAAAAAAATACCCTCACGCTGCAGGAGAGATGTTTGCATTATTCAGAATGCCTTTCTGAAAACAAGCTCACATCACATGGGCCTTTGGCTTTTTACTACAATCAGTCCTGACCATCAACTGCAGCAAGATGCTGAAGTACAACACAAAATGTACACTAGCAGGCCCCCTTATTACCATAGAGAAGCTTCTAGCACACAAACATAGAATACACAACAAGCATTTAAAATGAAAGGAATTGTGAAAAAAAAATCACACAAGTTAAATGAAGAAACCACAAAGAAAAAGCCATATAAAGCAACACATCATTTAACCTTACCTGCAAACCTACATAACTGTTTCTTTGCTAAACAACTGCCACAAAGTGGTCTAAAATGTTTGCATGTTATAGAATGAAGTTATTCCTGTACAGGAACTAAAGAGGCCCAAACAGCATCCTAAGTTGCTCTTATTCAATTTTGTTTTTTTTAATGTGGCATATTGGAGGAAAAACACATGGATTATTTTATTTTTGTATGTGGAAATAAATCGAATATGTATCGGATACGTGCATTAGTGTCTCCGATGCAGACAGACAGATTGGATTCACCTGTCAATGCGAGTGGAATGCCATTAAATAAGTAACAGCGGAGCATGACGTCAACTCAGGTGGACACAGAACGAAGATATACAGTACATATAATTTAGAGCAACTGTGCATTTTGATATTTATTATTTTTGGTTAAATTAAAATCTGTTAAGTCAGTAAACATAAAAAAAGAATATATATAACTTAGCGATCGGCGCTACATTTGCCCAGGCTGTAACAAGGACTTCACTCCTTTTTTCTCTCTCCATCTAAAAAAAAGGAACGGTTTTGCTGACCTTTAAATATCATGCGGAAGTAACATACTGAATAATCATTTCATCTTGGTTCATTGCGTTCATCGATTATCGCACTATTTTTACTTCCTTAAATTCCGGTCGGTACGTCCACATAAGGCTACTTTGCTGTTTATAGTGTAAATGCAGATATCGGACACGGGTCAGTTTTAAAAGAAGATGTATGCAGGCCATCAAAAAAAAAAAAAAGATAAAGTCACAAAATCGGAATTGGCATCAAGATCTGCAGTGTAAATGCAGCCAGAGTGCGCTATTCGAAGAACTCAAAGTCTGCTCAGAGTCATGATTTTAATTTAACTAAACTTTTGGGATGAACCAGAACAATGAATGCAGAGCTTCTTACCCAACATTAATAGCTGAATTCACTAATACTATTGTGGCTGAATGAGAAATTCTCCAAAGCTATGTTCTAATAGCTATTAAAAAAAACCTTAACAGTAATGTGGGTAATTTACAGGAGTTAGAGTTAGGCTAAATCTGAAATGATGTTAAAGAACAAATACACATGGGATAAAACACCAACATGGATAAAATACCAAGATGGATAAAATGAATAAAACGCCAACATAACGGATAAATTACCAACATGGATAAAATGGATAAAACACCAAGATGGATAAAATGAATAAAACGCCAACATAATGGATAAATTACCAAATGGATAAAACACCAACATGGATAAAACACAAACATGGATAAAATGGGCAGAAGTAAATGCTTCTGTCCAAATCATGTATATACTTTCTGGCTGTATCACTGTAAGTCATGCAGTATTCACATAGTATTCCAAATCAATAGCTCTGCATCAATACTGGCTTCAACACATCAATAAATATACTTCATTCAGTTTCTGCGCTCCTGTAAAGTGATGATTGTATAACAGCTAACAGCATAAAGCGGGTGGGTAGCACGCTACTGGGAAACATCTGTACTAAGCTTGCTGCGATAGTTGGTGTTGATGGTGTGCCAAGCGACAGTCACATCAGGTCACAGGCCATTAGCAGCAGTCATATTTCATTGATTATCTGAGGTAGTCATTATGTTAATAAACATAGTGTGTTTAATATTGTTGCAGACTTGCCAATCACCACTAATTTGAAAGTAAAGGTAAAACACTAACAGTCATTTATAAACTAATTAACAATGAAGGAAAGCAAGGGAAGAAAGGGAAACTCCAACAAACACCTGTCCACCGCACACCTCCCACGGTGATGCTGATATCACATGACAAAAACTGGTGAGAAATATTTATTACAGTCACAACACAAAGGTTTTATTGGCTGTTTTATTTTCAGGCAACCAACAGAAGGTCACCAATGTGATCCATTTTATAATTAGCATGTGTCATTGCGATGACAGTACTACTAAAAGACAAATTTAACTGTAATTTATCTCTCACAGGTCATGTCAGTTACAATTTCACTCCTTTCCTTCCTCTACTGTGCGCTTTAAGGACAAGTCAGTAAATCCTAACCGACAAAAAAGGGGTTAAAAGTCATCTCAAATGCTGTAAATTATCACAGCTGGCCACATCGATTATAAATTTGCTGTTATTTCTAAATTAAAACCAGAGGCTTACATTTGCTGACGGCAAGAGGAAAATTCATTTCTTTTGTACTACAAAAAAGTTGTGATATGATATTTAGAGTAATATTTTTGCCTTTTTCCAATAATATAATTTTACAGTGATTTTCTCCTGAAACACAGGTTTTTTAAAAGATATTCTTTTGGGCATTTTGCCTTTATTTATAGGACAGATAAAGATAAAATGGGGGAGATGGAGAGGGACGGGACCAGAAGGGCCCTGAACCGGAATCTAACCAGGGTCGCCGGAGCGCATCTGCACATGTGGGTGCCAGCGCCCTAACTCACGGCGCCGGCCCTGAAACCCATGTTAATGGCATAGTGTGAAGACATGATGAAGGGTCCTGAAGGTGCTTTCACAACCCATTTGCTTAGTCCGAGGCATACAGACACTTATTGCGTTTACTTCTTGGTTGGTTTACACTCCACAAAATAAATGCATAAAAAAACAAAAACAATGTTGCCTTCTGGGCATTCATAACTCATTAGTCAGAACTACAGCAACAGAAAAAAGGGAACAAACAACATTTGCCAATTCTAGCCACACAATAACTAGCATAAATAGTATGTTCATAAACAGCTAGTCAAAATATCTGCAGCGCTACATCACTGCCCCATGGTTCAGTTTAGCAGGTTTGATTCAGAATTAAATCAAACCAAGGACCCAAGTAAGACATCCTTTGATCACTTGTTTTGGTCTGCACTTAATACAATAAAAGCTGCATATGGAAAAACAGCTGTATTTGTGATTAATGTCTTTGTTTATAAACTGCAACATCCTGAATCAGTATTCCACATTTTGCATTTTTGGTGACTGGAAGCATATTTGAATGAAGGAATAAAGAGGATGAAATGGTTACAACGACTGTAGTATTAAAAAAAGGTTGTGCCTATCATTAAAAAACACGTTACATGCATTTTTGTTCCACAGATATTATTTATTACTGCATGCTGAAATGTTGCACATTCCTACTCATTAATCTTTTGCATTAACTGCTCAAGCAAAAAACCTGTAGCCACAATCTTCTTCAGGCCATCCTCTCAGTCTGTCCTCACCATAGGCAACGACTAAACCATCTGTCAATAGCAACTCTATATAACATTTGGCAGCAAGGATTAGCATAAGCCTAGCAATAGCCTCATTTGTCACTGGATATAAAGACCTATTATTATGCTTTACTACTTGCTTGTTCCAGCTACTGTACTTAGTACTGAGCCGATTCTAAATTAGAAATATCTTTACTTGCTAAATCTACAATATTGTTACCAAAAAAGTGGTGAGAATATTTACAAATAACAATAAACAACCCATACACACGACATTATTACATACTGTAATCTATTTAACTTCACTACATTAAATTACCAGAGATAAGAGATAAATTCACAATAAGCAAACATATAGAACATAAATACCAAGTAGTTTTTTTTTATAAGAAATAGTGATTATAAATATTTTTTCTATTTGCGATTATAGGAAAGTTTTTTAAAATCATTATTATCTCATTATTATTGGCCAGCATCCCCTTTTTTAATGACAATTTGTCTAAAAGTATGTTGTAGCCAATCAGTACGAAAGCCAGTACTGACCCAATAATAAGGTAATAGCAGCAAGGCAATTTGGTAAAAGCTTGCCATAGATAAAATCAAAACTGGGCCAAGCTTAGCACCAAGAGAGACCTCTTCACATACTATGCAGAGATAAATGCACCTTATCCATTAATACGGTTTTCACATTCTTTTTTTATGCACCCTTACAAAACACTACAGTGGTGGTCTTTGCTTACTGTGCTTTCAAATTAAGGCCATTGCCCCAAGCCCTGCTAGAAATCTTGCAGAAAGCAGTGTGTGCATGCTGGAAAGGCTTGATCAGGAGCCAGCGCTGACTATATAGACACACTGCACGTGCCTAGCCTGCGCTTTGTTAGTGGCTCCACAAAAGAGGATGATGTCATGCTTAGCCAATAACAAAGAGCCTCTAGTGTCCACCCGGGCCTGCCTCTCCCACTACACCAGTTTTGCTCAATCTTTATCCAGACTATGCATTAATCACAAGAATTATCTTCTTTATTGAAGGACATAATGCAGCTTCAGTACAGGGTTATATTGACCTGTTATTTTAATGTTATTCTATTGGAAGATCTGACTTAAATGAAAAAAAAAATGCAGGTTTGAAATCAAAATGTTTTAAAAACTAAATGTGTTATTTTAATGTTTAGAAATGGTAATAAATAAGTAATATATTTGATTTTGTCCACAATTTTCTAGTGAGTTAAATATTTGTTTTGTCGGTGAGGAGATGAAGCAGAAGGAACCACAAAAATGATATGAGAATTCCGGTTATACTGCATGAATGAAGGGTTAGGTATACATGCCTGAAATTTAACATTAAAACCAAAAAAATAGTATTTTTATGAACCGCCAATCAAATTCACAAGTCACACTTGCACCATCTTAAAGCTCATGAAGGGTCACATACTGCATTAATACTTCTAAATGATTAAACCGTCGAAAATTACCATGTATGATATATCAAATTATCAAATTCATTATTATTAAATCAAACTTTTCTTAATGAATGTTGTATAATAACAGGTACAGTGGTGGCTCAAATAGTTAAGGTGTTAAGTTGTTGTTTGTACAACCAAAAAGACCTAGGTTTAAAGACATGCGAAGAAACAAATTTCACTGTGCAGTATATGTGATAAATGAATAAATGACATTCACTTTACATTTAATACTGTAGTATTAACAGTATTTATTGATGTATTTAATGTATAAAACATATTACATCATAGAGACACCCTTCACCTGGGTTTCCCCCCACTTACTTAGTTCAGTTTTACCATAAACCCAAGTCTATATTAAAAAATATGTTTTATAAATTATGCTGACTAGCCAGGATGGATAAAAATGATGTCATATTCAATATTACGAAAATTGCAAGTGTCTAATTTTTGCATAACATATATGCAATAAACTTCCAATGGTCATCCAAATCTAGGCAGGTGTTTAGCCCTCTCATAACTATTCCTTTGTTTGTTGAGTAATATGCCTAATTAACCAAATTGCTAACAGGAGGCAGTGTCAAATACTGAATGTGCATAAGAACTTGGCCATGTTCCATTGCAAGTAGGTGCCACCACAGTTGCTCTCTAATGGCTGTTAGTAATAAACATTTACATTTATGGCATTTGGCAGATGCCTTCATCCAAAATGACTTAAATTCATTTACTTACACAACTGAGCTACTGAAAAATAAAGGCCTTACTCAGGGGCCCAGCAGTGCTAACTTGGTGGTGCTGGGAATTGAACCCACAATATTCCAGTTAGCAGTCAAAGGCCTTAAACATCACCACTTCTCCAAAAGAAAGCGTAAATGTACTGAGTAAATGATTGTGAAATAAAACTCTGTGCACTTTCCATATTTAGTGCTTTTGCACTGTACCTTGACTTTGCCGTTAGGCTGCAGGAGCTCTGTGATGGAAACCTTATCTTGCTGCAGTCTTCTCTTGACGAGTTTGGAGCAGCAGACATTGACAGCTCCGTGCACGTGTGAAGCATTGTACTCAGAGAAGGTGCGGCTGTCGATGACAAGAAGACGGCTGGCCCCACGCTGCAGGAGTCCTGCCAGGCGCTTGATGTCCATGGCACTGCGACGGCACTTCTCCCCCGCCATAAAGCAGCCCCTCCAGATAGGGCTCACTCGCCCAAAGGAGGACCACAGAACAGATGCACACTACGTAGGCGCTGAAAGGGTCAGATTAGCCGAGAAGCTTTAAAACAGACATCATAGCTGCCATGTTTCCTGAAATGAGAGAAGGAGCACTTTTCAATGTATGAAACAAGATGTTTGCTCTTCATTATCACATTGACAAGAATGCCATCATCAAGCATGCACTGCAATGCGCGAGTACTCATCGAGTGAGAGGTTTTACTCTATAGCACCGTCAGTGTGATGTTGGCTGTCAGATTTAGAATAGCTTTTGTTCACTCATGAAACAGGAACCAGGCTGAGGTGGCCTAATTTAAGCTCAGAGAATCTAAAGCTGGCACACGCCATCATGAACATGCTGCACTGTTACATTAACAGTGTCATTGCACTTATTTTGTCTTTTATATAATAATTAACTTTTTTAATGCAGCAGCAGAGTCTACATGCGTACAAATAATGCACACAGAAACACAAATTAGTAAAATACATTAAACGATATATAACATATTAATAGATAAATAAATTGGATTATAAATAATTACAAATGAGCAGTTATCACAGTCTTTTATAAGAATGTAATGTTACGTTACTTTGTCAGTGGACATCTGACTTCACTTACACTGGTGAGTCATACATTTTTATATTTTGGGTTATGTCTGGGTTATATGGCAATGAAATATCAGCAGTGTAATACATTACAATTAGGATACCAAAAATACTTATTATAAAAAGTTATATTATAAGTAAGACGCTAGAGCCTTTATACCCTTTTCTGTTATAGCTTGCATGCTTTCGGCACTACATTAAAGCAAAACTACCTTAAAATAATATGAGCTGAAGTTAGCTTTTAGCAAACAAAAACTTAGCATCTGAAGACAAGCATAACGATCCCAGACGTCTGCCTGTAGCCCGCATTTAGACTATCGAACGCTTGCATATTCAGGCTAGTTTAAACCAATCAGGTCTCGACAATGCAAAAATGCAGTTTAAAAAAAGCATATTTAAGAATTGACTTCTGTTCTTCTGGACCAATTGCAATTGTGGCTAGCTTATTTACTTACCAATATGTTTAGTCTTACATCTTTGAAATATCTATGTTAATAAGCTTTATTTAAAAACAGTCCTAACCCATTTACTTTAGCAGCCTAGGTGCAAACACACCACTTGTCTGTGGTCATGCAGTCTGATCACTTAAACAATACAGTCATATTTAACTTCCCTTTTACAATCTTCTGTACTTTGCCCACACTTTATAGTACAAATTTATTCCACCAAGTCATCCAAACACAAATAAAGTTGTACACTGTCACTGATCTTGTCCAGTTCTACGAAACAATAAAAACTGGTGAGACGTTATTTTTAATAAGGAAGAATAAGTTTTATTAACATAGCTCCTTTACACTGCTCAAGGTAACTTTACATAACATAACATCATAGACAATACAACACATAAGGCCAAGGAAGCCAAATTATCCAAAATACATATTAAACAGATATCTTCTTAGCTGAGTCTTAAAGGTGGACAGAAATAATATATTTTGCAGTGTAAGAGGTAGTGCATTCCATAATTTAGGAGCATTACCACTGAATGATCCGCTACCTATAGTGGACATCCAATAACAAGGAACAGTCAAGAGACCAAGCTCAGATGATTTGAGAAACCAGGCAGGAGAGTAGGGGTACAGTAGGTCAGACATATATGGTGGCGCAAGATCATTTAGTGCCTTGAATGATATAAGTAACATCTTAAAGTAAATACAGGATGCCACGGGTAGCCAGTAAAGATCATGCAGTAGAGGGGTGATGTGAGCAGAATACCTAGTAGAGGTGAGAACTCTTGCTGCTGACTTTCTAACATAGTGTAGTCTTGCAATAAGTTTTTTAGGCAGACTAAGAAATAGAGTGTTGCAATAAACCAGATGTGAGGTGATTAATGCATGGATTAAGATTTCAGCATCCACTACAGTTAGATAAGATCAAAAGCATGCAATATTTCAAAGATGGAAAAAAGAGGTTTTAACGACAGAAGAGCTATATCTATCTATCTATCTATCTATCTACTATCTATCTATCTACCCATCTATCCGTCTACTATCTACTATCTATATCTATATAAATCTATAAATGATGAACAGTAGTGGTCCAAGAACTGAACTTTGAGGAACCCTCTGTGAAACTGACGCTTTGGCAGATTTATACCCTTGTATGGTGATGTAATATTTTCTAGCGCTGATATAGGAAATAAGCCAGGAAAGTGATACTGATATCTAAAAGATGAGTCTTTCATGGCAGACTGTATCAAATGCAGAACTTTGAACGGGAAGAATCAAAATGCTTATTAGCCCAGAATCCATAGACAGAAGAATGATATTCACCACACAAAGAAGTTATGTATAATGTGACTTTTAATCATTTTAAATGGCCAAAAATGGACAATTTAAAACGTTTTAGTGTTGGTACTGCAAGTTTAAATCAATAATGCCTCACTGATGACTTATGATATGAAAAATTTAATAAAAATAAGTATTTACTATTTAGTAGGGATATTAAATAACGTTTCCTTTATATTCAGAGTGACTTACAATTAAATCTTTTATACAACTGAGCAATTGTAAAAGTGTGTCGCATTTTTAAAAGCTCATAAAGATCCGTGTTATGCTGGATTTTCCAAATGATTTAAAGTTCACAGTATAGACTTTGAGCTGCATATTATCTTAAAAAAAACCAAATTCTTTTGTAGAGACATTGACATTTTTATGTCCAATTCCCAGTTTAACTCCTGCCTACAACTCAATGCGGCCTTCAGTCAGAAAGAGCTCTTGCCTGCCATGTTGCTCTCATATCACATCTAACACACCAGTCATAAAAAATACATGCCTTTGGCTAGCTTAGCCTTTCTCGTCCTTCAATAGACTTAAACACAGGAAAAGAGAAAGTGAAAAAACGTAAACATTTGTTAGCATCGGGCAGAAACGCCTGAAACACACACACACACACCAACTGTACATATACATGAACATACATCCACCCACATACAAACAAGAAATCTACAAACCATAAGAACTAAAATACCAACAAACAACTACTGCTGGTTTCTTTATGTGTTGAAGCCCCTCTGAAAGGTACTACATAGCAGGCATGTCTGAGCAAAACAAGCACTTCTGTGTAATTGCGCTGCTGGCTAAGGAGAAGCTACAGACCGGATGGAGGGGTCCAGATCAGCAACATTTTGTTTCCCTCTCTTTCTCTCTTTCTCTCTCTCTCTCTCTCTCTCTCTCTCTCTGCAGAGTGTATGATGAGATGGTGTAACAAAAATATCTATAGTGTCATGCAGAGTGTGCCAAAGAAAAAAAAAACCCAAAACATTGCTTTAAATGGTCAGTGAAGCACGCAAAAGTATAAAACTATGTGGAGATACAAAAAATGATAGAGATACAAAGATGCCCACATGAAAAAGCACAATAGACGCAATACATATCAACTAATATCAAAAATAGATACAGAGAAGTAGATATATAAATATCTAGAAAGACAGGCAAACAGACAATCACAAATCTTTATAATTTAATTACTAAGTCATTATTAAAATTTAATTTCTAAGTATTTATTTTCTAAATTATACTATATTAAACTATTGTGCCTTAAAACCTTTCTATAGACATGCATAGCTTTCAATAGTTATTTTACATATGTCAATCCTGCAGCGCAGGACAGTAACTTCTGCTTCAGATCATTGTAAACAAGCCCAGTCTCCTCTCTGCTCTCCCCTCTCTCTCTCTGCAGCAGCACACAGAACTGCCTAGTAACCAGACTCACAAAAACAGCATCAATATGGATGCACACGCTGCGCCACTCACATCGATCAGCCATCTGCTATGTTTGATTCGAACAAATCAACTATGTACAAGTACACGGTTATCAATTCTTTAGGCAAATGGAAAGATTTACTTATAAATGACAGGTTGGCAGCAGAAAAAAGTTGCATCAGTCTTCCTCTTTTTCATCATCCTCGCTTCAGCCTATAGTCCATTCTGGCACAAACAGGCGCTCTGTTCATTGAATCGATGCATTGACGAGCATCCATGCAACTTTGTGTGTGTGTGTGAGAGAGAGAAAGAATACACACTGGAGCTGTCAGGATGTACAGAAGCTGCCGCTGTATGCGTCTAATGGTGCTCCTCTGCTTGACGACAAAGACGGTGCGAGGAGGAAAAGAGGGGGGGGCACTGCTCTAGGCAGGGCTGTGCACTGCAGTTCAGAATGTAAGAGAGCAGGAAGGGAACATGGTTTATCACATATAGGACCTGAGTGCATTTTTAACCAGACACACACTAACGGACATGAACAACTTTATTGTTAGCAAATTAATAACTTGTAATGTCCAAAGCATCAGTGCGTCTGCTACTGCTGCCGCTGCTGCCTAAGGACTTGGCTAAAAGATACCGACTAGATGTTCCTATTGCTATGGCAACAGAGCGAACTCAAAACAGTGACTGGGCATAAGGCAAAGGTGCAGCTTACTCTGGCATTACAAAAAGCAACAAAAGCACCCACACCAGCTGTTTTATTGGATGCTGGGAATTTACTGACATTTATGAATACTTTAACTTCAAGGATTACAGTGGAACACACTTATCACATCCTTAACACCAAGGAGCAGAAGCCAAAATAGAGCTCCTGTAGTTTCAAAAGACCCATTTGGAGATAATCTGCATTTAAACTACCGTCAGTTATGCATGATACGATTCGCATGATTACAAAACAAGCAAGATTTGATATTGCATGGTGTCTTAACAGTTACACTGACAGACTGGGCTAGATCAGATCAAGCAACAAAACAGGGAAGTGGTAGAGTAGTGGATATGGTAGTGCAGTGGATATGGAATTGGACGATCCGGGTTCGATTCTTAGCATCACCAAGTTGCCACTGCTGGGCCCCTGAACAAGGCCCTAACCCCAATTGCGCAGTTCTATAAATGAGATAAACGTAAGTCTCTTTGGATAATGGCGTCCGCCAAATGTTGTAAATATAAATTCAATATAATATTAATAAACACATTTAGTTAGTCCAGCTTTCCAATAACATACTAGAATCCCACACTATCACAGTCATTCAACTCTTTACCAAAAATACCAGCCCTATAAAAGAACATGAGTTTGGGCCCCTACTACACCAATTTTGCACTGTTCCTGCTAATAAAACAGATCTCTTAAAGTGCATGGGCCATTAGAATTGTCCTAACTCCCCGATAGCGGCGGCCCTGTCTAAAGACACGCAGATTTGTTTTTTCACCAATTATAATGAACTCTAATGTGAAAATATTTTCCACTAAAGCCAAGTGAAGACATATATTCCCACAGCCCAAGATGATGAAAATGCTCATTAGGTATAATAAGATAGTGGTACATCACCCAGCTGTGGGTTGTTTATAGGAAGAAAGGGGATTTACCCCCCACCACTGAAAAGCTGCCACTGTTTGGACCTTAAGCAAGGCCCTAAACCCTCTCTGCTCCAGGGGGAACAAACTTTCTAAGCAGGGGCATTAAAAGAAAAGAATTACACGGCGCAGTAATGTAGGGAACTGTAAATACTTTTTATATACAGTATACACTGTACTTAAATTACGTATTAGTTAATGTTGGTGGTGGAAAATTAAGTGTAAAGACATATGATGTGTAGGGAGTCTCTTAAATGCTCTGGTTGTTGGATTTAAGTCTCAGCACTGCCACCACTGAGTCCTGGAGCAAGACAGGCAAACCCCTGCACTTCATCATGGCTCACTTCAGGCTCTGACCCCAAGGTCCTAAACTAGGATATGTAAAAAAAAAAAACCCACACTTACTGTGCTGAAATGTTTAGTATATGTGACTTCTATCCTGTCCAAACTCTCTGAAGCCTGTAACCTTATTTGAATACAGGACAATGTTTTGACAGCACCTGTTTCCACTTTGGGGTAATATTAGAATTAATATTATTATTTGGGTTTTTTTAAATATATTTTTTTATACATATATTACCTATGAAAACATGTTTCTGTTGATAAGGATATGATCATGAGCATCCCTGTGCAGCCATAGAAGAGTTTGACAGCTATTGATGGATGATTCTAAACATACAGACAAGAAAAGCCAAAAAAGCACAACTCACCCCCAAGATGACACCAAACAAAAACGCACAGTTTGTTAATTATTAGTCATGCTTCCATTTCCATTTTTCCCACTCTACACACCGCGCATTTAGATGGCGCTCGAATTACAGTGGAAACAGCGCAAACCCGTTCTCAGCAAATTGTATGTGCCGCATGCGCAAATGATTGAGCGGTCAAACGCGTTGTTTTACGTACCGTACATACCCCGGTCTCCCCCAAAAACACGTTATTCTGCCCAGCTTGTCTCCATAAGACCCTGAAGGTGCTCGCCATTAATGTGCAGTGTTTACGGATCCGGCCACCTTGTGGACGAGCTCACACACGAGTGTCACCGAACATTCGGCATGCGAATAAAAAAACACACACACACACACACACACACACACACACGCGACCGTCTACTGAATGCATTTCATTCCTGTCTTTTGTATTTTGTACGGCGACTATAACTATTGACTGGTTAAAAACAATAATATTTAAATTATCATTCGGGGTTTAAAAGGTGCACTTTGGCACTAAAAATTAACTAAGGATGAGGTCATGGTTCAGGAGGGGGAAAAATGCGGCTGACGTCACTTTCAGCCAATAGAAAGCCAAGGCTCAGGTTTGGTTGACGTCAGCGTGGTGAGCGGTAGATTAAAGTGCCACAGGGATTTAAAAGAGCAGCGCGGTGGAAAGCCGGTAGTGCCGTGCTGTAGTGCACACTGCTACATGGGGACTAAGAGCAAGAAGTCTTATAAACACAATAACCTGTAATGGTTTTATACATTACAACACCGCTGTTTTAACACAATAACCAGTAATGTAAACGCGTCAGAAATTAGTCTTCATATTTTATCCCTAGAGTATAAAAAGCGTACAGTAGCGGAACTGAAAGTGAAACAGTGCCACCAAGAGGCGAAATAGAACCCCCCCCCCAAACACTCGATATAGGCGGGGTTAAAGAAATAACCTTTAACCCGATTGGCCTATTTTGTAAGATCTGCCCGTCACTTAAAGAGGCTTTTCAAAATAACAGTCCACAGCGAGAAGATATAAAGAAAATAGTTATATAAAAAATGCATCACAATTTCAATTTAAAACACTTGAAATTATTAAATGAATTATTATTAAAGTTAAATAAAAAAATTGCTTAAGTATTCCTATTAGACATGTGCCTGTGCAGCTAATTGAAAAATAAAATAGCACAATATTTTTTACAGCAATTAAAAACATTTAAAACACTGCATACGTATTACGAATATTATCAGTATAGTATATTAATAGATTTATATTATACATTTATATTGTTTTCTTTTGTATTTTTACTTATTGAGACAATGTCCATTGTTAAAAGCACTATAAATAAAATAATAATTGATTATTCTATTATGAACTGATAAAAACAGTGTTAATTAAATTCATATTTTATATGTAACTTTAAAGGGTGTTTTAACTATGCAACTATGTGTAGTTAGTTTTCTTTGGCTGGTATGCAGTTATATTCCAAAAACTTTCAGCAGCAGTAAAGTACCAATCTTTTTCTAGTTTATACAAATACATAGAAAGCACAGAAGATATAACAGCGTTAGATAATGAACAGCGTCTTAAATATAATAAGTAGGGTATTTGTTTTGATACTTTTGCTATTTGTGTTTATAGTAAATATATTTGGTAGACAGAGGGCGGAAGAAGTTGGTCTTTAATAAAGAGCTAATATAATTTCAGACTGCTCACATGCACTTTAACACACACAGACACACACACACACACACACACACACACACACAGGGATCCCAGCTACTGACAATAACAAGCCACCACATATCATCATTCATAACTGTGGGTCTGTGATATGCAAGATTAGTAAACTGGAAGATGCCACTGCGAGACAAGCACTGTTGTGACATAAATACTGCCTCACTGTGTCATATATCCACAGTCCAAACGTAATTAGAGAAGTTTGTAGACAGTAAACAGCCCACACTCAGAAGACTGGAAGAACTACTTAGGAATTCTGTGGTCCATGTGAACAGCGAGTTGTTTACAAAAGAGATGGTGTTATTATGTGAATTATAGGATAAGATTGCCACCACTGATCTACCACGAGATTGCGTGATGCTGAAAAAAACAACAACCCATAGCATCGGCTAACTCGAGTAAACCAAACAGACCATCTAAAGTTTTTTATGCTAGTAAAAGAAGCCTGACTAGTGGATAGTTATCAGCTTCTGTATGTGTTTATAATGAGGTGTGTTGAAAAAGACTCTCACGCTCAAGAAATGATGGCTTAGCCATAATAGCACTTAAGTGCAATTAATGTGTATTTACAGTGTTTCTATTAACAGTCCTAAACATGTATAAGATATTTACAAACAAAAACTATAAACCAAAACTAGGTTAGCATGTTTTTACCTAAAATCTACAATATATTTTCGGTGTACATTTGAATATTGCATCTTCCATAATAAAGATCATAATATTTGTTAATAACTTTTTTAAACTCCTTATTATCAACCAAACCAAAAACCGTGTTTTTTATTTATATGCGTGAGGGGACGTTTGAAAATCATGTGATTTGAGGATGCGCTCTTATTGGCTTGTTTCAACTTTTTATAAGGGCATTTTTCTGTAGGAACCCTCCCTCTTTTGTTTTTAGGAAATGGACCATCTAAACAAGTCTGAGATATCTATAACTTCAAATTTTACAGTGTGCGTGGCGCCATCTGCTGGACAAATTTTGGACTTTAAGGAGGAACTAACTATTATTAATTAATGTTTTTTATTTTTTATTTTATTTGTATAGCCATTTGAAACAATGAATAATGTCGTAATTAATCCTTGAATTAATCTACACCTTTCTAAATTTTCTAGTGTGCAGAAAGCATTTGGCACCATCTGCTGGACAAATGTTGGACTGAAACCTGTCAAGCAGCAAGACTGAAGAAAATAAGGACATCACATCAAGATAAAGCAACTTACAAATCTGTAGTCTGTAAACAACAAGATTCATTAACAGTTTCAGATAAAAATATATGATAGTTAAAGGGGGAAAAGATATAAGTCCAGGGAGAAGCGGTAGCGCAGAGGTTAAGGTGTTGGACTGCTAATTAGAAGATCAGAGTTTGATTCCCAGCACCACCAAGTTGCTACCACTAGGCCCCTAAGCAAAACCCATAACCCCTAATTGCTCAGTTGTATAAAAGAGATACATGTAAATGCTATAATTAGGCAAATCTACGAATAGTAATCTTTTGCAGATATATATTTCTTTCAATTTTTAAAGGTTTCATTTTACTGTCACTTCATTACTTTATTACATGATTATTTACCAGTTTTCAGCTGACAAAAGGTTTGGTTGACAGAGATGAAATGATCTTTTTAATACCCTTATCCAGAGCAACTAACATTTATCTCTTATACAACTGAGCAACTGGGGGTTAAAGGCTTTGCTTAAGGGCCCACATTGGTGGCTTTGTAGTGCTGGAAATCGAACCCTGGTCTTTCTGGTATCAGTCCAACACCTTAACCAATTTTTTTAAACGAGAACTTTTTAAAAAAATTATTAAAGTTACTAGTACTTTTCTATATTTTATTTGTTTAGTCCAAATATTAAATATAGATTTTACATAATACTGTTTTGCTTATTATTTTATTTTTATTATTATATAAACCTGTTATATATTATATAATAATATTATATAATATTAATAAAATTATATATAGGGTAATTTTTAAGAAAAGCTTTTTGATCAGAAAAAGAACTAATGATATAAAGTGGATGAAAAATATAGTAAATGCCAAATATTAAGACAATAATTAACTTGTAAATTGTTTTTTTCAAAATGTGTTTATATATATTATCTAATAGTAATTATTTTTACATACATAAATATATTATTAATTATATATATATTGTTATAGAATATTTACATTTTTTTTAAAAACCCTACATTACTTTAAAGCTTTAAGACTTTATCATTACAGAAGCAACCAGTTCCTGCTGTCGGTCAGAAGGCATGCCGATTCACTTTAACTGCTGATTAACTGTGTCTGCTGTTTTTACAGTTCCTGACTGTGCTGCAACAAAAAATGAATGAGAATGTCAAATCCTTGTCTTATTTCACCAGAAAATGTGATTATACAAGACCACAGATCAACTAATGAAATTGCTAGAAGACCATATTTTTTTCTCTTTCAACAAAATACTATCTGGCTGTTTAAAAGAAAGAAGAAATTCTTGTTAGACTTTCTCTATTTCTCTCTTTAATAATTGGCTTTGCATTCAGTGAAAACACTTCTGTTTTCTCTTAAAAGTTAACATTTTATGTAATTATATAAATAGTTCATGTTATTCATTTCTGTCTGGTTTACAAACAACAATCTTTAAAGGAAGCTTCTTAATTTGTTTTTAATATCATAAAAACCTCTTTTACACAATGTTTATATCCCCCTCGTTTAAATATGTTAGTTCCCTAAAAATCAGTATTGTTGTGCTACAAATTTTTTTCAAACAATTCTTAAAGTATTGCAATTAAGTATAGTACAATACTTTACGGCATATACAGAAGCTGAAATTATGAAAAATATAACATTTTATAATAAAATTGCAATTGCAATAGTCTTTCCTGCTTGCTCATGTTTTATGGATAATGGTTATTGCAGTAAACTATTAGCTATTTACTGTACATAATGTGTAAAAAGGAATCATTTATGTGCTCTCATAACCAAATCTTGTAACCACAATTGTAATCATGCAAAAATTAGAACTAAGTGGAAGTGCAGGTTCTGATGGTACTTCCGTATTGAGTCCTGACAATGACGCTTACAATTTTTAAAAGACATTAAATTGTTGAATTAATTGCACTTTTTTGGCCACTTAGTACAAGTCACACACTCTGGTGTTACCCAGATTAGGGCTTCCTTTTGAGTCTGGTCCCTCTTAATGTTTCTTCCTTATAACCTCTGAGAAAGTTTTTTTTCCCACTATGGGGCCTCTGTCTTGCTCATTAGGGACAGATTTTGGGGCACACGCTACCCAGATTTCCTTCTCCAGCCCTGTGTAAGAATATGAGTTACAAAAAATGAATGAATAATTTTTTTTTAAATAATATGTTAATGTTTTTACATTAATGTATTTATTTAAAATGGTTATACATATGTGTGTTTAAAATACAACATATTAATAAATCAATTATGATAATAATACACATTTGATAAGATAAAACTAACACAATGTGTCGCGTCTAATAACACAGCCATTTTAGAGAATAATTTTTTAATTGTTCTGTGGTTAACATGTCTAATTTTAACTTTACTTTTAGAACCCACAGAAAGATATATCAAAAGATACAGAATTTTTATTCTTCCTCATCCTGAATGTTGTCATGTGAGGTTTTGCGAAAGAGCTTCAAAGTTTCTAGATCATTAACTAGGTGAAATGTTAATGATCTATAGACTGGTAAGTTAATTATCTAGGGAAAGTCCAAAATTCTGCAGCCTTTGGCACTGCTTTCTTTTATGATGAAAACTTTATTAAATACCAAGCAAAAGTGAGAAAACAATTCATAAACAAATAAACAAGTAGTAGTACAAAAATGAAACTGTCTTTGTTATATGTAGCTACCTGTATAAAAAAATTAAAATAAAAGTGTCATTGTGTATTAACACTGCATCCTATAGTCCAATAACACAAATAGATGGATTTTGGTAGAAGCACTAGTTTGTATGCGGTTTTGTTTGATGTTTGTGCCTGAACTATCTGTTTATAGAAAATTCACTCAGCAGAAAGGAAAAGAACTAGTCTTTATTGAAGGCTAATGACCTCTCGTAAGCAGACGCACCCTGACTCTGGAGGACCAGGCTAGATGACAATACCGCCATATACCATCCCTTATATCAGTTTAGTCAGTAAAAGGTCCAGTGCTGACTAAGAGTCGATAGTCGATAAGGAGCTGTTTTAACCATGTTCTCTAAGGCAACATAGTGACATAAGTACAAGCTGTTTGTGTTTCTACATCCGCTGTTTGTGTGTAATTAGACCGATTTGCAGTCTCTGTAAATAACTGAATTCACAGGGGAGAGAAACGATTCTGCACCCCATGAGAAAAGGCAATTAGGTTACATTCGGACGTCAAAGTTTAATAAAGCAGCTATTTCTATGCTTATGGTTTTATACTGCAGTAAAACACTTCTGAGTGTTTGTAGAATTAGTAATAAATCTAAAATTGTATTTTTGTAGGTTGGCTGTGTTATGTATTACAAAATGTCATTCACAGACTGTAAAACTCTAGCTGAAGTTTAACAAGGTACTGGTTAATTTAACACCAGGCATTAAAGTCAGGGATATTTTATAATGTAATTTTTACATGAAAGTCCCTGATAAATTTTCAGAAAACAAAAACATAATTAATTAGAAGTAGTAATAATAATTATTTTAAATCGGAAAGATTCATTATTCAAAATGACCAAAATACCAACATAAAAAAAATTCTCATGTTGTGCAGTTTGCAAGGGAAGTTACAGAATGAGGAAATATGTGTGAGTGTCTAAAATCCTATGTGTAAAAAAACTTGTCTCTTTGCTATATCCTAAGCAAAAACTCTGAAAAAGATATTTTCAGTTGTAGACCCATTTATGTGATTATTGTTGGTGCTTTATTAGCTCATATGTTCTATCGAATTAAATCCCCTGACAGCAGTCTTTGGTATTACCGAATCTGAGAGCAAAAAACAGTGATAAACAAAACATAGTGCTATTTGTCATGAAGGATGTAATGCAGCATTTGGAGCTAAAGAAAGTCAGATTCTCGTTAAAAAAATTAGAAAAATTACACATAATTTGGCAATTTTTCAAAGATTACTTCAATGACATAAATCTTACTAGATCTAGTTAAATTGATCTCCAAAAACAAACATTTAGCAAACTTTCCTAACTTCCTTAAGTGTGTATGATATGGTTTGGAAAAATTTAATAAAAAAAGTAATCTACTAATTTAAGTAGCAATCTACTAATTTCAATGTGCCGTACTATAAACTTGCACACTTTATTTTAATTCTCTTATCTTTTTCAAAAAAACACAAAAAAACACTTACATCATTCGTGTCACGTTCTTGTGCATGCCCATGTTAATGACTTAATCCTGAAATTAAAGAATAGACTTTTGCGTGTCTGGAATGTTTCTGTGGCGCTCTAATGACACAGTTCAGATATTAAAATAAAATTTCCTCTTTTGAAGGTGTTTCTTGCCCATTTTCCTTTAATACTTCATTGTGTCTAAATTTGTGAGGGTGATAAGCAGTCTAAAAGGGACATTATTAGTATTAGCAGAACAGGGTCAATCCGGAAAGATTTGTATTCCAAAAAAAGCACTGAAAAAATCATAATAATTCATAATTTCATTTAAAACCAGGACATAGTTTTTTTTATTGTAAGGGTGTTGCTGCTCATTCTTTTGTTCAGGAAGTTTCTAACCCTTGATATCAGGCCCAACTCCAGGTTTTGGAATGGAGGGGGGTATTTAAGGGGCTTTTTTGTCACGTATACTCTACAGTACAGTAAAATGTTTCCTTTGCATAAAGCGCAGGGTCAGGTATGATACAGTGCCCTGGAGCAACAGTGGCAGACTGGCAGCGGTGGGGCTTGAAACCAGGTCTTCCTGGTCGTCCAATCAACATGACAGCCACCACTTCCCTTTTAGTATGTATAAATCCAAAAATAATCACTAATTGTTGTTAAAATACATTTTAATATAGAAATATATGTACCTATAACCTTTTTTCTCTTACTTTCCCCTTTAAATAGGTGGGCCATCCTCGGTTCCCCCTGATTGTGGGGGCCCTTGAGAAAAATAAATAAATAAAAATTAAAAGCCCATTAACCATCTGATTGTGATAAGACATCAGATGATACAATGATAACATAAAAAAAAACACACACACAGTATTAATTCTTGGTGGTCTTTCAATAGAATGTTTTTTTCCCCCAAGCATATGCCCGACTTCCTTTTTTAGCTTGGTGAAACCACATACACATCGAAAGAGAGAAAGAAAGAAGTGTGTGTGAGTAAGAAAAGAGAAAGAATGTGTTGATTGTGGTGTGAGCTCTGAAAACGCTCTGAAGGCCTGCTGTAGAGGCGGAACTAGAGAACTGGGCCACCAGAAAAAGAGTGACTGACTGACTGCCCGATTACCGCTCCACCCCGTACTGTCAATTCAAAACCTCTTTCTTTACTTCACTGTGTTCCCTCGCTCCATTAGTCGGTCTGTGGCTGCGAGTTTTGTTTTTATATTCTTCATTTGTATTTATTTAATTTTTTTTAAAGGGAACTTTAAAAACTCGAAGGGAGTGTCCTCTCCTGTCCTGTCCTCTCGTCAACTCACGGAAAGAGCAAACTTTTAACGGGACATATGTGCGGCTTCACCGCTCATCAGGATCCGAACAGACATCATGACACGGTATTCGTTACGAATATTCCTCCCTGCGGCTCTCCTGAGTCTGTGTCTGCTTAATCAGGTAGGTACCTTTAAAAAAAATAACTTTGGGATGATATTTTACAGGTAAAAGTTTGACTATGTGGGACTAGTAACCGATCCAGTAAACGTTCAGATCGAGAGCTGTGCACCTGTTCAACCAAGTACAGCGCCAGATTATCATTACCCCCATCAGTATCCATCACAATAATCACATCCGTATTTGCTTCTATTAAAGCAAAATACAGGATATAAATGTTTTAAAATCATTAAATTATCCTTTTTTGATCTTGTACTATACTATAATTAAAGGACTATGTATGTTTTGTATGTAATTGTGAATACAATTAGATGTCACTTCTATCTATCTATCTATCTATCTATCTATCTATCTATCTATCTATCTATCTATCTATCTATCTATCTATCAGAACTCAAGAGCTTGATTACCAGCATGTTAACAACAGCAAAATGTCATTTGTCACATATAGTTTTTAAGCCATAGATAAAATTGAAAATAAAACTTATATGATTTGATAATTTGATGGTTATTATCTTAACATGCATTTGTAAAACTCTTACAGTGAAGAGAAAATTAAGTATTCATGCCATTATATCATAGTTAAAGTTTAAGCCTGGGGTCAGGGAAGAAGCAGACAAGTTTATCATAACCTTGGCATATCAATAATCAGGTCCGGGTAGGTAAGTTTTGTGTGATGGGAAAAGGGAAATAGCAACTAGCAAATAAATATATATATATATATATATATATATATATATATATATATATATATATATATATATATATATACTATATATATATATATATATATATGTTTGAACTAGTTTTCACCTAACCCACTGATACATAGGTTATTCTTATGTGATGGATCTTCTGGGTTCATCTAGTACAGGTTTAGTTGTATGCATTCAGATGATCTGCTACAATACAATACAATACAATACAATTAACAACAGCAAAAAGTAATTATTTACATGGATGAGGTGAAAACTAGTTTATAACTGTTATTTTTTTTTTGAATTGTGTTGATGTCTTCTTATTAACACAAACCTGTAGTGGTGTTCTGATGTTGTGATGTGATGCACATTTTGCAGTCTGTATGAAATGTAGCAAACTTACCTGCAAATGTACTTACTAGTGGTTGCTAAGTATTTTGTTAAGCGCTTATTATAGGCCACTGTTGCAGTTATTTAAATGCCTGTTAAAATAAGGGGAACTGAAATATTTAAAAGCAGTGGTTGCTTTCTGATTCCTGACGCTGCAAATGAGTGTGTAATAATTTCCCAGACACATCAAATTAGGTTATACTGGCCTTCCTGTTAACTGACATTTTTCTAAACATTTAAACAGAACTTTTGTTTGTTTGGTCTTTAAAGACTAAAGGGAATAGAAATAACATTAGACAATTTTTTTTGTAGAAAAAGCACACATAAAACTCTTTTCTGTGGACAGCAGGAAATGCTTTGAGATAAAAATAACTTTATCTTACAGAAGCTAAAATTGTGATAACTGAAGTTTTTCAGTGGTGTGGGAAAGCATCCATGCAGTTTCATAGATCTATGTTCATATGGTCAGTACTTTTTTGGATTGGGACCTGTTCAAAGTAAACCTTGAGTAGTCATTGGACAACTTTATGCTGCAATTGTTAGCTAAAATTATGTTTTATCATGAAGGTACGCTAAAGAGAAAATTCGAGAACAATGTCATTAAGAAAAAAAGTTTGGTCAGCTTCAACTTAAAGTTCTGGGTGTGTGATCAAACGAGTTCATGTCAGGTCACTTCACTCTTAACAGCTCTATGCCGTCTTTGTCTTTACTGTCAGTTACGTTAGATAAAATGACCTTTTGAATGAAACATTCCTGAATTTATTTCCATATTACATTACTTAAGCTGAAGTTGCATTGCTTAATATGCCATCTTGAGTCAACCTTGCTTTCCTGTTATTCTTTTCCTTGATTGTTTGGCAGTTTGTTGGATATCGATGCTGAAATTAAGAGATGCAGGTTAAGAGATTCAGTATGTCAAAATGTAAAAAGGCATTTGGGGTTAGCAGGTGTTGATGTGCAAGTGTCTCACCATTGTTGGCATTTAACGTGTGCAGAAATTGGTGAAAGACAAACGTGGTAGGGAAGTGGTAGTACAGTGGTTAAGGTGTTGGACTGATACCAGACAGACCGGGGTTGGATTTCCAGCACCACCAAGGGCCCTTGAGCAAAACCTCTAACCCCCAATTGCTTAGTTTTATAAAAGAGATAACTAAGTTGTTCTGGAAAAGGGTGTCTGCCAAATGCTGTAAATGTAAATGTAAATCTGATTTAATCTCTGTGCCCATTGCAGCAATATTATAATGTGGTATGATGATTCCCTGGGAAAGATTGCGTTACATGGAATCCAATGTCATCGACCTAGGAAAAAAATGTTTAATGGTTATATCTTTAAATCAACCTGCATTTTTATAACTCCCACAATGAAGAAGATAATCAAGTCTTTGTTTCGTTATTTTTTTAGTAAGCTGTAGTTAAAGTTTAAGCCTGGGGTCAGGGAAGAAGCAGACAAGTTTATCACCTTGGCATATCAATAATCAGGTCCGGGTCGTTAAGTTTTGTGTGGTGTAAAAAGAACTATGAAATAAAGTACTCACTACCAGACCTCAGCATTACAGATTTACATATGCATGACTTCTCAAGCAAAAGAACAGACACATGGAGCCTAATAAGGGAGGGGCAAAAGGAAACAGATAAGACTAAATACAGACATTAGTGTACAAGAGACATTTACAGCATTTAGCAGATGCCCTCTTATCCAGAACAAATTACATTTATACAACTAAGCAATTAGGGGTTAAGGGTCTTGTGGTGGTGGTGGCTTGGTGAAGCTGGGAATCAAACCCATAATCTATTCAGGTTGGTAGTTCAACACCTTAACAATAAGCCACCACTTCCCTGAACATACAAAAAAAACTTCAAGAAAAAGTGTAAAACCTATTCGAAGGGTTTATCGTGATAATATATGCTTGTATGTGGTTGCTTATTTGTATGTTTATCTAATGGTATATCATTTCTACACAAAGTTTTCCATTTGAATTTTTTTTAAATAGGAGGAACAGCTGATTGTTTTTTTGTAAAGCATATATGTTTGTTAGCCTAAATTTGCATTAAAGATGATGCTTAACTGCCGTGCTGCGTAATCTTAGTTTCATGTAATGAAAATTCATTTCATCATTTACTTAACGATTGCTTGTGTAAAGAACCAGTAACAATGCTGCTTACCGCAATAAGAAGCTTATGAATCGGGCCTCTATATATTTACTTTTCTTTATTTAATACATTCCCTATCTATTTTTTGTCTTTTTTATGTAGTAAAACACTATATTAATAAGTCTAAATGTTCATTTAGACTTTCATTCATCTACAGTACAATAAATTTTTTTACATTAATGTGGTGCAATAAGCAGAGAATTAAAAAGGTTTGTTGTACAGTGGATTAATGTGATCTAATTTTTATTTTCTTAAGATGTCTTTTATTTCCTTATTGCTTTCCACTTCTCTATTACAAGAGAAGTTAAGTTTATACATACGCTGGCACCCCATTATGGTTGGTTTAATATGTAGTGACATACAGTACATTTACGGCATTTTTGGCAGTACATTCAGCATCAACATTTGTAAATTTATGAAAATTATTCATTCAAAACAATAATTAATTAGACAAAGTTTTACACATAAATGGCATTTAGGTAAAAGTTTGGAAATTTTCAAAGACACATTAAAACAACAACTAGTCTTATAATGTTTAAAATGAATGGGAACTCTTATGTAACAAAGTGTAACTAAAGCATGTGTTTTTTTCAAGCATTTTACTTTTGTAAGTTTACTTAAGTATCCAGGAACTCATAAGTGGGCCTTCATGGCTTCCTGTTTCTTGTGTGCATGAATGTGTGGTGACACAGTTTGTTCTTTAATCAACAAAACACTATTGATAAAATGCAATGAAAGTATGACCTTCATTAATCATGCACTGACAATACAATTAACTCAACATGAACTACACAGAAGAATCTTACAGCCACTGTTAGTGATGGTGGTGGTTATAGAGGGTGAAAAGTTCTTAAATACAGTAGTATTAGCAATAGCACAACCCTCTAGAGCTACACTTGAACAGCGTAAGCTTATAGCAAAAAACCTGTCAAATGTAAGTCCCTGAACTTGAAAGACACTACTAGTTTAGAGTTTTAAAACCAATTTAACAAAACTAAAGTTTTGACAGCTTAGACTTAATGCGGATTTGGCATGAATAAGAAGATGGTTATACAACATATACCCAATCATCTCTGTCAAATTTGGTAAAATCTATGATGGTAGAACTTTGTTAGCAATGACGGGCTACAGGAATCTCTATGGGATTTTAAGTGAAAATTTAACCTCCACTGAAGCCACAATACGGCAATAAGTGGGTCTTTCAACAGGTAAATACTCAAAAGATGACAGAAACATAATTTAAGAAATTCCTCTTATGGGGTTGTGCAAAAGAGGGAAGCCCAAAAGACAGGACATGATTCAGTTTAAGGATGTTAAGTGATTGTGTATTGAATAGCACTCTTAGAATTAAATCTGTATTGAATAGCAGTCTTAGCATTCTTGCTTTATTTTTCCTAGTCTCATCTACTGTTATATCACCAAAATGTTATGAATATCTGGAATTGTGACTTGTTTTGTTTTATTGCACACTATATGCCCAAAAGTTTTTGGACGACTGACCATCATACCTTTATGCGCTAAATAATAGGAGCAAGCTTTTATCACTATCAGTTTCCGTTTATATTTGGGATAACAATATGCTGCATTGTATACAGGTATAACAGGTTTAATACAGGTTTAAATGATATGTAGACATGTTCCCAAATGCCGTTAAAAGCTGTGGAGTAGATTTCTCCAGGAAGCTGCTTGATTATCCGTAAACAAAGTAGACCAGAGCGGCATGCCTTTGTTTTACCTACATTGACATCTTCCAGGAAGTTGAAGCAACCTGTCAGCTTCACATCAATAGATTGCATGTGTCAGAGTTCTTGTTTGAAAATTGTTTGCTACTTAGAATAGGTAACTGTTACAGACACTTTAGCTATTGTTAAATACTTTTAAGGAGTTAAATGATGTTCGCTTTTATTTGTCTTGTTGAAATTTGGTACACAAAAAGATAGTTTAAGAGGAGCAGTTGAATTTCTGTTGTGGAAGCGGTAGCTATCTGGTTAAGGTGGATCTCTGGTGGATCTAAGATGAACTCTGGAGGATTGTGAATTCAATTTTCAGGCCCTTAACTTCTCAGTTGGATAAATGAGATAAATGTAATAAGATCACCTGCCAAATACCATAACAGATATATAACAAAGATTATGATTTGTTCTTGTTTGTGGCAAAATTTCATGACTGACTGTTTTACTGATAAAGCAGGAAGTTGGCATGAACACAGTAACTTTTTTTTTAAAGACATTTGCATTGATGTACCCAAGTGAACACATGCCAGGAATTGAGGAAGTAGCTGTTCACTCAGTTGGCTAATGTGTTATCAATGTGTTATATGTGGATATAACAGTCCCAATTACAATAAAGTTTGTTGTTAAAAGTCGGATAAAAATCAAAAACTATGCTAATTTTAAAAAGAAAGCATCACCAGGCACTATCTATAAAATAAATGCTATTGAAAGCCTAAAGGCTTGGGAAGGCTGTATATTTTTTAGAAACACAATATTTTAATAACTGATAAGCACTAGAACACTACAAATTGGTCATATACCAAGCAAATATACATTCAATAGAAAGATGCAAAACTTTTACTTTATTATTAAACTTTGCAATAATATCCACAAATGCTTTCTGAACTGTGGTTTATTCAATTATAAACCCCTTTTGACATTGCATCCTTGCAGATACACACATTGCCATGTTGATGCTAAAAGATATGTAGTTCTGTAGAATTCAAGTCATTACATATACAGGTTTCTATGTCTCTTAAGTTATGTCTGCACAGTTTTTTTTGGTAGCTTATTACTCAACCTTTGTTTAAATTGTGGAGCTTTTCCTTTATACTATGTAACTGAAGCTAAGTTGGAACACAGAGGAAATGCCCTAAAATGTGAAATAAAGTGACATCATGACAGTGCAAAAACGCATTGAAAACAACATTAATAGTGTTTACGGTTCATACTGTAACTACTCTATTTTACCTTCCTAACTGACAATCATTTGTGCCTGTGGGTATGTGAGAGAGAGAGAGAGAGAGAAAGCAAGGAAACTAAAAAAGGAACATTGCAGAATTGTCTCAGAACAAGAAAGCAGTTTCACAATAACAAACAATTCAACATTTAATCAGCAGATAAACGAATATCTGGTTTTCTAGATGACTTGAAAAAAAACATATCATATAATTCATTGTCACTTATTTAACCTAAAGTGCTAACATCACCTACTGTATGTGTCATAATTGTGAAACTGTACTGTCTGCCTGTGAAGTTAGCTTCGGCAAGACAGCCATTTCTAACTTAACCCTTAATACCAAAATGTAGTAGAAAATGTGCACAATGACAAAAATGTTATGTTATTTCTACTATTAGATAAGACCATCTAATGCCAAGTGTGTTGTTTATAAAATTACTAATCAGGTACCTAATTCAAAGGGTTTTAGTGTTTAGAGTTAAAGATTTTAAAAATACCACCAAACTGTCGAAATAACTATTTTGATTTTTAATAATCTAAGTGTAATATGATGTGCTGGTTTTAACTAGAAGTTAATAAATAAACCCCAAAATACACTACTATATGTTAAATCTCCTAATAGGTAAATTATTTTAGTTAAACGGTCTCGCCCAGAAGGTTGTCAAAAACAAATCAAAACTGACCAAAGAGGACAAGCTTATTTAGTTTGCTTACTTGCTTTAGTGTGTGGTTGTATTTGGGTTTTTTTTTTTTTTTGCTTTGTGCAAGAGGTATAAGAGAAAAATTGTTACTTTTATGACCAGTTTTGTCCTTCGTCTGATATTTTGTGTTTATGTTTTTAACTGGTTGCTGAATTATTCTTCTTTTTTCAAGTCTAACTTTTATTAAATAAACGGTACACTGTAATTTTACCCTCTCAAGTTGATAAAGATCTAATAAGTAGCTGACTATAAGAAAGTACTGTAGATACCGATACAGGGTACTGAACCTGAGCCTGCAGAAAATAACTCAGGGATAGCGTTGTCAAAACAGAATATTAAGAATGTCTAGTATAGGCTGAAATATGATGACCCTATAGCCTGTCTTTCCATATATGCCATATTTGCTTGATATTAGAGGTTATTTCTCAACTCCAACCTTAAATTCAAAATGAATATAATTTAAGACAATAGGACAATTGACACTGAATGTAGTTTGACAACATACGAGTTTAAATTTCATAACCTCTTTATCCAGGGTTGTGTTTATAGCCTTACCTTTACCCTTAACGTCTGGAGGTGGTAGCGCAGTGGTTATGATGTTGGACTCCTAATCTGAAGATAGTGGGTTTGATTCCCAGATACCGCCAAGCTGCGACTCCTAAGCAAGGCCTCAAACCCTAATTGCTCAGTTGTATAAATTAGATAAATGTAAGTTGCTTTGTATAAGGGCCGTAGCCAAAATGCTGCAAATGTAAATGTAATGTATCAATCCACCAATATGTGAATTATATTTTACCACCTGTGCTGAAATGTAAGCCATGGGAAAAAAAACTGTAAGAAATGGGTGCCCCCGGCTCTCTGCTTTTTTTGTAAGATTAAAATTCACAGAGGTGAAGGGAATTTTTAACCATTCGAGATTTATTTCCTTTGACAAAATGACATTGTCAAATTTCTAGAAGCAAAGAACGTTGTAACAATTGCACGCCTATGCAGTAATGTTTATGAAAATGCTATACATGGCCCAGCATTATATCTGCATGCTTCGTGACCTTTATGAAGAATAGAGTATTGAGTTTGAGACAAGGCAGAGCAATGGAAAAGGGTCAGGAGGGTCGGCAGCAACGCAAGTCTCTTTGAAACCAGTCACGTGGGAAGTGCCAATTGTGGTATTAGTATAGTGCTCTTCCTGCTCACTGTATGCCAAGTTGAAGCTGTAACCCCCATTGTGTAGAGTCTGTACTAAATCTAATATTCAGTAAATAATCTTTACATAGATTGTTCTACAAAAGAAAAGACAGAAAAGAACCAAATAGGGTGTTTAATATTTAGCAGTCTAGTAAATAGACAGCTCACTGAGTGACATTGTTAGCATATTTCTTTTAATTCAATTTCCCATTAATGATCAAAGCTGAATAATAGATCTCTGTTGTTTGTAACAAGGAAGCTTTTATATGTTAGCATTAAAAATTCATTTTGATTTTATTTCCTGAACTTTTCAGTTTTTGTATTGAGTAACTAAACAGTACTTTGTAGCAACAATGCAAACTGTTTTTATCAAACAGGATATTATCAAAGGCTTGATGTTATATTACAGTGGAATCAATGCTGTTGTTCTTATACAGTTATACATGTCACAAGAGTTATCATCAATTAGTCTGGCTGTTTAATATTTTTGCCTTTTTGTGTTAATTTACATTTAGTCTTTGAAATTATTATAATTATTATTATTTATTTATTTATTTATTTTACAAAGAACTACACATTTGCATAGAGTATACTGTATACAATTGTAAAGTAATTTTATTTGTAGAAGGTGGCATAAAGTAGCTTATTTAGATAAAGTTACAAAATTTGATCTGTGCGTGTAGTGGGGGACCCGTGGATACTTCCAAGGTACTTGTGCATGTAGTGGGGGATTCAGGGAGACTCGTAGGGTACTTGTACAGGTAGTGGGGGTCTTAGTGTAATTTCCAGGGTACCTGTTCATGTTGTTTCTGACTTGTGAAGACCTCAAAGGTACCCGTGTATGTAGTGAGGGAGTTGAGGAGACCTTAATCTATAAAAATATACAATGTTGTAAATAGCACATGCATTCGTTAAACCACAAAGTAAAAAAAATCATTTTTTAGAGATAGTTAGGTGCAGTATATCAATAAAAAAACCAATAATGTTATAGTATTTTACTTGCTGTTTTTGAATTATTTCTTCTTACACTGCAATGCTAATTCTCAGGACCAAAATTAAAAAAGAGTTAAAATATCTAAAGAAATATCTGAACAACTATTAACTAGTCGATCTTGGTATGTACAGTCTGTAAATAAAGCGACAGTAAGCATTCATTTATTACTCATGAGATCTTATTATTTTGATATATATTATTTTGAGCTTATTTATTATCTCACATTTGGTTTGTGTCTCTTTTTTCAGAGGTCAGCAGTGCAAGGCTCAAGTAAGTAATCTGAAATATTAAATTTTATTACATTTACGTATCTGGCGTTTAGCAGACGTACATATGATCCAGATTCTCATACTCTACTTACACGTCAGCTGCAGTCTGATGAAGCTCAGCAGTGCCATCATCTGTCAGAAACCAGTCACATGACTTTTTAGCATATGCTTTTGTTAGAAAATGTTTATTTATCAAGATACTTCCTTAAAAGCTTCTTTTATTATACATTTGGATAATATTCAAAATGTTGCTACAAATTTGGAATTACACAGTTGTGTAAAATGCCTTTGTATGTTTTAGCGTTACATTATTTCTTTACTAAAAATAAGGGCTCAAAACACTTTTCCAGCATGACTATGTTTCTGTTTACAAAGTTTAATCAACACATGGCATGTTATAATTGGAGTGGAAAGTATTGAGTGATACCTGACCTGAACACCACAGACCTCCTCACCGGATGTTAGTGTTTGATCTCATTAATATTATTGCAGCTGAAAGCCTTACTATAAAAGTAGAGCTTAATCTAACAGCAAAATAGGGAGTCAATCTGGAATAAAATGTTTAAAATCACATAAGATTGTGGTGGTCAGGTGTTCACGAAATGCAGAACTTTACGGAACAAAAGACAGAACTTGTTATACAGCACACCATATCATCCCTTTTGTTTGCTTTGTCTGAATGAGTAACAGAAACTTTCCCAGGCTCTGCTATTAAAAGTGTTCTACTATCAAACTGGGTTAATCCTTGGAGTTATCATATTCTATAATGTTTGTTATTACTTCTTAATAATTAAAAGTAAAAAAAAGATTAATAATTAAACCGTTTGTGTGTGTGTGTGTGTGCGTGTGCTTTTCTAGATCTGGTTATCACCGGTCTCACTGTCTCAAACAAAACTTCATCATCGGTGTCTCTAACGTGGAATGTGACGAATGGGAACAATTCCACATTTTTTGTAAGGTGGACTGGAGGCAGTGTGAATACCAGCAGTAACACGAATAACACCTTTTATACTGTCACGGGCCTGACTGCAGGAGTGAGCTACAAATTCACTGTTACTGTGGAAAACCAAACCACAGAAGCTCTAATCTCAGCATTTACAAGTAAGACTTGTACTGCAGATACTGTTATTGCACAGTAGATTTTATATTTGAATTCACAAATCAGCAGATCTAATCTAATGTAGATATACTAGCTGGTGCTAATTTAGTTAAATGGGTAAACTAGACATCTGTAAGCAGCTAAAAGATTCTTTATAAAAGTCAAATAGGCAGAAGATGCTGGAAAAAACAAGAAACTTTGGACAGCTAAATTGTTCAGGATAAACAAGGGACTTGTAAAAAAAACATAACAGTCCTTACTGATCCAGGTAGAAACACAGTATCAACAAAGATGTGTTAACTTTTTTTATTTGTGTAAATTTAGTTATTGTATATTATGTTTGTCCTGTGTACTAGACGTAAACATCTTAAAATGCTTAACATTTTGCAGATTCAGCAAGAAATATGAGAAAAGATCTTAACTTTAGCTATTTAGCTAGCACATAAACATTCTGGTTGTCGAGTTAATTTGATATTTTATTCTACTTACATGAAGAGTAATTAGCCAGTGCAGTTATGGTGAGCATCCAGGACAAATTGTGTACAGTAGTAATTTTTTAATTGTATATTTCAAATCTTTATTGTTTAATCATAATCATTAAAAAATACCTGTATTGCTGGACAAGCCATCTGCCAGATGTATACTATAGTTTCCAGAAACGTCTTGCTTGGTTATTGCTGTGTACTGAATACGGTGCAACACACAAACACACTGTATACTTTATTAGTAACATGTGGTACACATGTCGAGCACATATATATGGGGGTATTTTATAAGCCTAACCCATACGGTAAAAAATATATATCTTTAAATAATGAAAATGGCCAAAATATATTTGCTAAAATATATTTCAAATTATGTTTACATACATTCTGCCCATTTCATATATTTAAAAAAATAAAATAAAATTCACATGCTGAAAGCAAACCTGGGCCGGCTAGAGCGAATGGAACCCTACATATCAATATTCTATATACCCGCTAGACTAGCACAATGACCATAACTAGCATTTCAAGAAATTTTAAATAAAATGTCATGCCTGACACATTTAAACCTAACCACATTAATCAGTTAAGCATTGTGCGATCAATGTTTATTCTTAGACATCATCTAAGTTTCTGTTAAAAACCCATGAAGTTGTTTTTGCACATTAAGCAGGTATGATTGAGCTTCTGTTTATGTTGATTAATGTTTAGGTGTATATAAAAGCCCAAAACAATTCTGTAAATCATATAAAGTGATTGATTCTTTAAGGCTGGAATTGTATTTTCTTGACCTTGAAAATATCTTTTGGTTAAAATAAATATATGTATTTTTTTATTTTAGAAACATATTTTACTAAGAATCACAGAAGCAACATATATTTTGAAGATATTTTGGCCTAAAAATATATATATTTTTTACAGTATGGGATCATGTGGCAGCAGCACAGTGCAAAAACCAATGCAGATACGGGTTAAAAAACTCTTAATGTTTACCTCAACCATCAAAAGAAGAAAATTTTGATCTCAAGGCATTAATGTCGGTAATGTTAGTAAAACTGCTGATCTTCTGAGAGTATCAACATTATCTAGACTTACAAAGAATGATGTAAAAAACAGAAAACAACGAGTAATTAACAGTTCTTTGGGGAAAAATTCTTTCAGAGGTCAAAGGTAAATTTCCAGAATGGCGCGAGCTGCTTGGAAGAATAAAGTAAAGGATAAAGATAATTTTACACACCTTAGTTTGCACAAAGCATTTACTTTCAGGTGGAACAGCACAAAAACAAGAGTCTGAAGCTTTTATGGACACAGAAGCTTTTCTACTCTCATCAATAACAGCGTACAGATGAAAGGTTTAGAGTGTGTTTTAACGTCCTTCGTTGTAAACTCTACAGACTGCTGTGTGTGAATATCGCAGGGTATTTTTTAGTTTTTAAAATACCCTGACTAGCACATATAGTTCCAACATGCCATGTTCAAAGTCACAGAACACTTTTTTTTTACCAAATTATTAAACAATAATTAATGCCCTAGACCTATAAGTATCTGCATGATTATTGCAGTTTTGCTGCTGGCTTTTTAGATAATGGCAAAAATAACCAGATGTACAGGTAACAGTTTATTTCTGTCCTTATACACATTTATTTCTTTTTATATGCATGTGTATATATACTTTTTAAGTTGCATTTTTAGCAGTAATTTAATCAGAGCGTTATAGACAATACTTTTGTGTGTGTGTTATTTACAGATCCAAATGCTGTCACCAATCTCACTGTTTCTAGCAAAACTTTATCATCTGTTTCTATAACCTGGGATGTGCCACAAGGAAACTGGTTTTACTTTATGGTACAATGGACCGGTGGAGATTTAAATAAAAGCAATAACAATTACAACACGTCCTATACTGCTATTGATCTGACTGCTGGAGTGAACTACACATTTACTGTTACTGCAGTTGCTGCAGATAATCAGACTACAGGACCACCAACTCAAATCTCAGTGTTCACAAGTGAGTCTGGTATTAAAGTTGTTATAAAATAATTGCAATAATAAAGGTAACTTAGAACAGATCAGAAATCATTTTAAAAGAAAATAGCAGTTATGAAGGTTAATTATAATTTAACCTTTTAATTATGCTATTTTTACCCCAAACTCAGGGCCTTGGCTCATTTTCCATATACAACATAAAATATAACATATTTTCTATAACACTTACATTTTCAAATCTGATCTAGTAGAGTAATGGAATTTTTTTATGGTATTCATAAATGATGTCTATATTGCTTGTAAGCTAAAGTAAACACCTTTTAAGTGTTTTTCATAAACTCTTATGACTGTGTTGATTAAAAACCTAATAATGTGGTAGGTATGCCAGACAAGTGAACATTGGCTAGGTAACAAGAACAAAAAAACACCACATGAGGACTAAACAACAATTTTTTTTTTAAATTTATTGTCCCTATTTATTATTCTTATCAGTGAGCAAATAATAGTCCTGGGCTAGGTTTTTACCATTTCATAGACTTTGCACAGTTCATATGAGTTTATGACCTTATGGCAAGAGCTACAGTATAAACACATTTACTACTCATGACATTGCAAGGCTAAACAATAGGATCTATTGGCTATGTTTATGTGGTCTTTTAAATAAAAATATATAAATTCACACTATGCAAATGTGTTTTTGGGCGTGCTAATGTTTAAATTTACAACCCATGGTTCATATAGTCCATATAGTCTATACAGTATTATAATAATTATGTCAAAATACACAGTAAATAGATTCTGATAAGAATAATTGTTTAATGAACTAATTTCTATGTGTCTGTGTGTGTGTGTGTGTGATTTGCAGATCCAGCTGCTGTTCCCAATCTCTCTGTCCTTAACAAAACCACATCATCTGTATCTCTAAGCTGGAATGAGCCAAATGGAACCAGGAATTACTTTATAGTAAACTGGACTGATGGCAATGGAAGTATCGGCAGTAGTATCACCTCAAACACGTCGTATGCTGTCACTGGTCTGATGGCTGGCGTGAGCTACACATTTACTGTCACTGCGGTTGCTGCAGATAATCAAACTGCAGGAGCAATAACTCAAATCACAGTATTCACACGTAAACCTCATTTTACTTTGTTATTTAATGTTTAAAAATATGTATGTGTATATTAACCGTTCCGTTGTCTTTAGATCGAAATTGCCTCTTTGTTTAAAGTTTTTTTAATAGATAAATGGTTTTATTTTAGTGTAATTACATAATAATAAACATAGTTTAACCTAGAATAGTTATTTTTACTTGTATGCCTTATAAACAGTTAATTTAGTAGTACAAACAGGTAACTCAGGAGGACAAAACGTGTATGCTTGACAGGAAGACAATATGATTAAGGGTTAGGAAACTTTTAGAAAAACCATTTAAGTTAATCACAAGATTAAATTAAAATACATAAAAACAAAATACATAAAAACAAATGTGGATAGAAAAAATGTTCACAGATTCAGTTAAAAAGTCTGTTTTTAGTATAGTTCATTATAGATTTTTAAGATTAGTCTGGGGGCAGGGTGGCTCAAATGGTTAAGGTGCTGAGTTGTTAATCTGAAGACCAGAAACACCTGGGTTCAAGTATTGTTGGGTCCTTGAGCAAGACCCTTAACCCCTCCTGCTCCAGGGGCGCTGTATCATAGTTGACCCTGCGCTCTGACCCCAACTTACTAAGATGGGATATGCGAAAAATGCATTTCATTGGCTCTGTACATGTACCTTGCACAATGACAATGAATTGAATATACTTATTATGAAAGCCCATTTCTACCATCTTAAAAAATTTAAATGTCAAAATTATGACTTTAAAAGTCATAAGCACGAAATAAATAAAGTTGAAATAGATAAAAATGGACATAAAATCAATATATTTTTTTTTTAACTTGAATTAAATCACTTATTTTACATTGAATCAACATTGATTCAATAGTAATTCAGTGTTGCTTTAAGTACAGCAGGACTTTATGACTGTAAATCATGTCCGTTTTATTTCGTTCGATCATATATGATTGTGCCATCAAAAACATTTATTGACTGTGTTGATTAAAAACCTAATAATGTGGTAGGTATGCCAGACAAGTGAACATTGGCTAGGTAACAAGAACAAAAAAACACCACATGAGGACTAAACAACAATTTTTTTTTTTAAATTTATTGTCCCTATTTATTATTCTTATCAGTGAGCAAATAATAGTCCTGGGCTAGGTTTTTACCATTTCATAGACTTTGCACAGTTCATATGAGTTTATGACCTTATGGCAAGAGCTACAGTATAAACACATTTACTACTCATGACATTGCAAGGCTAAACAATAGGATCTATTGGCTATGTTTATGTGGTCTTTTAAATAAAAACATATAAATTCACACTATGCAAATGTGTTTTTGGGCGTGCTAATGTTTAAATTTACAACCCATGGTTCATATAGTCCATATAGTCTATACAGTATTATAATAATTATGTCAAAATACACAGTAAATAGATTCTGATAAGAATAATTGTTTAATGAACTAATTTCTATGTGTCTGTGTGTGTGTGTGTGTGATTTGCAGATCCAGCTGCTGTTCCCAATCTCTCTGTCCTTAACAAAACCACATCATCTGTATCTCTAAGCTGGAATGAGCCAAATGGAACCAGGAATTACTTTATAGTAAACTGGACTGATGGCAATGGAAGTATCGGCAGTAGTATCACCTCAAACACGTCGTATGCTGTCACTGGTCTGATGGCTGGCGTGAGCTACACATTTACTGTCACTGCGGTTTTGCTGCAGATAATCAAACTGCAGGAAGCCAGCAATAACTCAAATCGCAGTAGTATTCACAGGTAAACCTCATTTTACTTTGTTATTTAATGTTTAAAAATATGTATGTGTATATTAACCGTTCCGTTGTCTTTAGATCGAAATTGCCTCTTTGTTTAAAGTTTTTTTAATAGATAAATGGTTTTATTTTAGTGTAATTACATAATAATAAACATAGTCTAACCTAGAATAGTTATTTTTACTTGTATGCCTTATAAACAGTTAATTTAGTAGTACAAACAGGTAACTCAGGAGGACAAAACGTGTATGCTTGACAGGAAGACAATATGATTAAGGGTTAGGAAACTTTTAGAAAAACCATTTAAGTTAATCACAAGATTAAATTAAAATACATAAAAACAAAATACATAAAAACAAATGTGGATAGAAAAAATGTTCACAGATTCAGTTAAAAAGTCTGTTTTTAGTATGGTTCATTATAGATTTTTAAGATTAGTCTGGGGGCAGGGTGGCTCAAATGGTTAAGGTGCTGAGTTGTTAATCTGAAGACCAGAAACACCTGGGTTCAAGTATTGTTGGGTCCTTGAGCAAGACCCTTAACCCCTCCTGCTCCAGGGGCGCTGTATCATAGCTGACCCTGCGCTCTGACCCCAACTTACTAAGATGGGATATGCGAAAAATGCATTTCATTGGCTCTGTACATGTACCTTGCACAATGACAATGAATTGAATATACTTATTATGAAAGCCCATTTCTACCATCTTAAAAAATTTAAATGTCAAAATTATGACTTTAAAAGTCATAAGCACGAAATAAATAAAGTTGAAATAGATAACAATGGACATAAAATCAATATTTTTTTTAACTTGAATTAAATCACTTATTTTACATTGAATCAACATTGATTCAATAGTAATTCAGTGTTGCTTTAAGTACAGCAGGACTTTATAACTGTAAATCATGTCCGTTTTTATTTCCTTCTATCATATATGATTGTGCCATCAAAAACATTTATTGACTTTAAAAAGTGACAAGGTTATTCTTGTATAATGCATAATAATTTGTATAATAATACCTAAATGCCAGTTACGTCTATCAACCTAAACTCTGGCATTAGCTGCAATCTTGTTGCCATCTAGTGGAAAGTAAGATCTTAAAAGACTAGAAATCACATTGAGAAATCCATCTTATGCTTTGGTTTGATATCACAACTGAATTAAGGATTGTATATCGTGCTGACAAATAAGACATCAAATTAATAGTTTTTACTTATGTAATTTTTCATTTTTTTAGATAAGCTTTGGACCTATATACACATCAAACCAACATAAATACTATGTTACTATTAATATTTCTTTAATCATTTTGCAACAATAGTCTGTACTCCATTGGATCAGTGAGCTAGCAAGTCAGCAAGTCATAATTTAGACTTTCTAAGTCATTATACTGACTTTTTTTAACTCATTTTTTTTAAGTCCTAATTTGACTTTTTATTAATAATTCTGACTTTTTAACTCAATTGTTTTTGTGGTGGCAGAAATTAGCTTACATAGAATAAATCCAAGAATGATGAACATCATCAAACACACCACATATCTTAATTTAGAGAACGCTTAACAGACACCTTTCACTAGAAAATAGGTTCAATTAGCTGTACAGATTACACATTGTAATAAGACAACAATTTATTTAAAAAAGGGTTATGTTTTATTTCCAAATAAGCACTATCTATAATGTCAATTAAAGATCAAGTGATTAAATAAATTAAATCAGATGTGTGTCCTTATTTGCTATAATGCTACTCTCTATCTGGGTAAAAATAAATGCCACTAAGGGAGACACTTTGTAACTGTGATATATACGTATTGTATTGTCTCTATTTATAGCGTTCTGTGTATTTATGTGGAGTTTAGCTGTGAGTCCCCATTTTATTAGCATTTATTAAACAGTGCTGTATTTATACTCATCTCTGTGCACTGTGCTAAGAAATGAATGTGCATGTATGTTTTACAGTACCAGCTCTTGTCTTCAATTTCCTTGCCCCTGCCTTAAATAAAACCACATCATCTGTGTTTCTAACCTGGAATGAGCCAAGTGGAAACAGGTCCTTCTTCGAAATATTCTGGACTAATGGCAATAGTGGTTCTAGCAATAACACTTTCAACACATTTTACACTGTCACTGGTCTGATTTCCGGCACGAGATACACATTTACTGTCACTGCAGTCGCTGGAAACACAAAAGGAGCACCAACTGAAATCACAGCGTTCACAAGTAAGTCTTATATTGCAGATAACAGTATCCTAATATTTACCTCAGAATTCACAAATTTACGAGTCCTGTACTGTTAATAAACAGCTGTATTTATTAAAAAGATTAAATTAACTTTAACAAGCTGACTGAACATCTGGACCTGCTCAAAATTGTAGTATTTTTAGTTGATGCTTACAATCATTACAATTCAAATACAATCATTAGCAATTCTTTTAAAAATACAGCTGCAATATGGTTTTACTGTAAACAAATGTTTTCTTTATTTAGTTTATTATATTGCTTTATATAAATATAAAAACATGTTATTTTAAATGCTTCATTTTGGTATCATTTTGGTAAGATTTTTTGCTAAATTCCCACATAGTTTTAAGTAATCCTTATTGCAGTACACCTGACAGTCAGGTAAAAATCAATAACTTTAAAATAATTCCATAAATTAATGCAACATCATCAAGCCATCAATCAAACTTAAAAAAAGATGCTTCATGTTCACACAGTTGCAGTCTGCCTTACTGAAACAGTCCACAATTTAAACATGGGCTTTGGTTGTGCAGAGTGGTTGCATAGAATATTTGCGTAGTTTTTATTAACAACCTTAAATGGACCAACAATGTGTTTGTATGTATGTATCTTTCACTAGAATAAGAGAAAAAGGTTTCAGTTGCCAGCTTTCCGAGACGAGATTTGCCCCCTGTTTAAACTAAAGCTTAGACTGATTAATGACTTCTGATTTGGTTACAGTTCTGATTTTTTACTCTCTTTATTTTTTATTTTCTTTCTTTCTTTCTTTCTTTCTTTCTTTTTTTTTAACTAAGCTTAGACTTAATGACTTTGATTGGTTAAAGTTTGATTTTTTACTCTATTTTTTTTTTCTTTCTTTCTTTCTTTCTTTCTTTCTCTCTTTCTTTTTCCTTTTCTTTCGTTCGTTTTTTCTTATTTTCTCTCATGCGCCCTTCTTTCTTTCTTTCTTTGTCTCTGTCTCTCTCTCTTTCTTTCTTTCTTTCTTTCTTTGTCTCTCTCTCTCTTTCTTTCTTTCTCTCTCTCTCTCTCTCGCTCTTCTCTCTCTCTCTTTCTTTCTTTCTTTGTCTCTCTCTTTCTTTCTTTCTTTGTCTCTCTCTCTCTCTATCTTTCTTTCTCTGTCTCTCTCTCTTTCTTTCTTTGTTCTCTCTCTCTCTTCTCTTTTTTCTGGTCTCTACTCTATCTTTTTCTTTCTTGTCTTTACTCTTGCTTATTTCTTCTTATTTATTTCTATCTATTGATCTTCTCTCTTCTACTCTCTCTCTCTCTCTCTCTTCTCTTTCTTCTATTCTTTCTTGGTCTCTCTCTATCTCTTCTTTCTTTGTCTCTCTTCTCTTGTCTTTATGCTCTTCTTTCTTTCTTTGTCTCTCTCTCTCTTTCTTCTTTCTTTCTTTCTATTGTCTCTCTCTCTCTTCTTCTTCTTCTTGTCTCTCTCTCTCTCTATCTTGATTTCTTCTTCTCTCTACTATTATCTTTTTCTTCTTTGCTCTTCTCTATCTATCTTCTTTCTTCTCTCTCTCTCTCTTTCTTTCTTTCTTTCTCTCTTTCTTTCTTTGTCTTTCTCTTCTCTCTCTCTCTATCTTTCTTCTCTCGCTCTCTCTCTCTTCTCTTCTATCTTTCTCTTCTTTCTTTATCTGTCTCTCTTTCCTCTCTCTCTTCTTTCTTTCTTTCTATATCTCTTTTATTCTGTTCTTTGTCTCTCTCTCTCTCTCTTTCTTTGTCTCTCTCTCTCTCTCTCTCTCTTTCTTTCTTTGTATCTCTCTCTCTCTCTCTCTTCTTTGTCGCCTCTCTCTCTCTCTCTCTTTCCTTTCTTTGTCTCTCTCTCTCTCTTTCTTTCTTTGTCTCTCTCTCTCTCTCCTCTTTCTTTCGTGTCTCTCTCTCTCTCTCTCTTTCTTTGTCTTTGTCTATCTCTCTCTCTCTCTTTCTTTCTTCTCTCTCTCTCTTCTTTATTTTTCGTCTCTCTCTCTCGTTACTCTCTCTCTCTCTTTCTTTCTTTGTCTCTCTCTCTTTCTCTCTTTCTTGTCTCTTTCTCTTCTCTCTCTTTCTCTCTCTCTCTCTTTCTTTCTTTTTTCTCTCTCTCTCTCTCTCTTCTCTCTCTTCTCTCTCTCTCTTCTTTCTCTCTTCTCTTTCTCTCGTCTCTCTCTCTCTCTCTCTCTCTTTCTTTGTCGTATCTCTCTCTTCTCTTTCTCTTTGTCTCTCTCTCTCTCTTCTCTTTGTCTCTCTCTCTCTTTCTTTGTCTTTCTCTCTCTCTCTCTCTCTTCTACTTTCTTTCTCTCTCTCTCTCTCTCTCTTCTTCTTTCTTTCTTCTCTCGTCTCTCTCTCTCTCTCTCTCTCTCTTCTCTTTCTCTTCTTTGTCTCTCTCTCTCTCTCCTCGCTCTCTTTCTTTCTTCTGTCTTTATCTCTCTCTCTCTCTCTTTCTTTCTTTTTGTCTCTCTCTCTCTCTCTCTCTCTCTCTTTCTTCGTCTCTCTTCTATGTCTTTCTCTCTCTCTCTTCTCTCTTCTTGTCTCTCTCTTCTCTTCTTTCTCTTTGTCTCTCTCTCTCTCTCTCTCTTTCTTCATTGTCTCTTCTCTCTCTCTCTCTCTCTCTCTTTCTTTCTTTCTTGTCTCTCTCTCTCTCTCTCTTTCTCTCTCTCTCGATCTTCTTTCTTGTTTGTCTCTCTCTCTCTCTCTCTCTTTCTCTCTCTTCTTCTTCTTCTCTTCTGTCTCTCTCTCTCTCTTTCTTTCTTTCTTTGTCTCTTTCTCTCTCTCTTTCTTTCTTTCTTTCTCTCTCTCTCTCTCTCTCTTCTTTCTTTCTTTGTCTCTCTCTCTCTCTTTCTGCTTATTTCTTTGTCTCTCTCTCTCTCTCTCTCTCTCTCTCTCTCTCTTTCTTTCTTTCTCGCTCTCAGGGCCAAGTATTGTTGGCAATCTAATTGCCTCCAACAAAACCACATCCTCTGTCACTCTAAACTGGAATGGGCCAAATGTAACTGGGAACTACTTTACAGTGAATTGGACTGGAAACAGTGAGAATAGCAGTAGTACCACTTCAAACACATCTTATACTGTTACTGGTCTGAGTGCTGGAATAAGCTACACGTTTACTGTTACTGCAGTTGCTGCAGATAACGTAACCAAAGGAGCACCAGCTCAAATCTCAACATCCACAAGTAAGTCCGGCACGACTGACATTTTTGCCTAAACAAAAGAAACAAGATATTGGTAATGGCCTTGTGTAATGTTGATTTTCTCTGCTTGTAATTCTGTTTATGATTAATTATATTTTATATAGAAGCATATAAGAAAATATAATAAATTGTGCGATCAAAGATGTGGCTATCAGCGGAAATTTTGTTAATTTTGTAGATGTATGTCGTAAACAGTGAAAATAAAACAAAACAGTACATTTGACTAATTTTTATGTAACTGGTTGTGTCTATGTGTGTCATTTTTCACTTTTAAAAGAACCTGCACAAATTAAGCAATTAAGGGCAGGATAGTTCTTGTCATTTATCCATTTTCTAATTGTCATTTTTAATTACATCTACAAAGCAATTACACTTTAAAAAACAGTGTTTAAGATAATATGTATGTCACTGTCACTAATTATGACATTTTTGTGTGTGTGCGCTTTTTAAAACAGAACCAAATGCTGTTACCAATCTCTCTGCCCCTAACAAAACCTCATCATCTGTATCTCTAACCTGGTACGAGCCAAACGGAACCAGAAATTATTTTATAGTAAAATGGACTGATGGTAGTGTGAATTTTAATAGTACCTCTACAAGCACAAATTATACTGTCACTGGGTTGACTGCTGGCGTGAACTACACATTTGCTGTTACTGCAGTCGCTGCAGATGGACAGACTGAAGGTGCACCAACTCAAATTTCAGTATTCACAAGTAAGTCCTGTACTGCTGTCTTATTTAGTAGAATGATCTGATTAAGTTTCAACTGACAGAACATCGGAACCTGTTTTCAATTATGCTGAATAAAATGAATAATCCTTCTTTCCGTGTAATTATATCTGTGTTTCTCTGTGTGTGTAGGCCATCAACCAAAGATTATTAATTCAAATTTGTAAACACCTAAATGCATTTCTTGAAACTATATTTGGGATGTAAAAACAATGCATGTAGATGTTAATAAATAACACATTTGTGTGTGTGCCTTTGATTTGCAGATCCAAATCCTATTACCAATTTTACTGCCTCTATTAAAACTACATCATCTGTGTATCTAACCTGGAATAAGCCACAAGGGAACTGGTCCTTTTTTACAGTACACTGGATTGGTGACAGTGAGAATAACAGCAGCAACACTTCAAGCATGTCCTATAATGTCACTGGTTTGACTGCTGGATTGAGCTACACATTCACTGTTACTGCAGTTGCTGCCGATGGACAGACTAAAGGACCACCAACTCAAATTTCAGTGTTCACAAGTAAGTCCCTATATTGCAGATGATTAATTTTATTTTCATGTGCTCTAATTCAGAAGCTTATTACTAATTTGTTCGGTTGGAAACAATTTTTAAAATGAGTATTGGATAGGATATGATGCATTATTTAAAACAATGTTTTAAATATTAAAACACGCACATAATTAAGATTATCTAACACATTAAATGAGTTGTGTGTGTGTCTGTGTTTATGATTTGCAGAGCCAACTTCTGTTACTAATCTCACTGGTTCTAACAAAAAACTACATCGTCTGTGTCTCTAAACTGGAACAAGCCACAAGGGAAATGGGTCCATTTTTACAGTATACTGGACCTTAGATGGCAGTGTAAATACAGGCAGTCGTAAACCACTTTAAACACATTCTTCTCTATACATGTCACTGGTTTGACTGCTGGATTGAGCTACACATTCACTGTTACTGCAGTTGCTGCCGATGGACAGACTAAAGGACCACCAACTCAAATTTCAGTGTTCACAAGTAAGTCCCTATATTGCAAAATCTTATTTTCATGTTCTCTAATTCAGGAGCTTATTACTAATTTGTTCGGTTGGAAACAATTTTTAAAATTATTAGTGAAATAAATAAACTATTTATATGAACCTAGTGAAGTGTTTTTTTTTTGTAAATATGTCGGAAAAACTATTTACATCATTGGCAAGATAAAGACTAAGCAGCAAATACATTTGTGTTAAATTTACCATAGACAGTCTACACAGTATGTTAAAATTAATCTGTGTTGTAATGTCTTACTAAGTCTTACCAATTCTTAGTTTAGTTGTTAATGAGTATATTAATAGTTATCTTTAGTAATAATTGTTTAGAATATTCTGCACAGAAAGTATTACAATATTTTTTACAGAAACATTTACAGAAACATGCATGTGTATGATTAACAGATCCAGATGTTGTCAGAAATCTTGCTGTCTCTAGAAAAAATACTTCATCTGTGTCTCTAACCTGGAATGAGACACATCAGGACTGGTCTTTTAAAATAGAATGGACTAATGGCAGTACACTTTACAACAGTATCACTTCAAACACGTCTTATACCATCACTGGTCTGACTGCTGGTGTGAACTACTCATTTACTGTCACTGCAGTTGCTGCAGATAATCTAACTAAAGGAGCGCCAACACAAATCTTTACATTTACAAGTAAGTCCTATTCAAAGGACATTTTTTGGTGGACATACAGGTGACCAGTAGCATCATTGAATCTGTTTCTTATAAACCCTAAGCAGGTTTGGTGACTCCTGGGTTTTACAATCTGTTCTAGGATTATTGTAGAATTTAGCTTTATTAATTATTGTCTTATATTAAAATATGAAAAGACTGACCCTGTATTTGTAAAACAAACCTTTAAAAGACTAATAACAACATTCCTGTCTGCTCTCATGCTAGCTTGATGCAACTTTTTTTAAATAAGCCTAAAGTTGGATCCAAAACATTTTAAAAACTGTAAATGAACATCTTAAATTTTAGTTATCCAATATACAACAAGCTAAAAAGAAATAAGATGCCTATGGCAAAATCAAAGGAATGTCCAGCATCTGTCCTTCTATCTCATCCAAATAATTACAATGTGGTGCTTAATTAACAGCTTACGCTCTCTTCATTGAAGTGTCCAGAACATACGGTCACAAATTTGATACAATAATTACTTAGTTGACTTGCAAACACCCTCACACTTAAATAAGTTTTTTGGTATGGAAGAACTAGCATAGAAAAATCAATAACAAATCACCACTTGGGTTCAGATCAGGTGGGCTGTTATTACTTCCCCTGTGAAACTATGTAGATCTTTGTGGGGACACCTTTTAGTGCCTATTGACATTTACATGTACACCATTTGGCAGAGTGATGTACAAAAGTGCTTTAGGTCTCTATGCTAAATCACAAACTCACAGTATGCTAGATCACAAACAAATTATAACAAACCCAAACCTATTGAAAAACGGAGTAAGATTTTATAGTGTTAAGTGCTAGTTATTAAATAAAAGAGGTAGGTCTTTAAGAAGGATAAATACTCCTATGATGCAAAAGCACAAACAATTAGACAAAACATTTATCACATTTACAGCCGATAACCTTATTCAGAGCGACTTAGATTTATCTACTTTATACGTATGAGCAATTAGGGATTAAGAGTTTTGCTCAGTGACCCACTGGTGGCAGCTTGGTAGTGCTGGGAATCAAACCCTGATCTTTAAATTACCACCCCTACACCTTAACCACACTGCCTGATGGTAACTTGTTTATTTGCAGTATTAATAAGCAAAAGGATAAATTAGGGCACAAGCTTCAAACAATACTGATCAGAAACCGTTTTGTATGGAGTAGACTAACAATATCGTAAAATCTCTTAAAAAACATTTTTATGTTTTTGTGTATAACTTATTTGATTCACAGATCCAGAAGCTGTTACCAATCTTACTGCCTCTAACAAAGATGTATCATCTGTATTTCTAACCTGGAATGAGCCACTGGGGTTCAGGTCCTTTTTTAAAGTAAGCTGGACTGGTGGAAGTGTCAATTTTATCAGCACTTACAACACGTCTTATACTGTCACCGATCTAACTGCTGGAGTGAGCTATACATTCACTGTCACTGCAGTTGCTGCAGATGCACAAACTGAAGGATTACCAAGTCAAACAGTGGCATTTACAAGTAAGTCCTGACAACATTATTAAATAAAAATCCAAACAAAAAGTAATTATTTATTAAATACTTTTTGGTGTTAAATAATTTCATTTTTTTCATAAATGTAAGTATATTTTTATCAGTTATATAGCATTACTGATTTAATTATAACAAATTAGTTTTTAAGACTTACATACAATCCAATAAAAACATTTTTGAATAATTTCTGGCCATATCACCTATTAAAGTATTTTTCTGTGTGTGTGTGATTGCAGTGCCATGCCCTGTCAGCAATCTTACTGCTTATAACAAAACTACATCATCTGTGTCTCTAAGCTGGAATAAGCCACAAGGGAACTGGTCCTTCTTTATAGTTAATTGGACTGATGGCAATTTAAATGAAAGCAGTAACACTACAATTACATCATACACTGTCACTGGTCTGACTGCTGGAGTGAACTACACATTTACTGTCACTGCTGTTGCTACAGATGGAGAAACTTTTGGAAAATCAATTCAGATTTCATCATTCACAAGTAAGTCCTGGTTTGTGACAACTTTTAAAATCTTGTGTATTGAGATGCAGATCAAATGGTCTCATCCAAGAAATCTGTACAGAATCCTAAAAATCCTAGAGCCTGTCACTTTAAGAAAACATTAAAGGATATGATTAGTATTTTTGTGACACATGTACTCACAGAACCTGATGTTCCAAGTGATGTCAGAGTGACTGAAATTACAACAAGTTCATTGTTACTGAACTGGACTTCACCAATAGGAGAAAGCTTTTTCTTTAAATTACAGTGGAGCAATGAAAACATGACATTCAATTTAACCACCAAAAATACTTTCTTTAATATTACTAATCTCAATCCTGGAGTCAATTACACCTTCCTGGTATCTGCTGTTGCTGCAGATAATACAACAGAAGGAGAAGCAATTAGTCTTTCAGCCTATACAAGTATGTTTTAGAGAATTGTCTTTTTATTTGACACGAAAAACCTTTTTTATAAGTTTGTTTATACTGATGTATTTTGTTTGCCTTTACAGAGCCTGACACTGTTAACAACCTTTTAGCAGTTAATAGTACAACTGCCTCCATTTTACTGTATTGGACTGAAGCCATGGGGGAAATTTCCCATTATCTAATTGAATATGAGTATTTTAATATGACAGTCAATAAAACTACTGAAAACACCAGGATTAACATAACTAATCTGACTCCTGGAGTGCAATACACATTCAAAGTGTTTGCAGTTGCTGCAGATAATAAAACAGAGGGAAATTACAGCTCCATTTCAGCTTACACAAGTAAGATATACATTAGAAATATCACAATAATATATTGAATAATTAAGCATCAAGTATGGATAGTGATGCTGCAGGTACCGTTGCATGTTGACGATAGTTTATCGCTGTTTTTTTTTTTGGTTACTATCTTTGTGAAGTTTTTATACTTTCTCATTTATACCTACTCCATGAGACTATTTTATATATACCACTTAAAACCACGCTGGTAGGGTATTGGCTAATTTGATTTGCCCTGTCTATGAATGTGTGTATGTGGTGTCCTACAAATTCTATTCCAAGTAGAGTATATTTCCTTTTTGCAAACCATGTTTGTTTCTGCATTTGCTTCTGATTTATTGTAACTTTGTGCAGGATTAATTGCTAATTAAGGAGTACTGAATGCATGAAATATTTGTTATAGCTGTTTGTTTAATGTAGATTTTTATGACACAATGATCTTTAACACTGTAACGGTAGTCCCATGAGGCGAGACAGAGTTAGAACCCAAGTGCAGATTTATTTACAGTGAGACTATATTCACAATACACTAGAGCAGGAACATGAACTCACCAAAGTGGTACAGGGAACAATCATCCACAAAGACAAGACAGAGGGGCTATAAATACACAAGGAACTAATGAACTAAACAAGACACACCTAAGACAATGAACACATGACTGAAAAAAACCAATGAGAACAAGACACAGGGACAAGGGGAATCAGGAAGACAAGAGAACAAAACAGGAAGTAAACAAAATAATAACAAACTACCTAGGCTAGCTAAGCAAGCTAGCATAGCATATCTTAGCTAGCTAGCATAGCTAAACCTAGATACAAAACAAACAATGAACAGGCATAAACATAAAACAAGATAAACAACAAAACAATAGACAAGAAAAACAATAGACAAGAACAGGAAAACCTTACATAACCATCTTTGCCATGACGCAAACAGTCTCCGGCATGGCATCAGACTTGACTGGTGACCTCTCAGGCGTGGCATCAGGCGTAAGTTCAATTCAATTCAGTTTTATTTGTACAGCGCTTTTTACAATGGTGATTGTCACAAAGCAGCTTTACACAATTGAAGAAATGAGACAGAATGAAACAGAAATCAGTTTGTCCCTGATGAGCAAGCCGGGGGCGACGGTGGCAAGGAAAAACTCCCTGAGATGAGATAGGAAGAAACCTTGAGAGGAACCAGACTCAACAGAGAACCCATCCTCATTTGGGTGAAAAACAAGTAGCAGGGATTATGTGGTTACATTGTGTGTGTGTGTGAACAATTAAATCATTAGTCCTTAAAGAGCAGCTGGAACATCTTTATGGCGAAGTGGGTCGTCCTAGGTCACCCTGGTGATGTATCATCCGCTGGGGCAGGTCACAGGGAAGGGTCCAACAGGACCGGGTTGGAGATGGGGTCTGGATCACCGGCAGCTCCATTGTGGCATATGTAACTCAACAGTGAGAGAGAGAGAGAAAGAGAGAGAGAGAGAGAGGAAGAGAGAGAAGACAGGGAAGGGAAGACAAAAAGAAGGAAAGCAGTTTAAGTGACAATGTAATCACACGGTTTGGGATTGATTAAAGTGCAAGACCATTTAGAGCTTTATAAGTTAAAAGTAGTATTTTAAAATCGATGCGGTGTCTCACTGGGAGCCAATGCAGTGTGGATAGGACTGATGTGATGTGCTCGTATCTTTTAGTTTTAGTGAGGACTCTCGCTGCTGCGTTCTGGACTAACTGAAGTTTATTAACGCACCTAGTTGAACATCCAGACAGTGAAGCGTTACAGTAATCCAGCCTGGATGTGATAAACGCATGAACTAATTTTTCGGCATCAGTAAGCGTCAAGATATTTCTTATTTTAGCGATATTTCTAAGATGATAGAACGCTATCCTGGTAATATTGTCGACATGGGCCTCGAATGGGAGATTGGAGTCTAAAATCACACCCAGATCTTTTACTGTTGCACTTGGTGAAACACAAAGACTGTCTAGGGTTAAGGTGTGATCAGGAAGCTTACTTTTAGCTACCTGTGGTCCTAGAACCAGAACCTCTGTCTTGTCAGGGTTAAGCAAGAGAAAATTGCATAACATCCAATCTCTTATTTCCTTCACACATTGCTCAATTTTATTAAACTGGCCTTTCGCATCAGGCCTTGATGAGACATATAACTGTGTGTCATCAGCGTAACAGTGGAAACTGATATCATGCTTACGAATTATGTTTCCCAGAGGCAGCATGTAAAGAGAGAAAAGAAGTGGGCCTAAAACCGAGCCCTGTGGAACACCATACTTTACAAGGGAGCACGCAGAATAATCACCATTTAAATCAACAAACTGGTAACGATCGGTTAAGTAGGACCTGAGCCACGCAAGAGCTGTTCCCTTAATTCCTACTAATTTTTCTAATCTGTTAAGAAGAATATTGTGATCTGTGGTGTCGAAAGCCGCACTAAGGTCAAGTAATATAAGCAACTAGACAGCCTTGATCGGATGCCAGTAAGAGGTCATTAGCTACTTTGACCAGTGCTGTCTCTGTGCTGTGGTGGGGCCTGAATCCTGATTGATAAAGTTCGTTTCTGTTATTTCTTTGTAAATATGAACATAGCTGCTGCACTACTACCTTCTCTAGGATTTTAGACATAAACGGAAGGTTAGATATCTGCCTGTAGTTCGACATCTCATTTTGGTCAAGGTCAGGTTTCTTAATTAAAGGTTTAATAACTGCTAATTTAAAAGATTTCGGAACATACCCGCTGCTGAGTGAAGAGTTAACTAGTTTCAACAGGGGTTCTGATACTGCCGGTACAATTTGCTTAAGAAAGTGTGTTGGTATAGGATCTAACACACAAGTTGACGATTTGGTGGAAGAGATGAGTGTGATTAGGTTGTTCTCTTCCAGAGGAGTGAAATTTTCTAAGTTCTGATCTGATGCGGTTAGTTGATCATCAGAATCATTCGAAAGGTCTGGTTTTAAAGCGTGAATTTTCTGCCTAATGTTTGCAATTTTATTATCCAAAAAGTTCATGAAATCCTCACTGCTGCACGCAGTTATGGTGCAGGTTATTGAGGTCCTCTTATTCTTAGTTAATTTTGTGACGGTGTCAAATAGAAATCTAGAATTATCTAGTTTGGCGCCATTTACGTTCTAGTTTACGGGCGCTCTGTTTTAAAGAGTGCGTGTGTTCATTATACCAAGGAGCGAGTTTCTTATCTTTAATTATTTTTCTTTTAACTCGAGCCACGTTATCTAATGTAGAGCGGAATGCGGCATCTATATATTCAGTCGCCTGCTCGAGTTCTGTTGGATCAGACGGAGATCCAATAGCAGAAGACAAGTCTGTCACAAAATGTAAGTGTACGTTTAGAGTGGTAGCGAGGCACTACATGTGCATTATTAGTATGACGCATTTTAAATGATATAAGATGGTGATCAGAAATAATTTCGCACTGAGGAGTTGTTACTATATTACTTATTCGTATTCTGAAAGATAATATTAAATCTAATGTGTGACCTGCTTTATGAGTGGGTCCTATTACACACTGATTTACTCCCACTGAGTCGAGTAGAGACATAAATTCTGTTCTCAGCGGGTCGTCTGAGTTTTCAAAATGAATATTAAAGTCTCCAGCAATTAACGCTTTATCGACGGAGACAACCAGGTTAGACAGAAAATCTGCAAATTCACTAAGAAATTCGGAGTACGGTCCTGGGGGTCTGTAAATAAGAACTAGAGAAATCGACTGACTCTGCTTATTATCTGTACGATAGTTAGATTATTATTATTATAAATAACTGCGACGCCTCCTCCTCTACCATTTGGGCGAGGCTGATGTATGTAGCTGAATGCCGGAGACTCCTGAAGCGAGGCATCAGGCAAGGCTGGAGACTCCTCAGGCGTGGCATCAAGTTCAGTGTCTGGCGCTGGTTCCGGACCCGTCTCTTGGGCAGGCTTGGGAGCGTGAACAGAGCACTAAGTGGCCCAAACGCAGAGGATGGCAACTTCTATGACAGAGAGAGTCTCCGAGATGGGCACTGCCTCTTTCAGGGCCAGAACTGTGTCTTGGCTGCTATCTTGGAACTTGGCTGCGGAGCGGCGGCCATCTTGGAACTTGGCATAATCCATATACTGTGCCAGCTGCTGGGTTCATTATTCGGGTGGATGATTCTGTAACGGTAGTCCACTGAGGCGAGACAGAGTTAGAACCCAAGTGCAGATTTATTTACAGTGAGACTATATACAATGGACCATAGCAGGACCATAGCAGGACCATGAACTCACCAACGTGGTACCGGGAACAATCATCCACAAAGACAAGACAGACAGAGAGGCTATATATACACAAGGAACTAATAAACTAGACACACCTGAGACAAAAAACAACACAGTACTGAACAAACCAATGAGAACAAGACACAGAGACGAGGGAAATCACAAGACAGGAAGACAAGCCTAGGCTAGCTAAGCTAGCTAGCATAGCATAGCTTAGATAGCTAGCATAGCTAAACCTAGACACAAAACAAACAATGAACAGGCATAAACATAAAAAAGATAAACAACGATACAATAAACATGACAAGAAAAACAATAGACAAGAACAGGAAAACCTTACAAACATATACCCACAGAACCTGATCTAAGAGATCGTAAATTGACTTAAAGTACAACAAGTTTAGTGTTTTTTAAATGGACTTTACCAATAGGAGAAAGCTTTTTTTTAATCACAGTGGAACAACATGACATTCAATTTAACAACCAAAAAAATACTTTTTTAACATTTCTAATCATTCTTTAACATTACTAATGCGTGGCCAATGTCTCCAGGCAATTTATGTGCCATGAGAAATGAATGTCGTCCCATAGGCCTTGGGTTTGGCTGCCACTCATGACAGCCCCCCAACCTGCATACCATATCGTTGCATGTTGACTATAGTTTATTGCTGTTTTTTTGGTTACTATCTTTGTGGAGTTTTTATACTTACTCTTATCCATGAGACAATTTTGTATGTTTTCATTTTTACTTACACTGCATAAAACCATGCTGGTATGGTATTGGCTAATCTGATTTACCCTGTCTATGATTGTGTGTATGTGGTGTCCTACAGATTCCATTTCATGTAGAGTGTATGTACTTTTGGCACCTATTTGTTTCTGCATATGCTTTTCATTTGATGAAACTTTGTGCAGGATTAATTGCTAATTGAAGAGTACTGAATGCATGAAATATGTGTTGTAGCTGTTTGTTTAATGTAGATTTTTGTGTCACAATAATCTTTAACATGTACTCACAGAACCTAATGTTCCAAGAGATGTCAAAGTGACTAAAATTACAGCAACTTCAGCGTTTTTGAACTGGACTTCACCAATAGGAGAAAGCTTTTTCTTTAAATTACAGTGGAGTAATGACCGCATGACATTTAATTCAACAACCAAAAATACTTTCATTAACATTACTAATCTCAATCCTGGAGTCACTTTCTGGCATCTGATTTTGTTGCAGATAATACAACAGAAGGAGAAGCAATTAGTCATTCAGCTTGTACAAGTATGTTTTAGAGAATTGTCTTTTCGTTTGGCAAGAAAAAAACTTTTTTAAAAGTTTGTTAATATTAATGAACTTTTATTTGCCTTTACAGAGCCTGACACTGTCAATAACCTTTTAGCAGTTAATGTTACAACTGCCTCCATTTTACTGTATTGGACTGAGGCCATGGGGAAAAGCTCCCATTATCTTATTCAATATGAGTATTTTAATATGACAGTCAATAAAACTACTGAAAACACCAGGATTAACATAACTAATCTGACTCCTGGAGTGCAATACACATTTAAAGTGTTTGCAGTTGCTGCAGATAATAAAACAGAGGGAAATTACAGCTCCATTTCATCTTACACAAGTAAGATATATATTAAAAATATCACCTTAATTTAATGAATATTTTGGTCCCAAGGATGCATACTGATGCTGCAGGTATCGTTGATGTTGACAAGAGCTGTTTTTTCTGGTTACCATTGTCGCCAAATTACGTTGTAACCAGAGCCTTCCCTCCAAATCCCCTTTCAGGGATTAGAAACTGTTGCACCTCTAAAAGGAAGAGCAGGCATGGGAACCATACTCGGCCTGTCCAAAAAGCGGCTTAGAGCAATAATGCTACTCCTTTCTGTCTCACTCCCTCTAGAACTACCAGGGGCTGCGCAATCAGGAAAACCATGTATAGACACAGGCTTGGGAATATAAACACCATAGTGTCTAGGCCCAGCAGGGCTAAAGGTGCGAGTTAGAACCAGAGTGGGCGGTGTGTCGTCTATCTCCACCATGATGAAGCATTTTTATTAGAGCTCCACCACTTCTGGGTGGAGTCTCATTCTCAAAGCCTTAGCCCCTGTTTCAACAAGACAAATGCTCCCTGGTTTAGGGACCGCAGCATGTATACTGCACTCTTCACGTAGGTCCACTGAAGGATCCAGCCCACTAGCTGGTACAGAGGTCGTGAGTGCAGACACCCTAGTGATTGTTATACACGACCTCTGACAAATTCTCCATGCACACTAACACATGTTGGTCGCTAAGGTCTGAAAGAAAGCACTTCAGCGCTTTAAGCACGGCCAACATCTCCATGCAATTTATGTGCCATGACAAATGAAAGTCATCCCATAGGCCTTGGGTATGGCTGCCACTCATAAAAGCCCCCCAGCTTGTGAAGGAGGCTTGTCATTTCATTACGAACCGGGGTCCCTCCATTGATCTAAGGCCCGAAGGCATTTCTCTGAGACCTTGATCTTGGGGAGTGGATCACCCCTCATGGAAAACCCTTTGTTTTACAGCCACCACTGCATTGGTCTCATATGCAGCAGTCCAAAAGATATTACAATGGACACTGTTGTCATGAGGCCTAGTAGCCTCTAAAATTTTTCTGACAGTGAGTGACTGCCCCTCCCTGAATTCCTTGGCGGTCGCTAATATTGCCTTTATTCGGCCATGTATAAGTCTGGCTTGCATTGTGACCGAATTTCAGACAAGCCCTAGATAGGTGGTGAATTGGTCTGGGAACACTTTTCATATTGTTGACTCATCACTGCAGTTCTTGAATATTCGAATGGTCGACATTTCAATGCCGAACCACCTGTTGTTGTGAGTGTGGTAGTATTAGCTGTCTATTTAGTTCAATTTATGGCTTCCCTGGAGTCACATAGGAGCCAGTGCTGCATCTATGCATTTTGTTCAAATGTATGAGGTGAAAGCAAGAGGCCAAACGGAAGAGCCAGTCCTGGAATGCTTCACCCCCGAAATCAAACCTTAAAAACTTCCTGTCTTGTGGAAGATGAATGTATGAAAATAAGCGTCTTTAAGATCTGTGGTGGTGAAAAAACAGTCCTCTGACCTAATCTGTGACGCTTCTTGCTTTACAGTCAACATTTTAAACTGCAATCTTTTTAATCCTTTACATTAATATCATGAATAGTTTTGTATCAAGGATCCATCGTGATTCTGCAGATACCGTTGCATGTTGATGATAGTTTATTGCTGTTTTTTTGGTTACTATCTAACCAGAGTTTTTATACTTACTCTTATCAGTGAGACAATTTTGTGTGTTTTCCTTTTTATTTACACTGTAAAAACCACGCTGGTAGAGTACTGGCTGGTATTGCCCTGTCTATGAATATGTGTACGTGGTGTCCTACAGATTCCATTTCAGGTAGAGTGTATTTACTTTTGGCACCTATTTGTTTCTGCATATGCTTCTCATTTGTTGTAACATTTGTCTGGGATTAATTGCTAATTGAAGAGTACTGAATGCATGAAATATGTGTTGTAGATGTTTGTTTAATGTAGATTTTGTGACACAATGATCTTTAACATATACTCACAGAACCTAATGTTCCAAGAGATGTCAAAGTGACTGAAATTAAAGCAACTTCTGCGTTTTTAAACTGGACATCTTTCAGCCTATACAATTATGTTTTAGAGAATTGTCTTTTTATTTGACATAAAACATTTTTTTGCTTTTTTGTTAATTTTAATGGACTTTTGTTTGCCTTTACAGAGCCTGACACTGTTAACAACCTTTTAGCAGTTAATGTTACAACTGCCTCCATTTTACTGTTTTGGACTGAAGCCATTGGGGAAAATCTCCCATTATCTAATTCAATATGAGTATTTCAATAGAACAGTCAATGAAACTACTGAAAACACCAGGATTAACATAACTAATCTGACTCCTTGGTACCAAGAATGAATAATCATGCTGCAGTTAACGTTACATTTTGACAACAGCATTTTTTTTCTTGTTACCATTGTTGCCAGGTTATGTGGTAATCAGACCCTCCCTTCCAATTCCCCTCCCAGTGTTTTTAAACGGTTATCCCTCTAGGTGTGATTGATTTGCACAACCTCTTTTGCACTAACACATGTTGGTCACTTTGGTCTGGAAAAAAGCACTTTAGCGCTTTGAGCACAGCCAACATCTCCATAGATCCCTACATAGATCTGAGGCCCGAAGGCATTGCCATGAGCCTAGTAGCCTCTATAATTTTCTGACAGTAAGTGATTGCCCCTACCTAAATTCCTTAGCGGTTGCTAAAATTGCCTCCACTCTGCCATGTATAAGCCTGGCTTGCATGGCGGCCGAATTCCAATAGACTCCTAGATAGGTGGCGAATTAGGCTGGGGAGAAAACACTTTTCGTAGCGTTGACTTATAACCCCAGTTTTTAAATGTGCGCAAGGACGACATCTCAATGCCGAACCGCCTGTTGTTGTGACTGTGGTAGTATTAGCTAGTTGTCAATTTAGTTCAGTATACGAATATCCTGGAATCACATAGGAGTCAGTGCTGCATTCATGTAACTTGTTCAAACATACAAGGTGAAAAGGAGAGGTCAAACGAAAGAACCCGGTACTGGATACTTCACCACTGAAATTAAACCTCAAGACCTTTCTGTGTTGTGGAAGGATAGGTGTATGTAAATAAGCTTCTTTGAGATCTATAGTGAAAAAACATTATCTGTGAGGCTTCTTTCTTTACAGTCAACATTTTGAACTGCAAACTTCTTACTGAATGGTTTAAACGAGGCATGTCTACAATGGGGTGCAGCCCACCATTTTTCTTCAGAAATATGAAGTATTAACTGTAAAAGCCTGACTGCTCTTGGTGGGGTGGGATTCTTTCCATTACTCCTTTTGCCAAGAGTGTCGTCACTTATTGTCTCATAACCAGAACGTGCTCGAGGGCTACCCTCGAGCGTAGTACCCACATGAAGGCTGGCGGATGTGATCCAAATTGGATCCTGTATCTACTTTGCACTGTACGCAGGACCAATTGCGAGACACTCGGTTGACACTGCCATTCTTTTACTAAGTCTCCTGAGGGAATCATTCACTTAAGGCTGACTTCCTGTGTATTTGGAGCGGGACACTTTGACCCCGAAGCGGATTTCCAGAAGGGGTTTAGGGGTGCCGACCAAGGAGCTATATTTATGCTCCTTGGTTGTTGTAGGGACAACACATGGGTCGTACCAGGTTGGGGCGAACCCAGTAGTCGGAGCCCTTTGGCAGAGCCTATGGTTTGAAGCAACCCTGGTGGTAGGGTTGGTAAAGTATCTCCCTGGGGACACCAGGAGGGTTTGGGTAAAAGTGGATGTTTTTTTTTTGTTGTTTGTTGTGAAGCTTCGGGTTTCCTAAAGACGATGGAGCTGTAGAGGACAGATAGCTCGCTAGTGTCTATTCCACCTTAGGCATCATCTAGTACCCGTGCTCCCTAGGACGAAAATTTTAGACTCAGTGTACAAAGACCTTTAGTGTGACCAGATAAAAAAAAATACATGTTGCAGCTGTTCGATGTGGATTTTTGTCACATACTGAAACGATGATCTTTGACATGTACTCACAGAACCTGGTGTTCCAAGTGATCTCAGAGTGCCTGAAATTACAACAAGTTCATTGTTTTTGAACTGGACTTCACCAATAGGAGAAAGCTTTTTCTTTAAATTACAGTGGAGCAATAACAACATGACATTTAATTCAACCACCATGAAAACTTTCATTAACATTACTAATCTCAATCCTGGAGTCAGTTACACCTTCCTGGTATCTGCTGTTGCTGCAGATAATACAACAGAAGGAGAAGCAATTAGTCTTTCAGCCTATACAAGTATGTTTTAGAGAATTGTCTTTTTATTTGACCTGA